>CM072554.1:6459029-6968224 GCA_036898215.1 Platycarya strobilacea | reverse complement strand
GTGTATATATATATCCTTTTATTTGGCTTTGGTGGGGGGTAGATGTGTAAATTTTCTATCCGAATCTTGAGGAACCCCTTTATACATCTGAGATATTGCCATATTTTTGGATGTTGGGAAGTAAAGGCTATTTGGCTGAATCTGATTGTTTCCTGCCTAGTTTAGTGCTGTATTATTCTTTCTGATGCTTGATGTAGGCTTGCTTTATTTCCCCACCCCCCCCCCCCCCCCCCCCTTCCATTCAATGCTAATTGAAGGGAATAAATCAGTTTGCATTTGAACGATATCAAATGTCTGTTATGAGAGTCTGTGTGGAACTGCTTTATTCAAGTCCAACAGGTTGGAGGAAGTTTTGCCAACAGATTCAGATGAGGGTATGTATGTATTTCTGGGAGTTTTAATCCTACTTGGTTCTCATCTCTTGCACATAGGATATGTGAATCATTGAAATCTCGATCGATTTTGGATGGAACAATATTATATACAATTTCAGGCCTTTCTGCACTCTCTTTGAAAAAATGAAGTTGAATATAATTTTTTTTTTTTTTAAAATGTTGGTTTTATGTGCGGGATTCAGAGTTTTCCTATATTGAGTTTGTATGTTAAGGTTTACTCTGTTTTTATTTTTTATTTTTTAAAGGGACTGTGTGAGACTTATTTATTGGATATTTGTATAAATTATTACTCTTTACAATTAGGCATTGTAGTTTACACGTCTATGTTTTAGTTGTTTTGACTCTTGAGGAGCATGCATGTGTTAAAAACCCAACCGTTAATTTTAAAGTCACAAGATTAATAGATATTAATTTGGTTAAATTTTTAATTCTCAAGATAATAATATTTTATCATGCTTTCAAATTTGACATCCGTACTGGTTCCACTATATCGATATTGACTTGGTGGTAATTTTTTTCTTTTGAAGGCTTCACTCATTTATAAGTATCTAATGATTTAATGTTATGTTTATACAAAATTTCAATACATTTTAATCACTCTTAACGTAATTTCTATTTTGATACTAATTGTTAAAATATAATTATTAACTTGAAAGTCTTAAGATTGTTCGATACCAATTTAATTAAACTTTTAATCAATTAATTTTTTGATTGCGCCAATATATTATTAAGGGCCTGCTTGGATTTAGAGATGAGATTAGATGAGTTATGAATAGTAATAAAATGAGTAGTTGAGATGAATTGAAATTTGAAATGAGTGGTTGAGATGAATTGAAAGTATGAAATGAGTTGTGAATAGTAAAATCCAGTTCGCAAAATAAATCGGGTCTAAAGGAAATTAGTTTCAATAATGACAAAAGGTATTTTAATTTTTAATAGTTTATTTAAATAAATGTATCAAACTTATAACTTGAACTTGATGCATAAAATTTATGACACTCAATATTTTAAGATTAATCAAATTATAATATATTTTAAACAAATGGCATTAAGCCTAATTTTCAAACGAGAAAATATTAAAATTTAGAGCTTCTCACTCTGTAAATAGTAATAATAATCGAAAAATTTGTTAGCATCTTAACTTTTAATAGTTTATTTAAATAAATGTATCAAACTTATAATTCGAACTTGATGAATAAAATTTATAACACTCAATATTTTAAGATTAATCAAATTAAAATATATTTTAAACAAATGGCATAAAGTCTAAACTTACGTTTGGATGGATGTTGAGAATATTTGTAAATAATAATAAAAATAAGTAAAAAATAATAAAAAAATATTAAATAATTAAAAAAAAAATAATGAATAATAATAAAAGCAGATAAAAAGGAATAACAAATAAAAAAATAAAAATAAAAAAAATGTTTAAAAATATTTAAAAAATTCTTATTTCCAAAGCCAGCCTAATTTTCAAACGAAAGAATATTAGAATTTAGAACTCCACACTCTGTAAATAATAATAATAATAATAATCGAATTAATAAGTTTTCGTATACGATACGGACCGGACTTGGTTAATTGAAGAGATAGGTACCATCTTTGCCCGTGCAAATCCGAAAACGATACCGTTCTATCTTCAAACCACCACCACTCTCAGCAATCACAAGCTGCCGCCGCCATCGCTACCACCGAGACCACTCCTTGCAAGGTCTCCATGACCGTTGTTTTCCGCCACCGCCAATGTCGTCCTCCACGGTCATCCACCCCACTATATCGATCACGGTATCAGACGAGGAGTCTGACGACCGCTCTCATCTCCTCCGGGCCCGACGAAAGCGCCGTAAACAGCATTCCCTAAGCTCTCGGAGCAAGAAGAAGAAAGATCTCCTAGTCAGGGCTCTCAGGAAAGTGCTCAGATGGTGGCCCATCATTCTGTTCGTGCCTGCGATGGGGCTGCTCCTCTTCGAGGTGTCGAGGGTTTTCGAGAAACAACCGGATCCATCGGTTAGATTGGACCCTAGTTTCGGTAGGAAGGTTCGGTTGGGAATCTAAACCGGTCGAACCCGAGGACGCGTGCTGTTCATGGAGGCAGAGAGCGTAAGTGCTGCTCAGTATGTTAACTTTGCGGATTTTCAGAACTAATTTTGATCCGTTTGGTGGCTCGGCAAAATATGGGTAAAAAGAAAGGGGAATAAGGTTTGGAAAATTTTAGAATTTTAACGTGGTTGAGTCAGGAAGCTTTTTTTTTTTTTTTTTTGATAAGTAAGAAGTAATTTCATTGAGTCAGGAAGCTGAGAGAATGGTCTATATTTTCTTCTTGGTGGGAGGTCAATGTTAGTAAAATCTATATCTGTAATTTTTGTATTTCCTTCATTATACCAGGTTGCTTAAAGATTTTGCCGCCAGAGGAGCTTGAACATCTGCAAATTCCTTCTGTTGTTGAATCACCAAGTTTTCCCATTGATAGAATAGAGTACGTCTCGGAGACTGATGGAGCTAACATTCGCGGCAACGCTGACCTTATTCAGCATCATACTAATGCTACGCGATTTAATTTGTTTACCGGATACCAAACAATTCTTGAGAGAGAGCAGAGCTATAAGGTTATAAGTCGATATCGTTCTTCCATTATCAGTCTAGAATTGAATGGTGTATATTTTATCTTTGGTATTTTAATGCTGCAAAATATATCTTGCTAGATTTATGTTGGAGCTATTCTAATAAAAACAATATTTGACCTGAAAATTTGGTTTCGCTTATTTCAGAAAATTTGCCTCTTTAGGTGCTTGTTGTGGTCAAGCATGCCCTAGATTTTGCTTGCCAAGGTTTTTTTATTGGTTATAGACTTATAGTATGTAAATGAATGTTTCAGGTGAATGAAACTGCTGTGGTGCATTGTGGTTTCTACAGTGAAAATGGGGGGTTTAAGATAACTGACGAGGACAAGAGGTACATGCAAAGTTGTGAAGTTGTAGTGTCTACTTGTGCATTTGGTGGTGGAGATGATCTATATCAACCTATTGGAATGTCAGAGACATCACTTAGAAAGGTTATTACCCTGAATGAAAAAGTCGAACGTGATTTTAGTTTTGAATTTGAATTTACATGCATGATTTCTCCAAACTTTTATATGTAGGTTTGCTATGTGGCATTTTGGGATGAAATTACGCGCATAACTCAGGAGTCAGAGGGGCATATAATTGGTGAGGACCGAATGATTGGTAAATGGCGAATTGTGGTTGTTAGGCAGCTCCCTTTTATGGACCAACGGTTGAATGGTAAAATCCCAAAGGTAATAAGGCAGATCTTCTGTTCAGGTTTAGATATTTTGGACATCTTATCATATATTTTTATTTTTCAAGATAATGCTTCCTTACGGTGCCTCATGTTTGATTCTGGGAATAAAGATCTAAATCATTATCTTTAGCAGCTAGGTGCTTTCCTTTGGGATGTATAGTCTTAATATTGAAATTACTGAATTGATATCTAGTGACATGCTGTTAAGTTCATATGGTGGATTATCAAGTTGTGCAGATTTTACTTCTATCCTGAAGTCTCATCGTTAGTCAGTTTAATTGTTTATGTCAATTCTTTCAATTTGCCATTTTCTTTATTTATGCATGATAGCCATGTAGGACTAACTTTTTAGGTGTCGTTTTAGTTATGAATCAGACAATTAAAGTTAATATTGTATTTTTAAAGCAAAATTTAATCTTTTTGAGAATGATACATATTAACCTGTATATTTATATTGTTATTTTTTCACCTTTTTAAACAGATGTTAGGGCATCGATTGTTTCCTCAAGCTAGGTATTCAATTTGGGTGGATTCAAAGTCTCAGTTTCGGAGAGATCCCTTGGGTGTCTTGGAAGCACTTCTTTGGCGTACGAACTCTGTGCTAGCAATTTCAGAACATGGAGCTCGCAGTAGTATCTATGATGAAGGCAAGGCTGTGGTCAAGAAACACAAAGCCGCTCCAGAAGAAGTTGAGGTGCAGCTGTCTCAGTACCATCACGATGGCTTTCCTGATGAAAAAAGGTTCAATGGAAAGAAAGGTGTGCTTCTATTTCTAGTCCAGTTTCTTCTCCTGCCAAGATAAAAATTAAAATTTTTCTCTAGTTAAATGCTATACCACTATTGTTCTAAATCAATCTTCCGACACAACCTTGCTCCAATTGCTCCAGGCAATTCTTCATATAAAAAGCTTTAGTTTCTGCGATAAATAGGAAATCTTTGTCATTTTATTTTCTAAACTTCATTCCATTTATACCTATAAAAAAAAAAAAAAAACTTCACTCCATTTATTACCCTTCTTGTCCTTTCAACCTTTGTCTAATTGTTACTGCCGTCAAAATTCCCCTCTTTATACTACCTCAACCTTTGTTCTTTAAGTTTCACTGGAAGGGTTGCTTCTCTGAGTGAGTTTGTATTGGATTAGATGAATGCAGTTGGAATTTGTAGTGAAAGGGGGTGTGGCAATCAATTGACAACAGGTCAGAATTGGAAGGTGGTGATACGCATGTTTGAGCTCAAAGAGGGGTAGGTTTAAAACTTTCTGAAATTTTAATGTTTATAACAGAAAGCCAGTCAACAGGAAAAATGCTGAAAAAATAGTTTAACAAAGATTGGGCATGTTGGACCTTACTATTTTCTTAACACATGAAAGGGATGAGATATATAATTAATTCACATTTCATTACGAATCAAATAAATAAAAAAAATTACGAATCAAATGTATCCATTTTTATGTGAGCTGATCCTAACATTGTTTTATGCACAGCTTTAGCTGAAGCTTCTGTAATTGTGAGGGAGCACACACCTTTGACAAATCTTTTTATGTGCCTCTGGTTTAATGAGGTGGTTCGTTTTACTTCACGTGATCAACTCAGCTTCCCTTATGTGCTGAGGCAGCTAAGAGTGCTGAAGAATGTAAATATGTTCCCTGTCTGCACCCGTAAGGATATGGTGAATAGCATGGGCCATACTCGCAAAGCTAGATCTCAAATAATTTGATATTTCCTCTTAATAAGGTTATTCTCTAATTTCCATTTGTTTAACTTGGCTCTACATTTTGAGCAATTTGTAGATAATTGTATCACTGAATAAAGTTAAAACTCATTTATCTTCAATGTTTCACTTTTCTGCTTTAGTTATTTTCATTGTGGGAAGTGAGCCTGCAACCAGTAGAAATCCACGCCGTCTTTTGTAGTTGAAAAATGATAAATACACAATACTTTTTACAACATATTTCACAATCATATTTTTAAATGAAGGGTATTATTGTAAAATATCATATAAAAGTATCATCACTTTACAAAAATACTCTCTTTTTACATAATGTATTGTGAAAAGTGTCTGAGTATTGTGTGTATCATTACTCGGGTTCATATCCAGTCAAGCTGTAACGTTTCTTATTTTACTTGCGCCTGATTGCCTGTTCAAATTGCATGCATACCCTTGCTCTCAATTAGTCAATTATCGACGATTCGATCTACAGACAGTTTACAAATATTAAATGGATGACTACTGCATTAAAAAATTTTGGTTTTAGATTTATCGTGTCTATAGATTACAGAGCAGGAGTAGAAGAAGAAGAGCCTAGTCCAGAAGCAGATCCCTTTTTGCTCTCATCATTTGCATTGACTAATCTGCTGCAATGCCTTTGGAAAGTTCACCTATCATGTGCTTCTCATCTGGGTTTTGATTCCCTACAGATTCTCTCTCTCTCTCTCTTCCTCTCTCCAAGAAACTCTGCTCTTTCGTGGGCTAAGATGGAACCAAATTTTCATTGATTTCGAAGAAAAGATTCCTTTCCATTAGTTGAAAGAAACTTCACTTAGCTTCGGGGACTGCGAATATGGATAGTTTAATAACAAATTATAAGTTGAATGCATATTTCTTTAATAGCCAGGCAGGCTGTATTACTAGATTATGTTTTGTTTGACATACTTCTTCTGTCTTCTTTAGAATCATTAACTTTTAGGAGTAATGATATATACAAACAGATTTGTTGATCAATTTGTACACTAATACATGTCTATTGACTACCTTTATATCTTTTATTTTAAATATATGTATTTTATCAATATTTATCCTTCCATCTCAATATTGATGCTTATATTGATGTACAAATTTATTTGCAACTAGAAATTTTCAACTTCTAATGATGGAGTTCGAAGTTGGGATGTTTCCCTTTCTCGCCTCAATCATGTGTTTAAAGAATGTGATGGGTTTGTGCATGTTTGTGGTTCCAGCACACTCAAGAAAAGAGAACCCATTTTTCTCTTGGAGTTTAGACCATTTTAGATCATCTAATTAGCAGGAAAATTGAAAACGATGCCAATGCTTAAACAAAAGGTTGTGGCCGATTTCAATACATGATTTTATAACAACAGATAATGACAAATGCATGTTTCTTAGTTTTACCTTTTTCTCGTAGTTATCTCTTGCACTCATTCTAATGGCATAGGTTTTTGTACAACCTTTTTTCTATAGTTTTCAGCTATCCAAAGCCATAATAAAAACACCATATTTTTAATAAACCGCAAGCATGTCTGTCAGTTTCTTTGAAAATTGGCGACTTTGACTTGCTCGAGAACGAAAATGTTTGTTTTTTCATTTACCCTTTTTTTATTTACATCGATAAATGAAAACCAAACATCGTTGGGATTTCCAATTTGTTTTGATCCCCTAGTACGGATTTTTCCAAGTTGACCATCACCCTGAATCGAAACTAGAAACTTCTTGAAATATAGTTAACTGCCCCATTTAATTGTATATAGTTTAAGGTTTTGCACAACTATACACTTACACCCATAAAGCCTAAAAATGACAATAATATATATATATATATATATATATATATTATGAATTGGTTTTCTTTTGAAGGGGTTGCTCTGTCGCTGTGACTTATTATCGTGTTCTTTATGTCCAAATAATAAAGAGGAAACAATAAATAAAATAGAAGATCACGAGCTTGTTCTATACTCAGAATAGAAAAACGTTAGAGACTAGAGAGAATGCCTCGTACAGGAAAGAAATTTAACAATATAGATTTGTATATTACTTATAAATATGTATAATATTTTATTCAAAAGTAATATGAGATTTATTTTTCAATATTCTTTCTTACATGTAAGTCATTATTTTTTTTATCCTTATCATATGGTAAATAATATACATCTACATTAGTCATGTGATAGATTTTAATACCATGAAGAAATTTATGAATTTAAATTATTTTATAAAATCAATTCAACAAGAGAGATTTATAAATTATTTATAAATATGTTTAAAATCTTATTTACAGACAATATAAAATTTATTCATTTACAGATAATATAGGAGACACAATGTGCTCAAATTCCAAACACTCTATTACCAAAATCTTCAAGGAGGATGTATGTCTTGTATGTTGATAATCGCCTCCCAATCTGGGTAATTTCTACAGCAAGCATAGAATTCTGATGATATGAGATGTGTCAATAACTATTTCAAATTATGCAAGAGCAAGATGAAAATTGTTTAGTCGAAATATTAAACTATGAATTCCAGTTTTGGTCACATTCAACCTTCCTTTACAAGAACCCCAATTGTACAGCCCACGAAATGTCAACTCTAGTTGGGTATGTTAACCCTATCTACACGTGTCATTTTTCAGCAATCTGCTCTGAAACATTTTGCAGGTTCCCCTTTCTTCGATGTCTATATATTTTTTCCTGAATAGCACCACATCCCCAAAAAAGGCAAGAACCTTTTTTCTTCAGCATGTTTTTTGACTGGACAAATTGGTTGTCAAATTGGTTGTATCCTAATTGTTTTTCCAGAGGGATTAGACAATGAAAAGCCCACCAAACCAGTCATTTCATGTCGATCAGACACTGTTTTAACTTTCCCATTCACCTTTCAGCCCTTTTGAGGCTGCCTTTCTTTTTCCAAGTGCTCCCCTTTCAGGCTTAGGGACCAACGCCACTATAATCCTCCATTCCAGTGTTGTTAGCAAACTCTCTTTTTCTTTGCTGCACCGAACGTACTGAGAAAATTACCAAAGAATGGAAATGGACGTGAGATATCTCGAATCGAGATGATAAATTAGTATATATTGAAATGTCAATAGCTAGACGATTTTAGTGTACTTCGAACTATGAAAAATGAGGCCTATAATGTTGTTCATCTTTGTTTGAATGCCACTTTCACAATGAAATAACAAAGAAATGGACAACTAAAATCATGCTCACACACGGAGCATTTTTGTATTTAACAAAAAGAATCAGCCAGGAGGGTTTCGATCTTTTATTTTATTCATATTTGGTTTTTATTTTTGGATTTTTTTAAATTATGTTTTCACATTAGTCACATGGAATAACAACCATACCGAGTGTACTTTCCTTTTTACTTTCAACAGTAAGAAGGTCCATGTGACTATATCCCCTATTCTCCTTGTATATATAAATATATATAGATCTCTTTTGCACCAACTGTTGTCGTCTTTTTGTACCTATTTAAAACGGCTGAGTTCTACTTTTACATATTGTCTTCAATCAAACGCCACGAACAGGCTAACTTCTTTTAATGCAATGCAAAAAGCCCACCATTGTTAAAGCTTCAAAGGTGGTACAACTTTCTTAGACAAGGGACTAGTCAAAAAAAAATTACCACCTTTTAGGATACTTTGTACTGTATAGCACATATACTTTAGCACGTTATCCTTGTACTATTTCCTCAACTCTCTTGGGTTTCTGGATTTGAATATATATAGCCGAAAACTCGGTCGTAGCACCACTACATTTTGTTCGACTTTAGTAAAAAAAAAAAAAAAAAAACACATCTCCGTGAGTAGTCAGTCTCATTCTATCAGTGTGGGTTCTGTTGCTTTTGTGTTGGATTTTTGCTGTGTTACAATTAATGTTCCTTGGATGTTTTCGTAACCTTTTTCGTTTCCCTGTTGAGGCAATCGTTCGTATCTGATGGCTGTGTTTGCCGCAATTAATGTTGTTTCAGGGAATCTTTTAAACGTGGGGTTGAAGCCAATTCTGATACTATTATGCATGAAACGGAGTGGCGGGCTTCTAGTTTGAAGACATTCAACTTCATGGAAGCAAAAATTTCAAGACACAAGCGTTCCACGAGGTAGATTTATATTCAGCGAAGATAAAAGTTTTATTTTAGTTCTTTCATTTAAGTTCTTTCATTTAATCCTAATCCCTTATCAAGCAATGGTTTTCTTGAGCTGGAAAACAAGCTAAAATGGTTTCCGTGTGTTGGCTTAAGCGCTGTTTTAGCTGCAAATCCCATTAACTGTCTGATACTTTGCCTCTTTGATCTTCCATGTGCTTTATGAATGGATTTTCCTGGAAGTGAAAAACCTGAGCTTCTGCCGTACAAGAAGTTTGAACTACTTTTATTTTGACTGTGTGTATGAGTCAAGCATTAAGCAAGAAGTGTTTTTATTTTAAGTTATGGCGATAGAATGTATTACTTAATCAGAAGGTAGAGATTGTAGACTCAAAAATTTTGGGACGTCCTTGATTTCCAGTAGCAAGTAAATTCGAATAGAATATATCTGCTTAAACTTCCATAATGTCTTTTCCTGTATTCCAGTGTGACTTGACTCTTATCTTTTTTCTTTTACATCGACAGTGATCCAATTAAAAGAAAATTCAAGGCAGATAGATTACATAGTATCCTTGAATCCCCTTATCAAGTTAACATGGTAAGAAACTCAATTGTCTGTTTCGTGCTCTTACTTCACCAATGCAAGAACATTTTGCTGAAGGTTTTTTTTTTTTTTTTGTTTCCTTGTATTATGCAATGTTAAAGTCAGAAAACTATTATGTATTAGCTACTTCTTTTATTACCTTACACGAACTACTTCTGAAAATTTTTGCAAAAAATAGAAGACATACTAATTTTGGTAATAATCAATCATTCAGGAATCAGAATAAATGCTCTTCTCACTTTCAAGTTTGTTCTATCTAATTGTTTTTATATATTTACCCTGATTTTTTTCCCAGGAGGACTTGGGAAAACCTACGGCCTGTATTCAAGACAAGAAGAGGCAAAATATGAACACTGACATTCAAAGTTCTTTGAAACAAGAGGTATAAATTTCAAATTTTCTGAGTCGTGAGGCTGTGTAACTTTGCCAAGGCTCAGTCCAGAACAATAGAACGAGTTCTTGTAATTAACATGCATTTACTAATTTGCAGTACATTTACTTTGTATCTTCTACAGGTTCTACAGCTTCAAAGACAATTACAGGACCAATTTGTAGTACGTCATGCCTTGGAGAAGGCATTAAGTCATCGGCCTCTCTCGTATGATGCTACTAAAGAAAACTCAATCCCTGATGTAAGTTCTCTTTGTAAAATGTCTACTTCCTACAATGCATATCACATACTTTAAATACCAGACAAGCTATAAACATATCTTCTGTCTTCCTTTACTAGCAACTATGTCAGAAGAATAATCCACTGAACTTGATATGTGCCATACTACTTGCTGATTTTGCTTTATACAAACGCTTGATATTCCTTTTGCTTGAATTCAGCCTGCCCAAGAACTGATAAAGGAAATTGCAGTCTTAGAATTGGAAGTTGCATATTTGGAACAATATCTTCTTTGTATGTATCGGAAAAAATTTAATCAACAACAACCAAATCCATCCAACGTGGAGGAAAGATCTAAATTGACTTCAGTCATGCATGACGAAATTATTGAAGTGGCTGGATATGATATTATGTCAGATAAAGATGATTCAATCATCCGCTCCAGTCATCTTAAGTTTCCTCAGAATTCAATTGCTAAACCACCAGATGCGTGCAATGACATTTGGGGAACAGGGATGCTACTGGATTCTAGTATTCATCGCAGCCATTCATTGCTTTCTCAGCATTCAGCTTGTTTAGCTAGAACTTCGCCAACGAAATTTCCAGCTAAAGCTGTAGACTCTTACCATTCTCTACCTTTGTCAATGCTGGAGGTAACTTTATATGTGGATATTAGTATCCCCCTCAAGGGAACATTAGCATTTTCCTAGGACATTTACTGGTAATATACCTGCTTGTAGTTGGCTTGATTGACAATATATCGGTGTAACTAACATGTGGCTTCAAATGTTCTCTCTTCAGCAAGCCCAGACTGCCTCTTCAAACTTAAGTCTGGCGGAGCATCTCGGGACATGTTTCTCCAATGATATTCCAGAGACTCCAAACTGGCTTTCTGAGGAGTTGATTAAGTGCATTTCAGCTATTTATTGTGAACTTGCAGACCCACCTTTCACAAACAATGATTACCCTTCTTCGCCTGTTGCATGTTCAGAATCACTTTACCAGCATTCTGCACAAGGTCAGAGTGATAAGTGGAGCTCGCAGTGCAAGTATTTATCTTCATTCAATTCATACTTTGATAACCCTTTCCACTTTGATGGATCAAAAGAATTCAGTGGACCTTACTGCACCATGGTAAAGGTGCAACTGATATGTAGAGAGAGTCGGAAATTAAAAGAAACTGAATATATGCTACGAAAATTTAGGTGAGCCTTCTCACTCTCACTGAAAACCTTGTGTCATTCTATTTGTTTGTTTTCAGTGGATTTCACTTCCTATATGCTCCATCTGGTGGCTGAGAAAACAACATAAAAAAAGGAATAAGAAATTGGTGATCAAATTATAGAGAAATGAAAACAGCAAGATATGTTTCAATGGAAACTTTCCTCGATTGTATTGATGTATCGAGTACAGATTTATACAAACATTGCATGACTAGTTTAAGGAAATTTACAGCTGTCTAACTTAAGGAAATATACAACTGTTATGCTAGTATCTTGCTACACATAGTATCTACCATTATTACAAAAATAACAGCATGATTCTAGGTGAAAATACCCGCATGAATTGAGGCTAGGAATCTGTTTTGTTGACTTGTGCTTGATCTAGGATCTATGCAATCTGCCTTAATATAAATTTGTTATGAACCCAAGATTGAGCATCATGGATATCTCTGGTGCTGTGGACCAATATGCTACAGTTGTGATGTAAAATTATTGGCTGAATATACAATTTTCATAGTGTGCTTTTATGTTTAGACTTTCTGATTAAATATTGGTGCCTTGGTTTTTTTCTAAGTTTCTAATAGTTGCCTCTTATAACAAGTACTCAGAGAATTCACAGCCACATGAAATGGAAGATAGGGTTTTGTTTGGATATTCTTGTGTGGAGTGTAATAAAGTATGCCTTTAAGGAAAACTTTTTCTTATAATAACCATGTCACAAATACGTATGACATTAGAAAGTGAATATTTATTCCATTGCAGGTCACTTGTTTCTCGGTTGGAAGAAATTGATCCTAGAAAGATGAAACAGGAGGAGAAGCTGGCCTTTTGGATTAATATCCACAATGCACTAGTAATGCATGTAAAAGTCGTTACACTTTCTGTTTTGCTTTTGTTATTTTGCTTTCGAGCCTGGAAGTATATCCATTGTATCTTGCTGTCTGTTGTCTTGCAGGCATTTTTGGTTTATGGGATTCCACAGAACAATCTTAAGAGAATTTCTTTATTACTCAAGGTTCACAGCACTTCCCTGATAGTTTCCGAATAAAATAATGGTTTGCAGTTTTGTTCACAAGAACTTGTGCATGATGCAGGCTGCATATAATGTTGGTGGTCACACCATTAGTGTAGACATGATACAAAGCTCTATCCTGGGCTGTAGATTGCCTCGTCCAGGACAAGTAAATTCCATTCCTTAATCATTTTGAACTTCTTTTACATTATATAATCCTGTTTATGTGGTAGGAATCAGTTGTTAGTCTCAACATTTTGCTATTGATTTAAGGTTGAAATTCTTCTCTACTTGCTCAATTGAGACTGATTTAATTCAAATTTTCTCTCAGTGGTTGTGGCTATTATTTTCCTCGAGGACAAAATTCAAGTTTGGAGATGCACGGAAAGCATATGCCATCGAGCAACCTGAACCTCTTCTACATTTTGCACTTTGTGCGGGCAGCTATTCTGATCCCGCGGTATGCCCATATACTTACTGTACTTGTTAGATAAATGTATCCTTGAAAACTGCTTTAATTGCAAACAAATGATTCTTGAGATTGATTCTGAACGAACCAATCTGATGCTGAGAGAAATTTTGCTCCCAATTGATGAACTACTCCAGCTGCAAATTCATAATTCACGTCTAAGCTGAAATAATACCTCAAATGAATCCATGTGCAGCTAAATGTTAACTTCTTGTCTAATGTGGATACCTTGACTATGTTGAGGAATAATCCATCTGTAGACAAAATCGTGGGTATGTTTATAAGGAATGAGCAATCATCTCTTGTAGAACTAGTTTTATGAGATAAGTTAGGTCCATGAATTTCTTTATGATATTAGAGCTTGCCACAGGACGAATAGGGCCTACACTACTTATCCCGTGACAAGAATCAGAAAAAATACTGGCCTGCACATGAGGGAGGGTGTTGATGAATAATTCTACATTGCCTGTAGATAAGATCATGGGCATATTTATAAGGAATGAATAATCATTTCTTCTAAAACCAGTTTTATGAGATGAGTTAGTCCTATGATTTTCTATAGGGTATGTTCAAGTAATTTGACATTGGTTCACTTTACAGCAAATACAACTACTATAATTGATCCAATCTGGACCAGAGTATGGGGTCTAAGAAGGCTGGCATTTTGTAAAAAACACTTGGACTGTTCAATTTTGTCATTGGATCTTTCTCATTGGTTATCAATTACTTAGGTCCGTATATACACATCCAAGAGAGTATTTGAGGAGCTGGAGGCTGCAAAAGAAGAGTACATTCAATCAACTTTCAGCATACGTAAAGACCAGAAAATCCTTCTGCCAAAGATTGTGGAGTCTTTTGCCAAGGATTCAGGTTTGTGCTCGGCTGATTTGGTGCAGATGGTTGAGCATTTCATACCTGATACTCGGAGGAAGAGTATTCGGCAGTGTCGGCACAAAAGAACCTGGAAGGGAATAGAGTGGATGCCTCACAACTTTACTTTCCGCTACATGCTTTCAAAAGATTTAGCTTGATAATCTCATTACTTAATAAGTGCTGAAGTAGCAGGGGGCAGGCCATTTTAGTGGCTTCAGCCATTGCCATCCTTTTTCTGCTGTGTGTGAGAAAGTGCAGCCAGCCTGGAAGTTGAGAATGACAGATGAATCATAACTGAACCTTCTCAAGTAATTGTAGATATATTTTTTCTGCAAAAATAGTGATGATCAAAGAAGCTCAAGATTGTCGAGCTTGAGAATATATTGAAAATGCATTAAGTCAAGTGGCTGCTTTAATTCAGAAGAGAGACAGATGAGCAAGTTCCCCTTTTTAAGACCATGACAACTTTTGCCATTGTAAGCTTGAGCTCGTTTGATCACCATCTTGTTTGAGTGGTGAGGTTGTGATTCAGTTGTCATTCCCAGTCATCTTGCCGATTTCTTTGATAGGTTTTTATGTAAAAACGAATGACAATAGCTAGAGATAGGTTGATAGAGTGGCAGCATGCGGTTGGTGTAATATTATTCCTATTTGGCTGGGTTTTGTAATGTAAAAAAGTATTTGTATTAGTGTTCAGAAAGGTATTATGATGCAGTCTGAATTGTTCTCTTCATTTGTTATCGACTACTTGTCAAAACCACTGAATGTCACAGGGAAATCGACAAGTATGAGGATGATCCAACGGATGAGATGTTAAGAATCATGATCCTTACAAAGTAACAGTATTAACTGTTCATGTATTGTTCATACCAACTTCTTTAATATTTAGAACTTCTCTTGCCAGCTGTTTCGAAACCTTGCCATTTTATGTTAGCGTACTTCAATTTATTTTATTGTTTTCTTTTAGTTTGGAAAGAAGATTATTAATGTCTTCTCAGGTTTCCTAATTTTTTTTATAGTGATACTTTTTTAATCTTTTTGTCTTTTCAAAAAGTTTATCGTGGATAATTATGCTAAATTTTTTATTGTAATATTTTGATAGTTTATGCCTAGGTGGTTTTCATACGTGAGATAAGATGAAATGAAGGGTAATGTTTCGTACAATCGTAGAGTTGTAAGCGGTATGCAGTCGCTTTAAAAAAAAAGTTAACTTTTTTACGTGGGTCTCATATTTATTCTTTTTTTTTTTTCAAAGCGACTGCACGCCGCTTATAACTTCATGACTGTATCTATCATTTTTTTGAAATGAAATAAATTGGGATAAAAGTTAAAAATTAAATAAAATATTATTAAGATATATTTTTTAATATTAATTTTGTTTTAAAATTAAAAAAAAAAACTAAAACGGTTTATTTTATTTTTTGTTATAAAAATTTGAAAAATTATAATAATTAAATAAGATGTAATAAAATAAATAATTTTAAAGAAATGAACGATTGTCAAAAATCAATCATTTAAAAATAATTGTAAATTATATAGCAATTTGTGATAAAAATATATATTATATAGGGGCGGGCCAGTCAAATGTCTGATCAGATTCTCCAGTAAGTCATTTTTAGGCACCGAAACACAACAATCACGAATTATAGTTCATAATCAGCAGGAAAAAAACAGAGAGATCAGAATTTAATTCACAGGTGAGAAATTGGTTGGTAACTTGGTACCATGTGAGAATAGAACTTTTTGGAGGAGATTTTGACAAAAAAATAAAGAAAAAGTGGAGTGGGAAGGAAATCTATCTGCTCAGAGAGCACCACAATCACTCGTGAACCGAACAAAAAAGCTATTTTGGCGGTTCTGTAAAAATCTTTCCCCAACTGGAACTGCATTCATTGCAATTCAAAGTTCAAACCCCCTCGAAATCGCCATCAACCCCTACACACGCAGAACACTCACTGGGACAGAGATATATGGAGGAGGAGGGAATTGGGTTGGTACTGGCTAGAGCCACAGAGCTTCGATACAAAATCAGCAATTGCATCCACAAGGCTACCTCTACTCCAAGCCATGGAGTCCCTGAACAAGAAGATGGAAACAAACAAGGAGAAGGAGAAGGAGAAGGAGAAGGACAAGAAGAAGAAGAGGAAGAAGAAGAAGAAGAAGAAGAAATGGAAAGGCTTTTCAACATTTCCGATGCCCTCCAATCCCTCGAGACTCAGCTCTCTTCCTTGCAGGTTTTGGGCCTCACACCTGCTTTTTTCTTTATTAGGGTTTTTCTATTAAAACCCTAATTCTGGAGTGCTTGCTTTTCAAATTGCTCTGATTCTTCCGGTTAACGTGTTTGATGATTGTGACTTAGACTGCGTGCGAAATGGGGTTAAATCATTTCGTTTGTCCGCCTTAGTAATAGTTCTAGCCTCTCTCTTTCCTAGTCCCCATTTGATGACTCAAGAAGCTCACAAGAAAATGAAAAAACTTGGACGGTTTTGGTTAAGATCAATGCTAAAGTACATGTGAAGCTAGCTCAGCAAAGAAATTCTCTGGCTTATAAGCTCAATCTTTATGTGGAATCGTAATTGTGCATGCCAGAAAGCCTATTCCGAATATTAGAAACTTGAAAAGGGTTATGATTAATTGTTTGAGTTATAGATGGACAGGTTGCAAGGGCTTCAACACATCCATGTGATACGGTTAACGTCCATAGCAAAGATGATTAAATGATTTGAAGGCCGGTCTTTTTTATACCAGTTGTGAGATTTTCAGTTATGATAACTAGTTGCATCTTGATCTTTGGATTTCTTTTTTGGATTCCTTCACCACATCCTTTTTTTCTTTGGCGTGACATCTGAGTTATAGCTAGCTAGAAAATGGGAATTACCTGAAGAGAAAAAATGCTATGGCTCAGTTATGATAACTAGTTGCATCTTGATCTTTGGATTCCTTCACCCCATCCTTTTTTTCTTTGGGGGTGACATCTGAGTTGTAGCTAGCTAGAAAATGGGAATTACCTGAAGAGAAAAAAAATGCTTTCTAATACATTTTGGTACGATGAATACCATTAATTATCAAGTTTGATGCCCAGTATATTTGGACACATCCTCTAATTGCAACGGTTGGTGCTGAATGTCACACTTCATGAAGGGCATGAGTTGTATATTGTGCGTGACTATGCATATGTTGCACACAGACATTTAAATATGCAGGCATCTGGGCATGACCTAATTATATAGCATATCACTTTCATGACATTTCATCATGTGATCTGATTTCCTCCCATTACCACATTGAATAAAGTAAAAAGTATTGAGTGACTTGGTGAAGGTTCCTATGGTAAAATAAACTACAGAACGTTGATAATACTTTAACAAGGGCACTGGGCCAAGCATACTTGCTCAATGGAACTTGACATGGATGTGTATTAGCTTGTCAATATGTTGGCAGCAGTGATTTGTGGACTCTCCATCTCTTCCACTCCCTGCCTCTCATCACTCTGCGCTGCCAAAT
Organism: Platycarya strobilacea; assembly: GCA_036898215.1. Classification (NCBI taxonomy): domain Eukaryota; kingdom Viridiplantae; phylum Streptophyta; class Magnoliopsida; order Fagales; family Juglandaceae; genus Platycarya; species Platycarya strobilacea. The sequence goes on along the minus strand of CM072554.1, from coordinate 6,950,417 downwards.
TTTTGTAATTTATTAGTGATTTACCCCTCATGAGCTTCATTTGATGCCAACATTGGCTAATGAACACTAGTTCATTTAACTCAGCATATGTACATTATGTAGATCTTTGACAATTGTTTGAGATTTTAATGGTTCTCTTTGATGCCTAGACTTTGCAACAACAACAACGATATGAAAGAGAAGTGGCCCTTGCTGAGATTGAAAATAGCCGTAAGATGTTACTTGATAAGCTCAAGGAGTACAAAGGGAAGGATTTGGAAGTAATACATGAAGCTTCTGCATTTGCTTGTGAAACAGTAGAACACAACAATGATCTTCAGCTTCCTCCATATCCAAGCCGCCCTCCAAAAAACTCCCTTCACCTAGAGAATGGCTACCTGCCACAGTACTCTTCCACATGTAAGCCTGTACGAAATGGAACAATCACCAGCGATCCAACAAATGAAGCAAGGAAGAATATGAGCGAGTTAGAAAAAAGTCAAAAGCAAACTAGGAAAGGGTTGGGATTTTTTATCAGTGCAGCAAGCAAGACGGTGCTTACTCTTCTTGGTGTAGTATCTGTATTAAGCATGTCTGGTTTTCGGCCTCATTTTGCGAAAAAAGAGAACCTTTTCAAAGTTTTGGGCGTGTCTCGGCAACCAGCAGCTGACGAAAGGAGATCTGATACTCAATGCCCGCCAGGGAAAGCCCTAGTAATCGAAAATGGGGAAGCTCGGTGTCTTGTTAAAGAAAGAGTTGAAGTACCATTTTCATCGAAGGTTGCAAAGCCGGATGTAAACTACGGGTGTGGTTAGTTTAGTTTTCATTTTCCTTTTTGTGTATCTCATTTCCTTTTGAAAGGTGTGTTGAGTTTTTCTTTTAAATGGCCATCACTTTGCCTTTTCTTTTAGTGACATGTGCTTTGGAAGATGAAAAAAATGCAAGATCCCATATTTCTAAATCCAATAATTCTAGACCTGCACAAGCCAAAACCGGATAGATGGTTTGCTTGCATTCATAGCTTAATAATGTCAATGTTTCATTGGATGTTTTCTCGGCTGCTATGTTCGAAATTCTAATCCCCCTGCGGGCGGGGGGACACCTCGTGTGTACTTAAATTTTCAGGGTACTTCAATTCGAGTACTCTGTTTGGATTTGAAACGAGATGAGATAATTTAAATTAAGTTGAATTTATTTTTTTTAATATTATTATTATTTTAGAATTCAAAAAAATTGATTTAGAAATTAAAAAAATTATATTAAAATTTAAAAAAATTATATTTTATATTTTATATAAAAAAATATAATAATAAATTTAAGATGAGTTAAAATAAATATAAACGGAGCCTAAAAATTAAAAGAGGTTTAATACTTTTAAGTTGTTTAAAGAATTTGCGGCAAGTCTATGATGTCTGCTTTGACCTTGGAGGAGGTAATTCACTCATTCTTAATAATGATGTCACTGATTACTCATACGATTCTGAACAAGTGCAATGATGATGTAATTGTTTTTTTGTTTTTTGTTTTCTGTTTTCTATCTAAAAAAGCAAATATGTGATTGAGATAAGGAAAACGAGATACATGGAATAAGATTCTTAACAAACATTTCATTACCATAACTATAATGAGAAAATTAAATTAAAAAAAAAAAAGAAAAAGATTTTTAAGACTGAAATACTTTGGTCTGCTTCAAAGAAGGATCTTTATGCAATGACAATATGGCACGCCTGTAAGAATCTCCGCTATATATGGAGCCGTGGAAATTACAATTATATTGGTTTTAGTTTGGAGGAGGATTGCGCCTGGAAACTTCTGGTAAACCACACAAGCCCATTGTTTTGGGAAACCCAGATGATTTTGTACGAACAAATAAACTAATACTATAAACACATTGGCTCTACCTTGTGTTGAAAGGTTAATCGTGTTGGACTTTGGTAAATAACAAATCCCTTCGCACTTCTAGTTTATTATTTTAGATGAATTAATGTGTGGGTATGCCGTTGGGCTCCAGCTGCATATCCCATCCCATCTCACTTTGAGCGTAACGATGATAAAGAGAAGATTCATTTGGTAGTTTTATAGATTAACAATGTAAGCAAACGATTATTTGAAATATAGGTTACTATTTAATATAGTAAAAAAAGAATAAAACTCAGAATAAAAAAATATTATTATTCAATCAATTCATCTTTCTCAAGTATTGGGTCAAGAAGTACCCGAATTATTGGTCTTAAGCCTTATTTATTTGAATATTAAAATTATCTCATCTCATTTCAATTTAACTTAATTCATTTCATTTTATTATTATAATTTTTATAAAATTTATAATAATAATAATATTATATTAATAATATTAAAAATAATATTTTAACAGTATTTTTTTAATTTTTAATTTTTATTTAAAATCATTTCATATCATTCCACCGTTTGTTCAAACACTTAGACATTTTGTTGCAGAATTAGCTACTCTACTTTTGTTCACTTTTGGGTGGCACTACAGCCACCAATATCGGGATCCAATTTGGGTTGTATTTCATCTTTTTTATTTTTTTTAATATTCTGATATATTTTCTTAAAAAAATTATAAAATCATTAAAAATACTTGACTTAATCACAATAATAATAAAAAAAAAAGGTCGAGACATACTATCGGCACCCACCATCGATGGGTTCAGCATTTCACTTCACATTTTGGGCACACATTGGCTTGGCTTATGTGCTGGTAAATAAGATGGAAATACAATAATTTTAGGAGAACTGTGACGTATACAAAGATATTATATAAAGTGAACTCTCACAAATTACTTATGAAAAATGTTGCTATTCACCGGTGAATAGCATCCCGATGGGTCCCGTTAGAATTTTTTTTTTTTTTTTAGTTTTTTTATATGATTTTTAAGTAAATATTTTTAAATAATATTGTAATTTTTTTATATTTTTAAAAAATATTTTAAGATGATAAAAAAACATATTTTTTTATTTTTTTATATGATTTTTTTTAACATCTTAAAATATTTTTTAAAAATACAAAAAAAATACAATATTATTTAAAAATATTTACTTAAAAATCATATAAAAAAAACTAAATAATAAATAATAAAAAATTCAACGGAATCCATCGGGATGCTATTCACCGGAGTGAATAGCACTGATGTATAAATTATTTTTTTATAAATTAATGTATTTTATAAAATTTATTTTATAATAAAAATAATTATACAATCTAACATATATATTAAATTATATAAATTTAAATATTTATTTTTATGTAATTTTTTTTTTATGAGTAAAGTATTTTCCTAACTTGAATGGTCAAGCCGTCATCAAGTCAATTCAACTCACATAGTGCAAAACCGTATGTGCCTCGCTACACGCAGCCAATGGTTTTTAAGCAAGTGGTAGAAGAGACTGTCTTATGCTACGAGTTGACGTGCGGAAGATACCCCCCAAAAAATAGCTCCTGCCTCCTCAGCTCTTGAAGAGCCGAACATCCTCATTCAACTTTACCATAAGTTGCCCAAGATTGCTCCAAATCCCACATCTGGTAACAGTACCATTCTCAAAACCTCCTGCAAATTGTTGACAAAAGAAACAATCAGCCCTCTCACATTCAGAGACAGATTGAGCTTATAACCAAAAGACCATGAACACTTTGGAAGGAAGAGTAGCATTTACAGAAGAGCAAGAAGCTCTTGTGGTGAAGTCATGGACTGCAATGAAGCCGAATGCCGGGGAATTGGGTCTCAAGTTCTTCTTGAAGTAAGACATGAATGATGAATGCATATATATGATGTATCTTCTCTGTTTCATTTTGATTTAGCTTATGATTGTTTTATATCAATGGCCGTTTAAGCAAATGGGAATTAATTGAATGAATTGTAAACTGGTCTGAGTTTTGTAGGATATTTGAGATTGCTCCATCAGCTCAGAAGCTGTTCTCATTCTTGAAAGACACCGATGTTCCCGTGGAACGGAACCCAAAGCTCAAGTCCCATGCCAAGATTGTCTTTCTCATGGTAAGCCAGCCTGTACACATGGCAGTACTCTACATTATCCAGGAAATTTGGCAATATATTTCAACTCAGGACTGTTAATACTTGGGCTTCTTCTAGGCCCAATCTCAATTTTTAATGTGACACGTAATTGTTTTTTTTTTTAATTGCCATTGGGTGTCCGAAACATCATTGATTAATTTAAAAAGAAAAATTTAAACCTAAAATCTAGAGAGAGCATATCGCTAAACTCAAAGGCCCTACTACTTGAGCCAACAACTAGAAATTAGATGCCCAATCATTATTCACTAATATACTCTTCCCATTGATAATGATGGACCAAAAGATTTTTAAGCCTAAGGATGTCATTTATTTTTGGTTCATTTGTACATGAATTGCAGACTTGTGAATCAGCAGTGCAACTGCGGAAAGCTGGCAAAGTTACTTTGAGAGAGTCAAGTTTGAAAAAAATGGGCTCTCTTCACTTCGAACATGGGGTGGTCGATGAACACTTTGAGGTAGTATTAATTCTCATCTCTATCAGTCCATTATAGTGAAGTAAATAGGTAACTAATTGTTTATAATAAATGATGTCCATGATACTCATGATCATCATGTCTTTGTAAATGCATGGTTCCCTATAGGTCACAAGGTTTGCGTTGCTGGAAACTATAAAGGAAGCAGTACCCGAAATGTGGTCTCCGGAGACGAAGAATGCGTGGGCAGAAGCTTATGATCAGTTGGTTGCTGCTATCAAATCTGAAATGAAGCCTTCTTCTTAAATAACCTTATTATTATTGTTATTATATATTATGATCTCTTCCCCTGATATGAAACTTTATTATCATGTGTTTGAAATAATTTAATATGCGCGCGTACGTGCCATGCATTGATCGCACGGGCATGTGTATTTTGGGGATAATGTATGCTATGGGCCGGAACGCCAAGTACTAGTACTACAAGCTGTTCACACTTATGAAATGTATTTTTTTTCCCATCCTATATATATATGGTAGTCTTGTGCTAATTATTGTTGAAAATCAAATTAATTCGATGAATCGAACCATTAAAAAGACACATTTTGAGGCTGCCTATGGTTACAAACCACAACATATATATGCTCTTGTTGCCTTACCACAAGAAGCTGCTGGGGATCGCGAGAATGAAGAAGCCTTTGCTGAACATGTGAGGTGTATTTATGATAAAATATGTGCTGTCATTGAAACTGGCAATAAAAAAATATACATGAGGAGACAGCTAATTAATATATATATATATATATTTTGGAACGTTATGCTATTGGGTGTATTTTGGCATTTAGCTTGGTGGAATTTTCGGTGCTTAATGGATTAGGACCCATATGATCATGATAAATTACTCATGCAAGTTGTGAGTCGTACGTGGACGGCCACCTATTAAGATTCATTTTTCTTTGAAAACACGCAAGGTTTTGGAATGTTCTTTTGAACACCTACGTGCGAACCCACTCATGACAAAGTTCAATTCCATTAAGAATGTTTTGAGCCGGTTATTGGTATTTGGCCGTAAATCACATAAAGTGCAAAGATAAAGATAAGGTTCCTTAATAATAATAATAATAACATCGTTTTTGCCGATCTCATTCCAAAGCTTTAACAATTAACATGTTCCAAATTAATTTGTTTGAGCAAATTTAGCTTGTCCTCTTGTCAGACCCATCTGCCACTAAAACGATTCCTACGACGTTCCGTCATGCAATTGAAGGAAAATTTAAAACATCATTGGGATACTTTATAGGGATGCAACTTTGTTTTTACGTAGACCTGTTCGTCGGACGTTGCCTTGCCCCACCGCAGAGTTTAGTACTCCAAAGATGTCGAAGCCTGCTGCCAGCGGAGTTTCAGACCATCCTATGTTGTCCTCTGCAACTTTGCTTTTATGTAGACCAGTTCGTCGGTTGCCTTGCCCGACCGCAGACTTCAGTACTCCAAAGATATTGTCAAAGCCTGATGTCGGAGTTTCAGACCATCCTGGAACAATATCATTATTTCTACTTGAAGATTTTGAGGTTTTCATTGGTGGGTATGCTCAGACTGAATGATGAGTAAGCGCAACGTTTGTCTTGATGGCTAGTGCGCCCAATTATTGGAGAGAAAGGGGTAAATGGGATTTAGAGAGTGACAACAGGAAATAAAGTTGGCCGAGTTGAAAGTCTTCATTTATCATGGGGATGAGTGGGAGGTAAGGGTTCATGTACATGGAATCTAAACAGAAAAGGAAGCAGGTTGAGTTTTGAGAGAGGATGTTTCCGGCTTTGATTGGTTGTCTGAACTCTTGGAGCTTTCCATCTAGGTGAATCAGCTTGGCTGTGGATTGCCAGTTTAGGACTAACTCACTATCCCTTGTATTACGTAGACCTGTTCATCAGTTGCCTTGCCCCACCGCAGAGTTCAGTACTCCAAAGATATTTTCAAAGCCTGCTGCCGGAGTTTCAGACCATCCTGGAACAATATCATTATTTCTACTTGAAGATTTTGAGGTTTTCATTAGTGGGTATGCTCGGACTGAATGATGAGTAAGCGCAGCGTTTGCCTTGATGGCTAGTGCGCACAAGTCTTGGAGAGAAAGGGGTAAATGAGATTTAGAGAGTGGCAACAGGAAATAAAGTTGGCCGAGTTGAAGGTCTTCATTTATGGGGATGAGTGGGAGGTGGGAGTTGATGTACATGGAATCTGAACAACAAAGGAAGCAGGTTGGGTTTTGAGAGAGGATGTTTCCGGCTTTGATTGGTTGTCTGAACTCTTGGAGCATTCCATCTAAGTGAATCAGCTTGGCTGTGGATTGCCAGTTAATTAGGACTAACTCACTATCCCTTGTATTATTATATCCAGAAGATGAACAGATACCCATGTGTAATTTTCACAGAGAGAGAGAGAGAGAGAGAGAGAGAGAGAGAGAGAGAGAGCACTTAATTTGGGATGGTGTGGGGATGAGACGAGAGTGGGTGAATATGGATATTATATAGGAAGGGAAAGAAGTATCTGAAAGGGATGGGCATTGACTGATGAATATTGACCGTCTGATAGACAACGTTTTATTGAGTATACAATTAATTATTACCAGATAATGCGTAAATCTGTCTAGAATTAATATCTCCTAGTTGTGAGCCTGTGCGCACAAATTTACATGCACGTACATCCATGATCAATAAACTTGAATATTTCATTTTTAAAGTGTTGTTGGGTATTTTTTCTTTTTAACTTCTAATTATGATAATCTCAAATTATTATATATTTGTACAAATGGGGTATAATTATTGGATTGTATATATGAAGAATGTGAGAGCCGAAAATTGAAAAATAGAGAGTTAATTCGACACTCTATTTAAGCAAATATTGCAAGAAATCAACATTTAAAATTTCTAACATCATGTATTATGAATATGTTATATTTAACTTGTTACATGACTTTCACTATTGTTTAGACGGAACAATTATCGAGTGAGTGCATATTGTATAAGAAAAAAAAATCTTAGAATATGTGAGTTAAGATTGAATGATTATAATCTTATCTGATTAATAAGATTTATGCAGCTCTATGAATATGGGCAATTTGTCGAACTACATATATTGTATGTTGTCACTATTGTACGCTTGATCGTATTTGCTTTTACTTTTGTTTGTCATCATTGGTGTGTGTGTGTTTTGCACAACAACTGGTATCAGAGCTAGATTGAATCTGAAGGAGAACGATGGCTGGAGATAAAATGAAAGCACCTGAGATCGAGAAGTTTGACGACACTAATTTTGAATATTAGAAGATATAGATCGATAACTATCTCTATTGTTGGAAAAGAAGCCGGAGAGCATAAATGATACTGAGTGGACCCTGTTAGATCGACAAGTTCTACAAATTGATCACATAACCTTGTCCAAAACAATGGCACGCAATATCAGTAAGGAGAAAATGATAGCAGATCTCATGATAACTTTATCAGGTGTGTATGAAAAGTCATCGGCAAATAACAAAATGCACTTGATGAAGAAAATTGTTCAATCTGAAGATATTGGAAGGTATGTCTTTGGCCCAACACCTAAATGAGTTCAATCCAATTACAAATAAACTATCTTCTGTAGAGATTGGGTTTGATGATGAGATAAGAGCATTAATTCTGTTAGTATTGCTGCCAAATAGTTGGGAGACCATAAGGATGGTTGTGAGTAGTTCAGCCGGCAAAATGAAACTGAACTATGATGACATACGTGACATGATCCTTACTGAAGAAGCACGTAAGAAATAATCTGATGAGTTATCAAGTTCGGGATCGGCTTTGAATATTAACAATCGGGGCAGAAAAGATAACAAGTCAAGAGCATGGGGACGAACAAGACGAGCTTGGGTAGCAGATTATGTGCTGAAGTTGTTGCAAATCGGGCCACATCAAGAGAAACTGTAAGAATCAAGAAAGTATTGAGGATGATGTTATGAATGTAGTGGCAGAAGAAATCATGATGCCATAATTTAATGTTTTGAATACCATACCGGAAGTCGTACCAGTCAAGATACTAAAACGAAATATTTTAATACCGGTACCGTTTTGTGTGCCATTTTAAAATATTTAATATATAAATAAATTATATATACACATATATGCATAAACTATAAAAAGATAAAATAACTATTTATTTTGTAGTTCATACAAATAAAATATACCTTTTATATATACAAAAAGTAAAAAAATATAAACATACGTAAAAAACCACTTTAAAAAAACAAATATCTGTCGAAATTTAGTACCGACTAAAATCTGGTATTTCGATCTGTACCGATCGAAACGATCGAAAAATAATATGGTACAAAATAGGGAATTTTCTCTATTGACTATGTGACTGATACGGCACATTTCCAGAATTTTGGTCAATACGGTACAGTATTTAAAACTATGAAAATTATTGCAATGCGTAGTCCGATTGATGATTGGGTGTTGGATTCAGGGTTTCGTTCCATAGCATCTCACATCGAAAGATCATGCAGAATTATGTTGATGATGATTTTGAGAAAATGTATGCGACTGATGGAGAGGTATTGAAGTCTGAATGCAATGGGAATGGGTGATGTACGAATCACACTTCCAAACAGGGGCATGTGGACTTTACAGTAAGTCAGACACATTCCAAATTTGAAGAAAAACCTCATCTTTGTGGGACAGTTTGATAACAGTGGACCGGTGGTTATGCAATAGTATTCTCTGGAGGATTTTGAAAGATCACTAAAGGTGCACTAGTTTTAATGCATGGTAAGAGATCTAACTTTTTATGTTTAACATCAGGGTCCAAGGCTGTACAAGAAAATACAAGAGTACAAAAAAGCAGAATTGATCACGTGAAACATATGAGAAAGACGGAAGAAGTTAGCTTTGCCCTTTCTCATTAAGCTTGGGAAAGTTGGTTAAGGTTACCAAGATCAGTTTAAGACCGGATACTCCTAATACAGAGAGAGTTGTGAATCGTCCAGTGGATATTTTGACTAAAAGCTTATGGGAGTTGTGGGAGACTGAAGTCGGGCTTAACTTCAATTCGATTTCTGGCTTAAAGACGGGAGTTATGAGCTGCGAAAATTACATGACTTGGCTAGAAATAGAGGTTGGCATGTGGAGATCCAGTTTCCAAGTGGAAAATTATTTTGGTTAGGGGTGTAAATCGTTCGGTTCGGTCCGAGAAAAATGTGGACCGATTCTATTCAGTCAAAAAAATTTTCCACCCTGGACCGGACCAAATAGGATTCGATCCATACGGTCCAGTCCAATTCGGTCTAAGGGCAGTTCGGTCCTATCCAAGGGTATCCCATATGATTTAATGGGCTAAATTTGATCTAAAATCTTGCAATAATTAAATATTTTTTTTTTGCTTAAGTTTATAAATTATTAAATATATACTAGTATTATTTTCTTAAAAAATAATCATTTTTGCCAATTGTCAATTTCTAATCTCATCTAAATATTAAACAAAATATATAGTTATAATTTATAGTCCATAGACTTAATACTTATACTATAAGTTATAACTAATATTCTATATTATATATAGCCCATAGGTTAATTAGTTAATTTAATCCTCATAAGTCATATCAATTAGTCAATGATATTAATGATCATTGATCATACTTCATATATAGTTAAAAATAATATTAATAATTAATATTTATAATTACTACATGTAATCATAAGAAGAGTAATTATTAATTAGTTAATAGTGATTTAGTGATACATCATAGGTTGGTTAACTATAATTAATAATAGTATTACATAATTTACATTAGTATATTATAAATTTATATGTTAGTGAATAATGATAAATTAGTAATAATATATTAAATAATAATAATATACTTATTACTTATATGTTATTACTAATACTCTATATATATATATATATAATAATTTATACTTTATACTACAACTATTATAAATTATAATATGTTAATATTATAAGAGAATATATTATATATTAATATGTTATATTACTACTCTTAATCTATATTAATATTAATATTAAAAGTTATATACTATTACTTATATATACATATATAAAAAATATATATATGTGTGTGCATTTGGTCCGGTCTAGGGGGAAAAATGTTCTCCCCTTGGACTGGACCAGAAATTTTCGGTCATAAAAAAATTGAACTGGACCGAATCGAATTCCATTCGGTTCGATCTGGTTTCGATTTGGTCCAACCGGTCCGGTTCGATTTTTTTACAACCCTAATTTTGGTTGTATGTGAAGATTGATTTGAGAGTTGAAAATCGAGAACAGAGAGTTAGCTCGACACTACTCGAGCAAATATCTTAGAAAATCAGAAATTAGGGTTTCCAACGCCATTTATTATAAATATATTATATTTGATTGTTTTGTACGATTTTTAATATTTTTTTAGATGGAATAATTGTCGAGTGAGTGCATATTATGTGAAAGAGTAAAAAAAAAGTCTAAAGAGTGTGAGTTGAGATTGAGTGATTATAATTTTTTTGATTAATAAGATTTTTGCATTTTGTTAAATATAGATAATTTGTGGAATCATATATATTGTATATTGTGTACTTGATAGTATTTATTTTTATTTTTGTTTACCATTATTGGTGTGCATGTTTTATACAATAATAATAATAACCAATAATTGTATGCTTTTCGAGGGAATTGAACATTAAACTCGAATTATAATTATTTGTCTTTATTTTTGTTCAAAAAGCGACAAGATCAAGTCAAAAGAGAGAGAACTTGCTTACAAGAGTATGTACGTACATGCATGCATGTATTCCAAGTCTCTGTATTCAGTCATACTATCACTCAGTGGCAAAGCAAAATAGTACGTAATTAACGTACGTTTAGAGGAAAAAAAATGGTAATTTAAACAAAATAATCCGAGAGTCAAAAAAATGTTATATTCAATATAACTTTGGTGGGCGGAACCTTTGACTGGTCGTTCTAACTTCTATATAGAGGGTGCCGGGCGGCGTGGAAGGCTGGCTCCTTTCGAGGAAACGACCTCCCCAGTGCTTGCTATCTGCTGAAGAGCGAAGAGAACAAAAGTATGATAGATGGAATGACTTTCTTCTTTCACACTGTTGGAATATAGCCTCAAAGATTGAACAAATGAAATTAAAATCAAAAGCTACACGTGTTAAGATGAAAGAGGATAAGAAGAATTAGTTAAGTTTATAATGACATTTCTCATTTGTATAAATAGAGTTTAGTATTTTGTAATTATAACTTTACAATTCATGAAAGCAATTTTCAATTCACCTCCTCTGCTTCGTCTCTGCAATCATTTCTCACAAATTAAAAATTTCGATTCATCTAAAATTTGACATGGTATCAGATTGAATTTTTGTTTGCTTTCTTCAGACCGGAACCTTACAAATCATCATCCATCTTTAGATAATGATCCTGCTCATCAAATAGCCTCACAGCATCTTAGAAAATCTTCAAGAATTAAGCAAGCACCAATTTACTTGCAGGATTATTATTGTGGTACAACTTCACATGTTCCAACTGCAACTCAATCATCTGCTACTGTTGATTGCTCTCCTACTAAAGGTATTTCATATCCTATATCTGATTTTTTTTTTTCTGCAAATCGATTGTCCACCTCTCATAAAGCTCTTCTAGCATCTCTTTCAGCTTCCCAAGAACCTAAAAATTATAAAATTGTTGCTAGAATCCCTAAATGGCAAAGCAAAAGGCTACACTCAACAAGAAATATTAGACTTCTTCGATACTTTCTCTCCAGTAGCAAAGATAACCTCCATTTGGCTACTGCTTGCTATAGTTGCTATTAAAAATTTGTATATTCATCAATTGTATATTAATAATGCTTTTGTACATGGAATTGCATGAAGAAGTCTATATGGACTTAACCCTGGTTTGATTGTCAATGGAGAAAATAAAGTTTGTAAACTTCTTAAGAGTCTTTATGGCTAGAAACAAGTATCTAGGCAATGGTTTGCCAAACTGTCAACAGCATTGCTTGTTATGGTTTTACTCAAGGCAGCTCGGATTGCTCTTTGTTTATCAAGAAGTCTAAATCATCTTTCATGGCATTGCTAGTCTATGTAGATGATATTTTATTGGCTAGTGACAGCTTGCTTGAAATACAATTGCTCAAAAATTTCTTTTATGATAAGTTTACAATTAAAGATTTGAGAGAACTCAAATATTTTTTTGGATTAGAAGTGGCAAGATCTAAAACTGACATATCAATTTGTCAAAGAAAGTATGCTTTATACATACTTAAACAAACTGGAATTCTTGGTGCAAAGCCTGCAGCCTTTCCAATGGAATCAAATTTAAAGTTTGCTACATCAGATTCTAATTTGTATGAAGACCCTTCAGCCTATAGAAGATTAGTTGGGAGATTATTGTACTTAACAATAACTCGACTTGACCTTGCTTACTCAATTCAAGTTCTCAGTCAATTTCTAGCCAAACCATCTGTTAGTCATTATCAAGCTGCCATTCAAGTTCTCAGGTATTTGAAAGCAACCCTTGGACAAGGTTTGTTCTTCCCAGCATCATCAGAATTACAGCTCAAGGCCTTTCCAGACAGTGATTGGGCAGGGTGTGTTGATACTCGAATGAGTGTAACAGGCTTTGCCATCTTCTTGGGTAATTCCTTAATTTCATGGAAGAGCAAAAAACAAACTACAATAAGCAGGTCTTTTGCAGAAACAGAATATAGGGCCCTTGCTTCAACAGCTTGTGAAATTCAATAGATTCTTTATGCTTTGAAGGACCTAAGTATCAACCACCACCAACCAACCTTGGTTTACACAGACAGCAAATCAGCAATATCTATTGCAACTAATCCAGTCCAACATGAGAGAACAAAACACATACAAATTGACTGTCACCTTATTAGAGAGAAGCTGCAACAAAACATTATCAAACTCTTCCATGTCCCTTCGAGATTACAATTGGCAGATATTTTGACAAAGCCTTTAGGCTCTTTTCCATTTCATCATACTCTCCACAAGATGAACATTATTAATATACATGTTCATCTTGAGGGGGAGTGTTGGAATATAGACTCAAAGATTGAACAAATGGAATTAAAATCAAAAGCTACACGTGTTAAGATGGAAGAGAATAAGAAGAGTTAGTTAAGTCTGTTATGATATTTCTCATTTGTATAAATAGAGTTCATTACTTTGTAATTATAACTTTACAATTCACGAAAGTAATTTTCAATTCACCTCCTCTGTTTCGTCTCTACAATCCTTTCTCACAAACTAAAAACCTCAATTCATTTGAAATTTGACACACACCTCTTTTTTTACCTTCAAAAAACAATTATAAAACTTATTGCAATTATAGAAAAGGCCGCTAGGTGGTTTAATTTAACGATGGATTATGGTTTGATTCTGATGTTATGTTGAGTTGAGTTAAGATAAATTGATTCTTTTTTATAAATAATAGTAAATTAAGATTATGGAATGAGTTTTATGAGACTCATTTAAAATAAATTGTAAAATTAAAAAAAAATTATGGATCACACGTGTGAATAGATATTGAGTTGAAAAAAGTTATAAGTTATATATGTATATGAATTTTAAATTGAAATAAGTTTAATAATTTAATAGTTGGATATTTAAATATTAGACTCAATTTAAAGTTAGACAAAATTTAATTGACTTCAATGAATTTAAGAACCAAAGAGAGCCTACATAATCGATCACATGGTGCTATATATAATTAATATCGTGTAACACGTACCGACAAAAAAATTGAGCTCATCTTCTTCGTAATTTCCTTCCCTGTCGTTGTCTACATATATGTTCCATTCCATTAATGAAGTTTCGGGTGCAGGTTCTATGCGAAAAGTTCTCCAAACATATACAGCCGAAATATTTCAAGTTGATTCCTCCCCCCCGGTCACCTAATTTCCATGAATAATCGGGATTTAATTATATGGAAGAAAGACAAATTTATCTTTTAGTTATAAGGGAGCTTTCAAAAATTAAATATCATGGTGAATTAACTGTTCGTAGCTGATATTTGATAAGTGTTAAGGACATAAAAATCGGCCCACAGGTCGATGTGAGAGAAAGAATTATTTCCAACCTACCAGCGCGAGTTAGGACTTCATTCGAGGTCGTTTGGGAATGAGAATCCACTATAATGGGGATTTTTACAGTCTCTCATAGCTCACTGTACAGAAAAATATAGATGAATATTCAGATAAATTCGCTAGTTGAAGCTGTTGGAGGAGATTCTGGAGAAGCCGAGGTTGAAGAAGAAGAGCCCGTCTAAACTGTTCCAGCCTGAGAGAGAGAGCTTTCTTTCATCTGTTCGAGTCCTTTTATAGCTAAGTTTCGGTCTAAATGATCAGATATTCCCTTGCGTGTGTCAGTAGAACTCTACACTTTCATTTCACCGTTTGCTTTTTATTTAATTCCTGCATCATGCCCCAACGTCTATCAGCTCACCTTTCAGTCCCATCAACTATCATTTTGTCCCATTTGTCATAAATGCTTGACAGGTGTGATTAATTTCATCCCTTTCAATAAGTTAACTAAATATAATTTTGTTTTAAAGAAGAAGGAGGACGGTATTTTCAATTTTTTTCTTAACCTTCATTTTTAGTAGAAGAATACTTTTTACCAGAAAAACTTACCGTGACAAAAAGTCCAAAACCAAACTTTAAAAAACACAATCATATATTATGCTAATCGCAATTAAATTTAGGAAAATGCTTTAATAACAAAAAGATTATACAAATAAAAAAATCTACAAATTAATTTAGTTTAATTGATAAGTCAGATTGTAAAATTATTTTATTATAAAGTAAATTTGATATATACTATAAAGTTACATCAATTTGTAGATTTTTATTTGTATAAATTCTCTTAAATCTATAATTAAGAACGTAGTTAAAAGTTACAACTATATAGTTTCAACGCCTAAGTCTGTATTTGGATTTGGAAATCATCTTATCTCACTCTATCGTATCATTATAATTTTTTAAAATTCTCACTTAAAATATAATAAATAATTAACTTTTTCAAAACCCAAAATAATAATAATAATAATAATAATAAAAAATATTCTAATAATCTTTTATTTAATTTTTATTTTTTATCTAAAATTATCTCATCTCATCCTATTCCAAAATTCAAATCGAGCCTAAATTAAGTAATCACAAAAAATTCATTCTATATGTATGTATGTATGTGTATATATATATATATATACACACACTCCCCCAAAGCCAACGGAGCTAATGGACTAGTCAAATGATAAGTGATCGAAACACCTAATATGCCTTTTTTTTAGCAAGTTGATCAGCTACAAAATTACCTTGTCTTCTTTACATGAATGTTGAATAGAAAAAGATTAAACCTTTTGAAAAACAGGAATGCTCTTCCAAATATTATGTAAACTGCCGTGGTAGAGAACTGGAAAAACTAATCAAACACAAAGTATTCTAGTCTATGTATAAAGATCATAAGCCTGCGCTATATCCGATATCCGAAATCGGAAAATATAAATAAAGCAAATGGGCGGAATTTGTAATAGAATTTTTCTTATGTAATATGCCCCGTTTAACCCATCTTAATTGTTATCAAAACTCCTATCCGACTGAATTATAAGAAATCATCTCAACTTTTATTATCTTATATTATTATTATAATTTTTTAAAATTTTTATATAAAATATAATAAATAATTTATTTTTTAAAAATATTAATTCTATTTTTTCTAATTTTAAAATAATAATAATAATAATAATATTAAAAATAATATTTTAATAATTTTTATTCAATTTTTAATTTTCATCTAAAATTATTGTATGATATCATCCATTAGACGTCACCTTGTGAGCATCACTATGCCCAGATTCGTGACCGAGCTGCCTGCCATGCCAAGATTCGTGATCTCGTCGACCTTTAAATCGTTGCCTCTTTTTCTAGAGGGAAAGGACGACTCGGACTTGTTGCTCACGAAATGGATGGTCCACACGACGTGCATTTCGGGTTGCAGTTTTGCAAATGGTGTTTTTTGGATTCGTGTCAACTAATAAATATATTATATAGTTTAATTAATTCCAATCTAAACCGTTAAATTAAACGTATCAAATTTTTAAAATAAAATTTATTTAGATAACAAGTCATATTTTATCATTTATTTTAACTTATTTAATAATTGATTAAAAATATGTTAACGCAATACAACTTATTTAAATTTATTTGTTTCATATAAATGAGTTCAATTAAATTTAATAATTGATTAAAAATATGTTAACGTGCATCGCCTAGGACTCCGCGGGAAATGTCGTCGCGTGAGACCTGGCAGGAGTGCATCGCGGGAAATGTCGTCGCGTGAGACCTGGCGGGAGTGCATCACCTAAGACTCCGCGGGAAATGTCGTCGCGTAAGACCTGGCGGGAGTGCATCGCCTAGGACTCCGTGGGAAATGTCGTCGCGTGAGACCTGGCGGGAGTGTATCGCCTAGGACTCCGCGGGATTCTGTCACTTCGCGTGGGTGGATAGACTGACCCCGCGGGATTCTGTTACTTCGCGTGGGTGGATAGACCGACCCCGCGGGATTCTGTTACTTCGCGTAGGTGGATAGACCGACCCCGCGGGAGGTGATAGTGCGTCGATGTCCCATGCTGCAGGCAATAACTTTATCAGTACAAAGATAAATTCACATATTATAAGAGAGACAAATTGATGTATTTTTGTCCGTGGAAAATAGTTTTCGAGTGTCGAATGTCGAGTGATGAATTTCTAAACGTCGACTTTCAAGCGAGGAGCTGTGAGATCCTAAGCATTAACTCCCGAGTGTTGTGTTCCGAGTGTCGAGACATGGGTGGTTGTTGCCTGATTCCTGCAAAAAGGAGAGGAAGATAGCTCTTATAGAGCATGAGTATTTTGAGCTTGTAAGTTTTCTATGAGCGAGGTGAGCCCCGAGTTTACGAACAAATGAGAGTCCAAGTTGCTTAGTATAGTTCCTGATAACTTTCTAAGACTGGTGTGCTTGCGAGGAAGGCATAATTGGTCCCAAGCGAGTGAAAAATTTCCATGTCCTGAGAAATGTGAGGAATGGATCCATGTAAATTGGTCCAGGAGAGTCCCAAGAACACAGAGACTGGTAGTTCTTCCTAGTTTTTCCTAGATGAATAACTGTTGAGTGTAATGCCGAAAGTTCACGTGTGAGGCGAGTTCCCGGATGTGTGTGAGGTGTTTGACTCGAACATGCATGAGTGATGTGAGTCCTGAGCGTGGGGCCACGTGACAGGTCCCAAGAGAGATAGAGGGAGCTTGGTGGACCCTTGAGCTGATGGAGCCCGTGAAGTTGAGTCGTGCATACAATCCACTATGGCATGAATGTCGTGGAGGGTATCGAGTGTGTTCGTGAGGCGTGTCCCTAATGACACAATGGGCGCCTTGTGAGTAAGTTATGCGACTGGATGAGACGAGGGGCGTGTGAGCCCGTGTGATGGTAATTTGGGTTGGAATCAGAGATAGTGTTTGTGATAGTTTGGTTCCCGAGCTTGCGAGTTTTGAGTAAGTGAGGGTAGGTGAGCCTGTGCAGCGACTTGGTGAGCGGCGCATGTGAGAAGTCGTGATCGAACGAGTGTTCTATATACAGGATGTGTTACTGTGATACTGCACCGATGTAGTTACCGTGCACCAGCATAGTCTCTATGCATGTATGCACTCTGTGATGTGCCAGGGGCCTGTAGGTACGCTGCGTACCTTAGGGTGGTAAAGTAGTCTGAGTGGTAGGCGACTGAGTCGGTAGAACCTCGAGCTGTAGGAGCCCGAGATGGGGAAGCTTGAATTAGTGCTCCGAGCCAGTGGGAGACCGAGCGAGGGAGTTCCTGAGCTGAAGGGCTCCAACTGGGGATGTCCGAGTGGGCGGTGTTTGTTCGTGGTTTTAGAGCTGAGTCGTCCATGCCAGTTGGTGAGACGGACTATCGGGTCAATGTGGTTTCCGAGTGTTTGAGTTGCGGGACACCGTGTTACGGTACTCCTGGTCCCAAGACTTTTTTTTTTTGTGTGAAGGAAACCCATGGTGTCCGTGGTCGGATCCGAGCGTTACAGTTGATAAGCCTATAATGTGAGATAGCGTGAATAGGCTCCCGAGCATAGAGGGTGAGGTTTCGAGGGTGACTTTTCCGAGATGAGAAAATCTGATCCGAGCTGAGAGAAATCCGAGCTGAAAGGAATCCGAGCTGGTGCTCGATCTATCCGAGCTTGAGGGAGTCCGAGCTGGTGCTCGGTCTGTCCGAGCTTGAGGGAGTCCAAGATTGATGTTTCCCGAGCAGTAGAGATCCGAGAGGCACTTCCAAAGTGGTGGAGAACCGAGAGGTATATCGAGAGGTATTTCCGAGCTGTGGTGGAGATCCGAGAGGTATTTCCGAACGGGTGGTGTTAGTGAACCCAAGCTGGCCGAGAGTGTCCGAGCTGAAAGTGTCCTTGCGCTAAGGGGTCCGAGAAGTGTGGCGAGCCACCGAGCTAAGGGGTCCGAGAAGTGTGGCGAGCCACCGAGCTAAGGGGTCCGAGAAGTGTGGCGAGCCACCGAGCTGAAAGTGTCCGAGAGGTGAAGGGTCTAGTGCAGGCTGAAGGTATCCGAGGTGTGAGAAAGGTATCCGACCGCGGGGTTCTCTTTTGCTGCTTAGGTGATGGGAATCCGAGCTGAAACGTCTCCGATGAATGGGCGATCGGATAACCACCTAACCGGAGACAGACATCACCGGCGGTCATCAGTGAATGCCGGCGGTTGGTCCGGACCCCTGGCGACGGCATCGTGAGCCTTGGGCTCACGTGGCTGCGCATGCACGTTAAACTTGCATGTGCATGCACGGGCATGACCCGAGTACTGTGCAAGTGTTCGGGCATGCATGGTGTTTTTGGCGGGAACGCCGGTGGGTCACTGGCCAATGAAGACAGAAACTACCAGCGGTCAACGTGGTGACCACCGGCAGGCCCATAACGCTCACAGCGTGGTGCCACGAGATCGGGAGAGGGGGGAGCACGTCGGTGTGCTCCCGACTGGTGCCAAGACACCCGTCGTTCACGGCCCCCGGAAGCAGAGGTCGTGGGTGTCAGGGCAGAAATTTCCGGCTAACATATTGGTGGTCGCCGGAGGCCCAGCCGTGCTGCGGCGGCTTTGGGCTGGGGTCTTTTGCCGCTCGGGTGACGTGAGCCCGAGTGAGGTGCCTCCGGCAATTGTGTGGCCGGCACCTAACCTGCCGGAAACAGAAACTGCCGGCGGCCACTGGGTGACCTCCGGTGATTGGCCCGAGCCCCCGGCACCGGTGATTGGCCCGGGCCCCCGGCATCGGTGCCGTGAGCCTTGGGCTCACTCTGCTGTGCATGCACGTACGTGCATGCATGGCAGGACCCGAGCACTGTGCATGTACTCGGGCATGCCCAGTGCACTGTGCACGTCCCTGAGCACTGTGCATGTGCTCGGGAGTGTACAGTGCACGTGCGTGTGCTCGGACATGGACAGTGAACGTGCATGTCGGGACATGCACGTCGTGCGTGTACATTTATGCTCTAAAGCGAACCGGGCATTTTCAGTGTGCAGTGTGCTGTACCTCCTAAATGTACCGGAGCATGCGTTTGTGACTCTCGTGACCATCCAAGTCGTGAACATAAATAAATAGATGGTCCAGGATAAGAGCTTGATAGATCGAGCTCGATACCGACCGAGCTAGTACTAGCATTTGTTTATTTATTCGCCGTGTCAATGATAGAAATAAAAAATAGAAACAAGAAGGAGGTGATCGAGCACACTTATCTGGAAATTTTTTGTTGAGTCGTCCGGTCGGATACTTTTATTCAGTGGATTAGAAAGTCATCATTTTGTTACCATCGATTCTCGAATCTCACAGACGGCGCCACTGTTAAGATCATAAAAATCGGCCAATGGGTCGGGGTGAGAGAAATGATTATTTCCAACCTACTGGTGCAAGTTGGACTTCATTTGAGATCGTTTGAGACTCCCGGTGAGATCCCGGCGTGACTGTACGTACGTAATAACAGATGAAATAAAGAGAGATAGACACACAATTTTACGTGGTTCGGCGAATGCCTACGTCCACTGTTAAGGTCATAAAAATCGGCCAACGGGTCGGGGTGAGAGAAATGATTATTTCCAACCTACTGGTGCGAGTTGGACTTCATTTGAGATCGTTTGAGGCTCCCGGTGAGATCCCGGCGTGACTGTACGTACGTAACAACATATGAAATAAAGAGAGATAGACACACAATTTTACATGGTTCGGCGAATGCCTACGTCCACAGGTATTTGGGGATGAGAATCCACTATAATGAGGATTTTTACAGTCTCTCATAGTTCACTGTACAGAAAAATATAGATGACTATTTAGATAAATTCGTCATGCTGCTTTTGGAGAAATCTGGGGAAGCCGGGGTTGAAGAAGAAGAGACCCCCCTCGTTCCAGCCGGCCAGAGTCCTTTTATAGCCAAGTAAAATATCTGGGCAGATATTTGTCTTGCGTGTCACAGTCGACTTCTTTTTCCTCACCGTCTTGCTTTTCTTCTCATCTACTCCCAACGTCTATCAGCTCACCTTTCAGTCCCATCATCTATCATTTTGTTCCCTTTATCATAAATGCACAATAAGTGCATTTGATTTCCTTCCTTTTAGAAATCATCTCAATTTTTATTATCTTATATTATTATTATAATTTCTTAAAATTTTTATATAAAATATAATAAATAATTTATTTTTTAAAAATATTAATTCGATTTTTTCTAATCTTAAAATAATAATAATAATATTAAAAATAATACTTTAATAATTTTTATTCAATTTTTAATTTTCATCTAAAATTATTGTATGATATCATCCATTAGACGTCACCTTGTGAGCATCACTATGCCCAGATTCGTGACCGAGCTGCCTAGGGGTGAACAAAATGGCCGCTACCCGTTACCGTCCGTTATGCCGACCCGACCCGACCCGAAATTCTCGACCCGCTAAACATTTTAACGGATGATAGTGATTTCGATACCGTTACCGATTACCCGTTTTCATATGTAAAATGGCCGAATCCTAAAAGTCTGAAACGAAATCCTTCTTTCTCGCTCGATACTCTCTCTCGCCAATTGCTTATCTCTGATTGCCCCTCTTTCTCTTTCTCTCACCGATTGTTCTCATCTCTCTCTATCGCCGATCATTCTCATCTGTCTTGCCGGTTGCTCAGTTCTATTGGACGAATATGGTCAAGACTCAAGATTTGGTGTCGTCTCTAAGGGAATCATCACCGATGGCGGAAGCTGAACAGTCCAGGTTTAGTGTAGGTTATGCTTTGGCCCCAAAGAAACAAAGCAGCTTCATCCGAGACTCCCTCCTTGTTCTTGCTAGCTCTCACGGCGTCGATGTTGTCCACATCGATCCCACCTGCCCCTTCGTCGATCAGGGCCCCTTGGACTGTGTGCTCCACAAGCTGTACGGAGATAACTAGAATCGGAAGCTCAAAGGTAAGGAACAATTCCTGGGTGTTGTTTAGAGTTTTTTGTTGAACTAGTAGTCTCGTTTGTTGATTTAGTTTGTGGGTGTTCCTTTAAAGTTTTTTCTTATTGAATAAAATGCTAGAGTAAAGCAGATGTTTGATAAAATGCCATAATCAAGTGGTTGAAGTTCTTCGATGTTTTGATGACTCTTAACTTTTATTTTTATCATTCTGTTTTGAAACTTAATGTGTTAATGGTCATGAATGAAATTGAAAGTATGCAAATCTGGTCTGAGACTCTGCTTCTGCTGATTATGGTCACGAATGAAATTGAAAGTATTGCTTCTGCTGCTATTGAATCATTGATGCGTATATGGGCCTTGGTAATTCTGGTTTTTGTTATAACTTTAAAGTAATTGTGTTATAATAAAAAAAACACGAAGTCAACAACACGGAATGAGTACCCGATAAGGATATCGGAATGGTAATAGGCCAAACGGCCTATCGGCTTAACGACACAGTTCAATAGCGGGTCGGGTCGGAAGCATCAGTAGCGGGTCGGGTCGGGTCGGATGTTCACCCCTAGAGCTGCCTGCCATGCCAAGATTCGTGACCTCGTCGACCTTTAAATCGTTGCCTCTTTTTCTAGAGGGAAAGGACGACTCGGACTTGTTGCTCACGAAATGGATGGTCCACACGACGTGCATTTCGGGTTGCAGTTTTGCAAATGGTGTTTTTTGGATTCGTGTCAGCTAATAAATATATTATATAGTTTAATTAATTCCAATCTAAACCGTTGGATTAAACGTATCAAATTTTTAAAATAAAATTTATTTCGATAACAAGTCATATATTGTATAATTTATTTTAACTTATTTAATAATTGATTAAAAATATGTTAACGCAATACAACTTATTTAAATTTATTTGTTTCATATAAATGAGTTCAATTAAAACACATAGCTTATTTGGCCTAATTAATATAATTTTATGTAAAAATTAAAATTTATATTTATTACTAATTACATTTTAAATATATATATATAAATATTTTTTAAATTTCAACATATAATAAAATTAATATTCCAAATCATACAATAACAAATATGAGCATAAGTCTAAAATTACAATCTCAATAATAAAAATATTGGCATGTAGAAAAATTCTGATATTACAATTTAGAAATAATAAAATTTTAATTTTGAAATAAATTAATTCTAAACAGATCGAAATCAATTGATTTTGTGTTAAGAAGGTTGACGCGTTTGGTGTTTATAAATTATGTCTCAATGGATCAATCTGTTTTTTATCTAAACCCATTATCATAAATTCAAATTAATTAATTTTGTATCATATTCAGGTTAAACTTACAGGTTAGGTCACATATTACCATATGTTGTTTTTCGGCTTCTGAGTTCGTGGTCTTTCGTGTTCATATAAATTATAAACAAATCTTGGTCCAAAGGTTGGGGCCGAATTGTTGATCTGGGCTTCTTATAAATTCGGGCTTACATTGGGCCTAAAAGGGAATGGGAAGGTAACTGGGTCGGGGATAATTCCTAGCATTCTTAATGCATTGGACTCATAGATCCAAATGATCATGTAAAATTCCTCTATTTTACATAATAGATGTATTTTTATCGCAAAAGAAAAAAAAAAAAAAAAAAAAGAAGGTATTTTAAAGGATCGATTGAGATTGCTCTTGGTACATCATTATGCTTGGTTTATTTTGAGAGATGAGATTAAAAATTTAAAATATATATTAAATTCATCATTATATTTTTTTAAGTTCTTATATAAAATATAATAAAAAATTTAATTTTTTAAAATTCTCATACTACTTTTTAAAATTTCTATACAAAATTAATATTAAAAATATATCTTATAATAATTTTTTATTTTATTTTTTATTTTTATCTCATGTGATCTCATATCATCTCATTTTTTTAAAACAAACAGAGCTATTTCTACATAACCTGACGAGGGTTAATTTCAACGTTTTACAACTGCCTGCCGGAGTTATTCATTTAAACTTGATAATTTGATTAATTCCTGTGTAATCGCCCAAAATGTTTACGTACTGTAGAATATGCACAGCTCCTGAATTTCTGAAAATTAGGCATTTTATGATATTAGTTTCGCCTAATTATGACTTTAAATTAATGGGCCAACAAATAACACAATAATATTCATAAATCAAAACAGAATCACCAGTCACAAACACACACATTTTGATAAACTTGGAATTCACAATACTGCGCATGGAGAATTTATTCACATTTTAGGCATGACTTGGACCATTAATATCCACTCCTCATAATATATATTCAACAACATCAACAAACCCTCACAAACACACGATGCAGGCACCAAACAACCACATGCATATATGCCGATTCAGCCTCGCATTTATATATATATATATATATATATATATATATATATAATCATGCTCGAGAGATCAAGGACCCTATAACTCCAGCAATCAGAGTCGTCGGATCTCCGAGCACCGCCGATATAACAAACTGCACTGCCAATCCAGCCATCTCACAACACTTTTTCACCTTACCCTTGCTCCGATGGTGATGACTCTGAAGCGTATTCTTTAAGCTAGGAATTCTGGTCTCCAAATTCCTGCTTTTCCCACGTCCAACATATATATCCGGCCAACTTTCCATCAGCATCTCCCTCACACATGCCACATGCAAATTATACTTCTTGCATGTCGACCTATAACTCCAGCTCCGCCCTTTCCGCCCACACTTGTGGCACGATGCGCATACTTTCTTATACAGATAGAGTTTGACTTCCCCATCATCGAGCACCATCGGCAGCTTGGCGCAACATGGGTGGAGATCAAACCCGCAGGTCTTGCAATGGTACACAAAACCCTTGACGTCTTTTTCACATGCATTGCAGTAGCGAGGAGTGTTGCCCGGCGGGCGCGAGAGGAACTGGAACGAGCATTTGGTGTAGAAAGGGTGATAGATAGAAGGGGAAGGCACCGCACAGTGCATGTGGAGATCGAAGTCGCATATGCAACATTTATAGCGGGAGCCTATGCCCACCTCCTTGCAGCCATCACACTTGAATGGGAATTCTGTGTACTCAAATTGGAGAGTGTGTTGGGGGTGACTGAAGTGGGATATTTCGTTGTATCTCATTATAATTGTCTCTTTGGGGTCTCTGCGGGTAAGTTGGTTGAGAAACACACTAATTGTGGCCTGCTATATATATATATATATATAAAGGGAGTAGTACTGTTAATTGGTTTTGAGTTGAGAGAGGGGGTGAAAATTAATTAAGTAGAAAAAGTCATGTACTTAATAGATGCTCGGCCAACAGGGTTATGTTTTGGCTTGTGGCTGAAGCAATCACGGGGAATTATATACTTTTGGGAGCTGATTGTGATGGTGCTGGAGTACTATTGCATGGGCATCTCCACGTCAACAAGGTAAAGAAAGCATATTTTGATTATATATTGGGTCTTGTCCCATAGGAGAATATATATGTGTGTGAGTACGAATTTTCACTTTACATCATGTTATGCATGCATCATGTAATATTATTATGGTTTCTTAACCTACTAATTATAAACGGTACTTACATGACCAACTATATAATATATATATATATATATATATATATATTATATATAAATGCGGCATGAAGTCTTGTCATATGCAGATCATCATCAGGGGGAATTTTAGCTCATGATGGATCGCATACGTACATGAGGCAGCTCGCGTCTAATTACCATCTTTAATTATTCGGTAAACTTTCTATTAATGGGCCCAATTTAAAATGGCATTATCAATGTTTTTTAATCTATGAATATGTACCGGCCGGGGCAGGCATGCATGCAGTATTACTACTTTTTTGGGTATATAATTATGAAGAGATTAGGGAATTATATAATATATCCTAGAATTAATAGAATCAGGCAGTAGTACATACGTCATGTAAAACCGAAGGATTTCAAAGAGAATTATGAAGAGGATTGATGTCATCGAATTAAGTTCTTTTGACACGAGTACTACGTCTGAACGAATATTGATTGTTGAAAACGGAATATTATAAACAATATTAAATATAGTTCTTGAGATATAATCCACAAATATATAATTAGTGCTTCGAATGTTTTAAGGAATAATAATGAGGCGCGGCGGGGCCCTAACTAATTAACATTTCCTTTATATAATATATATATATATATATATATATATATATATATATATACTCGACCTAGATCAAGCTAAGGATGACGACGAATATATAACACAACCCCAGGCCATTTGGGTCATCATGTAGATCATCAGGAACAAATTCCTGGTCTGGAAATGATCACATCTCAATGGCTTGTGTGTGTGATGCAAATGCTTGGCGTAGTTGACAAAGTTATCCAATTGTTTCCTCAAAAGGGTGTCTACCTATAATATCTATATATAATATATATGTCATCCATATATTAATTAGTTATTACACACATGGAAGTTGGAACTGATTCTTCAATATAATTATTATTAATATATCTGGTTTTAATTAAATATATATACTTGAATTGAAGTAGTATTCTTTTTAGATTATATTATATTATGGGAATTAAGTGCTTCTCATTTCTTTGAAAAGTATTCCGAGGGATCTGTTTTGGGTTTTTTTTTAGAGGCACTGGGGCCGGTCGGGCTGCCTTCAGCGTCAAAAGTAGTCCAACTACCATTTTTAATGAAAAATACACTAAAATAAAATAAAATACAATAAAAAAATATGATTAAAAAAACACAATAAAAAATATAATAAAAAAATAAAATGAAGAAAACATAATAAAAAATACAATAAAAAATACAATAAAAAAATAAAATAGAAATGAATTTTAAAGGGAATTCGACTTTGGCTGCAGCCTGCCCCCTTCAGTGGGTGGTGGGCGACACTGCCCACCCCATCAAGATCGACGGGCTCCGACAAGTTTATCCCCTCAACGGCTACCGAACCCTTTTCGAATTTGAGCTTCCGTGAGGCACACCAAAAGTCGCCGTTAAAGGAGTAAGTTTGCCGGAGCCCGCTAGTCTTGAAGGGTGGGTGGTGTCGCCCACCGCCCACCGCCCACCGGAGACGGCGGACTGCTTTTAGTGCGGGAGTTAGTCAGACTAATCCCCAGAAAATTCTTTTTTGTTTTCAATTTTTTTTATATGATTTTTAAGTACGTTTTTTTAAATAATATTATAAATTTTTTATATTTTTAAAATTAAAACAAAAACGGATCTATCGGAATCCTTTTCAAAGAGACGAAGAGCATTTTCATATATATCTTCATGCATCATCATCAATCCAATCACGTACGTACGTACGTACACAATGGAGAAAGTATATATCAATAATTACTTATATTCGCATTCCAATACATATGTTAAGTTGCAACAAATTCCATCAGTACGGGTACTGCTTTTCTATTCTTTTCTTTTCTTTTCTTTTTCAAATTTTTGGGTAGGACCCATGAGGTCGAGTACCCCACTTGTTTATGACCAAGCTGCTAGCAGCATTTCGTCCACCCAAAGTGACAAAGAAGGTACTTACCAAAAATAAAAGCGATAAAGCAATCCGTCATATATGGATGAGTATAATATATATATTCGGGGTTTTAGCAATATTGCTTTTGATGATCAACGACTCCTCCCTCATCAATTGTTGAAGAGTTTAGATTGTAAGTAAGAATTACGTTTTAGAGTACAGATTTTGCTTTAATTCAATTATAGACTTTATTATATGCGCGCGCTAGCTTCATGAGTCAATAGTCCGTAGTACTCACTACTCAATATTGGAGGAAGAAGATTGCAGGAATCAAATCATTCTGGGTGACCATCAACGTCAGGGTCTTTAATTTTGTGTTGCCTCTTTTTCTTTTGTTTTCTTTTTCGTACAAAGAAACATTCGGAATATTCCAAAGAGCTAGTGATTTATGAGGTATTGGTTCAAGATGTTGGAATTAAGCAATATTAATTGTTATTGCAAGAGTGATAAAGGCAAAAAATGAATACGATTCTCAGTTGCGCTTCATCCCGACTCAAATATTCCCTCTTCTCTCTTCCATTAATTTCCCTCTTCTGATCCCTTGCATTAATTTCTTTTTCTCCTATCATGTTTGTGTACTTGTTCAATGTTCTTTAATTGTCTTCAACCAATTAAAGGCTTATCTCAACAACCTAAAGTGTAATCCCAATAGAGTAGGAAAAAATATTAGTTACAGTCCATATGTTGGAAAAGCTTGAGGCACATTGAATAAATATTTTTTTGATTAAAAAATGTATATATATATATATATATAAATGAAAAGTCTGAGATATACTTGTATGTTGCTGCACAAGAGTTATAACTCAGCATTGCTTATAAAGTAAAATACTTCTTTAAAAGATTTGACAAGACAAAAAAATCAAGAATTTAGGAGTCATCTGACACTAACATGGGATAAACTGTTGGAATAGGTTGTAATATATATTTAAAAGTTGAAGGAATAAAACTTGTGAAAAATTTTAAGAGTTATGTGCAGGTCGAGATTTCGCTCAACAGTCGTTTGACATGTTGCTCGAGCTAAGTCAAGGCCGAGATCTTGCTTAACTCTCGTTTGACGTGCCGCTCGAGCAAAAGACCAGGCAGTGATCTCACTCGAATTTTACTCGACATATCGCTTGAGCGTGATATTGTTAAGATCTAAAATTGTACAATATTTGAAGAAAAGACACATCTCAACTGAAGTGTTGTGTAATATCATTATTCAAGCGAGGGGCCAGGTAGTGATCTCGCTCGAACGAGAAACTATAAACTGTCAATTTCGTAATTTTTCACAGATGCCTTTTCAGATTTTATAAATAATGTGGTGACAGGTCTGTATAGACACGAAAATTTTTCTTCATCTTTCTGTTTTTGTCATTCTTAATAGAAACTCTAGGAATTTTTTAAAACTATTATTTTGAAAGTACAAAAGTTTTGTTGTATACTGAATAATAAAAAGACAAAAAGTTTGAATAATAAAACATTTTTCATCTATTCAATGATAGATTTCCTACAAGAATCTTTCACGTCATAATTATTCTTCTAAACCCATAATCATTTTTTTGAGTCAAAACTGGCAAAATAAGAATGAAGACTGCAAAGGCAAAAAATAGAAAAACAAATTCTAAATCTTTTGTGCAAAAATTTACAATTTCATAACCTTACTAGGGAGTTTATCATAGAATATAATCCAATGGAGTAGATTAGCAAATTGAATAGAGAAAAAGAAAAACAACATATTACAACAAAATGAGCTAAAATACCAGGACCATATCATATCATTTATCAACAGCCATCGAGCAAGCACTCAATCATCATCAATATATGTAGTCGCCACCTCCACTCATTGCGATCGTCTTTTGCTATCGCTTCTAGTGGCTTCTATGTCTTTGCACAACTCCTTATCTTACTCATTATTATTTTTGAAGAAGAGGCGCTTCTCAACCGAAGTGTTGTGTAATATCGTTACTCGCTCGACGTGTCGCTTGAGCGAGATACCAGGTAGTGATCTCGCTCGATCATTACTTGACGTGTAGTTCAAGCTAGGGGTGGGCAAAAATTCCAACTTCCGACTTTCGAATGACTTCTGCTCCGATTCCGACTCCGATCGGAATCAGAATTCGGAAGTTGGAGTCGGAGTCGGTAGTCTTCCGACTCTGAAATCGGAGTTCGGAATCTGAGTCGGAGAAAACAATTGCTCCGAATTCCGACTCCAAACTCCGATATTTTTAAAATAATCCAAATGCAAAACGACGTCGTTTTGCATCTGGGTTATTTTTTAGAAAAGATTAAACAACGTCGTTCCAATTAATGAGGAACGACGCCGTTTTGAAATTATTTTATCTCCCCCCCCGGATCCCCTCTTCTCTTTCTCTCCTCTTCTTTCTTCTTTCTTCTTTCTTCCGCATCGCATTCGGTTTCTCTGAGTCTACGCAGCCGTTTCTCCAGCTTCATCTTCGATTCTTCTCCCGTCTTCGAGGCTCGAGCAACCACTTCTCCAACCGCGACGCCGCCGTCTAAGTTTTGCTCTGCCACTGCCGAGGAGAGCCGAGAAATCAGAAATCTCCATTTTTAAGTGGTATTATTTAGGGTTTCAAAATAGGATTTTATTTTTAATTTTAATCTGAGAAATTGAGTTTGGATTGTGTTAATTATTTTCTATTGTATTAATTTTGTTACTTGTAAGATAATTGAATTATTGAAGATTCAAAATTATAGTGCTTAATTTCTTTATTTTTTCAAGCCTCTACCCGTGGTCCCGTAGCCGTAGGATGTCCATTGTCCTCAATGTTTTATAGCCTTTAAGTCTACTTCAATTGATATCTCCTATACAGCCTATGCTGCAGCTTGCAAGTTATTATTTTCCTTCTAAAAGCAAGCCAGCTGTAGGAAAATATTAACGCCATAGACATAGAGCTTGCATTGTGCAAAAGCTGAATTATGATACGATACAGTGGACAGCAAACATTATTTGTTATTTGTTAATGATGTATACTTTTTGAGATATAGGCTTACCTGAAAAATTAAGCCTTTTCTCGTACATATTGGATGTACCATTTTCTATTTTCCTCCCACGCTAATCTGTTATCGTTGTCAACAAAATATAATCTCTGGATGTTAGAATAATTAAGTTGAGTACATTTTCTTGTTATGAAATTCCTTATTCAAACTATGGCTGGAAAAAAAAATGATTTGATAACTTTCTATTATTTCCTTTCGATGTACTTAATTTTTCTCATTAACCAAATAGAATACATAAACAACTAAATAAAAAGAGAGCGACTGACCTGCTTCTATAGCTTTTCTTTAAGCCAAGTTGAGATCATGCAACTCGTAAGTTTTTGAACAATTCTCTATGGAAAACCCAATTTCAACAAAGTACATCTTCCAAGAGAAATAGCCGTACTCATGAATCATATTTCACTTTGAATAACAAGGACAAATACCAAATGTACAGAGCGACAGAGAGAGGGTAGCAACATGTTCTTCCCTACTTTGCTTTCTCGGAGTTGAAATGGAACAAAGTGATTCTGGCCTTGGCCCTTGAGGACAGTCTTTATTTAATTGTAACAGTGTGCATTTGTTGGGAATGTGCTTTTTTTTTTTATAATTTCATTTGTTTAGTTATTTATATATAGTTCAACATGCCTGAACATTGGTATTCTTGCTGCTTTCTTTTCAAATTTTCGGACAACGTCCAAGCTTGTTAAGCATCCATCTGAGCTTCCCAAGTGGAACTATGATGGATCAAGTACTGGTCAAGCTCCAGGTGAAGATAGCAAAGTAATTATATAGTAAGGTCTTAGAAACAATATATTTTTTTTATTCATCTCATCCTTTTGTTAACACATAGGAAATATACTAAAACTTCTCTATCTTTCATTGAGTATTGTGGATTGTATTTATACACAATATAAAGGAATAAAAGAATATGTGTTGGTTACAATAACTTGAGGAAAATTCCAACTACTTTCTCTACTCTGCTATTCTAGAAGGTTTTGTGCTATTGTTGTAATGGGCATGTAGCTTGTCTCTACTCTCCTGTTAGGGTATTATTTTGTGGTGGATAATGATCGACACAGGACCTATATATAAATTATAATAACATAAATTATAATAATATAAAAAATTGATAAACTAGTATGATCTTTGACTCCTTTACATGATTTCTATATTAGGTTCTTTAATCAAACATATATACCTAGCGGCGTGAGTTGGGTTACGTTTTATAAGCATATATATAAACTTATATATAAGTCAAACATATATAACATTTTTTATATTGTTATATTTGAATTTCAGATCTATTTAACAGATGGATCACTCACGCTCACATAGTGCCAGTGGGACTCCGACTCCATATGAGACTCCGGATGCCAGGACTCCGTCGGCATCCCAAGCAGCAATACCGAGTCGGACTCGGAGTCGATTACCTAGCTCCACTTGAGCATAGACCTCGTGTGCTAGTAGTAGATTTCCACTTCCAGTCAACATAGAATTAGAAGCGGGAGATTTTGATCAGTTTATGGAGGAGGAGGATATGGGTCTTGGGGACGATCCGGTTCAAGATCCGGATATACCAGTACACCCTATAGCTATGAGGCCACCCCGTCCACGATCAAATAAAAAAAGATCGTGGACATGGGAACATTTTACGAAAGTTAATGGTGGGGATCTCGAGAAGCTATGGGCTGAATGCAACCATTGTGACGCTCAAGTTGGGTGTCATTCAAAAAGACAAGGCACCGCTTGTCTATCATCACATCTCAATGGTTGCCAGCGATACCAAATAGAGAAGGGGCTGGCGTCAAGAGGTTAGTGTTTTATTAATCTTATAGAGCCATATGTATTATGTATGCTAATTAATTTATTCATTTAAATTTAAAGTTTAAAACTAATATTGGGCCATAAATTATTATATGCAGTCGTAGGTAGGTCTCAAATTAATCTTAGCAACGAGACCTCTACAGCAACTAATGGGACAGGAAACCAGATGAGAAATCTGGTGATCCCTCAATACAGTGAGAAGGTGTACCGTGAGGCACTTGCAGAGATAGTTATAGAGGATGAGATGCCATTTAACATTGTTGAGAAGAAAGGGTTCTGCAAGTTTGTGAAGCTGCTTGAGCCAAGATTTCCACTGCCATCCCGTTATACAGCAATGCGTGATTGTATGAAGATGCATATGAGGGAGAAGGTAGAGATGAAGAAGATGTTCATCACCACTGGCCAGAGAGTGTCATTTACGACTGACACATGGACGTCTATACAGAATACGTTGTACATGTGTATCACAGCACACTACATTGACAGTGAGTAGAATCTTAAAAAGAGAATTATTGGATTTAAAGAAATAGTTGACCATAAGGATGCATCAATAAAGGCAGAGATGGATGATTGTTTGGTGGATTGGGGCATCCAAAAGATGCTATGCATTACAGTTGATAATGCCAGTGCTAATGAGACTGCCATCGAGTGGTTTTTGCGGAATACGAGGGCAAGATACGATGTGATTAAAAATCATCAGCATATCCACGTTCGATGCACTACTCACATACTCAACCTTATTGTTGGTGAGCCTCTCTGGTTTTGATTTTGTATTTTATATTTTAATATTTTTATGATTAATAATTTTGAAAATGGTATCATTTTTCAATGATGAAACAGTTAAGGGGATGGAAAATGTGGACGACTCCATCAAGAAAGTTCGTAACATTGTGCGGTATGCGAGGACTTTTCCTCAAAGGCTGCGGAAGTTCAAGGCAATAGCAGAACAAGTTGGGGTTGAGTTTTCAAAAATGTTGTGTTTGAATGTTCTCACTCGATAGAACTCCACATATCTGATGTTGGATGTGGCACTAAAGTACCATAAGACATTTGAGCAGTTGGAGATTGAGGATGGAAGTCTGAGGTATGCCCTGTTGGAGCCTAATGGAACGGGGCTCGGTTTGCCAGACAGTACGGATTGGCAAGCTATATCTGAGTTTGTCAACTTTTTACAGATTTTCTATGATATTACTAAGCGGATATCTGGATCCGTATATGCAATGGCAAACATGTGGTTCAGTGAGATCTCAATGGTACACCACCACTTGAAAGAAGGTTATGCTGACCCGAGCGGACTGTTATATGGTATGGCATTACAGATGCAGTCAAAATATGATAAATATTGTGGGCAAGTTGAGAAAATAAATCGATTATTGTTCATAGCATCGATCCTTAACCCCCGATTGAAGTTGGCGGTGATAGAATGGTGGGCAAATAAAGTTCTCGGGGCAGTGAAGGCAGCTGCATTTATCACAGCACTTAAGATTGATCTGAACGACTTATACAGCTACTACAGTATTAATAGCCAGACTTCATCCTCAGCAACCGCAGGTAGCTCACATTTGAGCTCGAGGTCAGGACCTCCTTCAGATGCCCGTACCTGTCAGGCCAGTGCAGACAGTATCAGTCGACCCCGAGGCTTCAACGTTATGACGTTGATTCACGTAAGGTCGGCGAGAAATCCACTGCAATGTACGAATGAGGTTGATCAGTATTTATTGACAGAGGTCGATGAGCCTACTGATGAGTTTCAAATCTTGATATTAGATGGCTAATTCTTCCAAGTACCCAATCCTCTCCCGTATTGCTCGAGATGTACTAGCAGTTCCTATCACTACAGTTGCATCTGAGTCGGCGTTTAGCACCGGAGGTCGAGTATTGGATGCTTATCGAAATTCATTGGCACCGTCAACTGTGGAGGCCCTCATTTGCACGCAGAATTGGATTAGTGATATTCCTTCTGGACTAGAAAGCATTGGCATCGATGCTATTAGCTATAGACTTGAGTTAGGTAAAATTAAATTAATTTATTTACTTGTTTTTTTATGATTAAAGTAACAAAGTGAATATAATTATTTCAATAACTATTTTTTATGATTTCATAAATCTATTTAACTTATATTGTCTATAATTTCACAGATCTACATATCAATTCTGACATAATTGCCGATGAATGATGATTCGATGAACCACATTACGATGGAGCGATTGCATATATTTTTTCTCTACTTTACATCGAGTGGTTTTGTAGTTTGTACTATTATTTGTATTATTCAGTTTGTCCTATTTTTTGTATTAGCCTTAGCAGTTAGCATTAACAATTAATATTGTAAATTATAATAATATAATTTGTATTATTTGTTTATCAAATATCAACTATTAAACAGTAGATTATTTAACACTAATTTACTAATTTATTATTTATATGTAAAACAGATAAAATACATCAAAAAATTGGCTCATTTGAACCAAGTAGAATCAGAAATTAGCCAACAAATTTGCCCATTTCAGTCGGAAGTCGGTTCGGAAATCGGAATTCCGACTTCCGATCGAAACTCCGATCAGAGTTCAGAGTTCTGAACTTCGATCGGAGTCAGAGTCGGAAGTTATTTTCGACTCCGACTCCATTGGAGTCGGAGCCCACCCCTAGTTCAAGCGAGTGGCCAGGCAATGATTGTGCTCAACAGCTCGCTCGAACGAGAAACTGTAAACTGTCAATTTCGTGATTTTTCACATATGCATTTTCAGGCTTTATAAATAGTGTGGTGACAGTTCTGTAAAAACAAAAAATTTCCTTCATCTTTCTGTTTGTCATTCTCAATAGAAACTCTAGGAACTTTTTAAAATTGCTATTTGAAAAGTCCAAAAGTTTTGTTATATCCTGAAAACAATTTGCTAGAAACCCTTAGCAAACTCTTAGTGAGTGTGAGCAAATATCATCTTAAAGACAATAGTTCGATACGCTTCAAAGTTTTGATTCATTTTTAGACTCTTTTTCTCATCTCCAAAAATTTTCCAACAAGTTTAAGATGATATTTGAAATGGAATGAGGGTTTGAATCTACTGCTTTCAAAGTCATGAATAAAGATTTTGTGAAATTGGATAAATTCAATGGAACCAATTTTACCTGCTAGCAAGACAAAATGAAGTTTTTTTTCTTACTGCAAGATATTCTATGTTTTGAATCCGAGTTTGGAGTCAATTTCTGCACTAACTCCTGAAGATTTTGAGATTGTCAAGGTGTTAAGGAAGAAACGTGAAGATGATGAATTGGTCTGCAGAGATCACATTCTTAATATTTTATATGATCGTTTGTATGATTTATTTACTGCTATGAAATCTCTCGTGGAAATCTGAAATGCCCTTGAAGCAAAGTACAAGACAAAAAAATTGGGTACTGATAAATTTATAATTTTGAAATACTTTGAGTTTAAAATTGTAGAGAATCTGTCTGTATTGGACCAAGTGCATGAGTTGCAAGTTTTGGTCAATAAACTTCGTGATCTGTCTATTACCATTCCTGAGTCATTCCAAGTGGGATCGATTATTGTAAAACTCATTCCAAATTGGAATAATTACAGGAAGAAGTTTCTGCATATGGCAGAAAAACTCACTTTAGAAAAAATTAGAAAACATTTACGAATTGAATAGAAGAGTATAACTCGTAATGATAACCATTTTGATTCTAAAGTGAATGCAAATAATGTCCAAAAGGGAGATGACAGAAAATGAAATTTTCTTAAGTCAAAGAAGGGAAACACTTTCAAGAAGAATTTCTCTACCAATAAAGATAAGAAAATAGGCAATATTTCAACTGTAGAAAGAAAGGCCATTATATTCGTGAATGTAGATTCTTAAAAAATAAGAAGAAAAAAGATGACAGCAGTTCAAATATTGCAAATGCAGCTGAAGAAATAATTGTAATGGTAGAAAAAATGGAGATTAGCATGATAATTGAACTGCATCTTGCTTCTAATGCAAATTATTCCGATTGGTGGTTTGATTCTGGCACTATAGTACATGTGTGCAATGACAATGCGCAATTCAAGAACTATGTCGGGCTACTGATGGTCAACAAGTTTTTGTGGGAAATTACAATGCAGTCCAAGTCCATAGAAGAGGAAATGTGGAGATGCAACTTACTTCTGGGAATAAACTTGTATTGACCAATGTTCTTCATATTCCATAAATTAAGAATAATTTTTTATCTGCCAATCTGTTATGTAAAAAAGGCATTAAGGTTGTCCTTGAGTCTAATAAATTAATTTTGTCTAAGAATGAGGTGTTTGTAGGCAAAGAATATTCCTGTGATGGGATCTTTAAATTAAGTATTATTATTAATAAAGATGATGCACATTCTACTTATTTGCTTGATTCTCTTACTTTATAGCATGGTCGATTAGCACATTTAAATATTAAGCATATGAAGCACATGTCAAAGCATGATTTGATTTCTTATGAAGATATTGTTGATTCTAAATGTAAAATTTGTATTCAAGCAAAAATGACTAAGAAACTATTTCTTACTACTTATAGAAATTCATAAATTTAGAACTTAAACATTCTGATATTTGTGAGTTAAATGACATTTTGACTAGAGGAGGAAGAAAATATTTTATTACATTCATAGATAACTTTTCTAAATATATTGTTGTGTATTTGTTGAAGAGTAAAGATGAGACCTATAACAAATTCATTCAGCATAAATCAGAAGTAGAAAATTAAAAAGAAAAAAAGATTAAAATTCTTAGAACTGATAGAGGTGGAGAATATTTCTCACATGAATTTTCTAATTTTTGTAAAGAGCATGTGATTATAGATCAAATGACCTCATCTTACACACCACAATAAAATGGTTTGGCTGAGAGAAAAAATAGGACACTTGTAGATATGGTCAATGTTATGCTTTTAAGTGCAAAATTGTCTTTCAATTTGTGAGGAGAGACATTACTTACAATATGCCATATGTATAATAGAATACCATCCAAGAAATTACAAGTGTCACCTTATGAATTTTGGAATGAAAAAAAAATCAAATCTAAATTAACTTAAAGTGTGGGAGTGTTTGATATTTTACAGAGTTCCAGATCTAAAGAGGATTAAATTAGGACTAAGAGTTGTAAAAAGTGTGTTTGTTGATTATGCTGAAAATCTCAAAACTTATCGATTATTAGACTTGAGTTCTAATATCATAGTGGAATCAAGAGATGTTGAATTTATTGAAAATAAATTTAATAGTGATTCTGAATATATTTCATAACCAAGTCAAACATAAGGTTTTAATTCTGAATTAAATAACTCTCTTAATAAAAATAAAAGAAAGTATATAGAATTGCTAGTAGAACAAAGGAAGAGTCAGATAGTTAGAAAAGAAAATAATTTTGGTCCTGATTTTGTTTCAATTCTTGCTTTAGTCTTCCTTGTGTAAGAAGACTTAAACACAATTCTTAATAAAATACCCATTGTTCTAAATATGGAGGATGATCCAAAAAATTTTAAAGAAGTTTTGTCTTCTAAAGATGCAACATTTTGGGAAGAAAAAGTAATAAATGATGAGATAAACTCAATATTATCTAATAATACTTAGGTACTCGTGTACTTACCTCCAAATTCTAAAGCTATTAGCTGCAAATGGGTATTCAGAATGAAGTATAATACTGATGGTTCAGTTCGTCATTTATGGCTAGGTTAATTGCAAAATGTTTTACTCAAAAATAAGGGATAGACTATTTTAATACCTATGCTCTAGTGTCAAGGATCACATCTATTCGTATACTTATTGCTCTTGCATCAATATATGATTTATATGTGCATAAAATAAATGTAAAAACTGCATTCTTAAGTGGTGAACTTGATGAGGAGGTTTATATGGATCAACCTGAAGGGTTTATTCTACTAGGAAATGAAAAAAAAATATCTAAATTAGTCAAGTCATTATATGGACTAAAACAAGTACCAAAACAATGGCATGAAAAGTTTGATTCTATTATTTAGGTTGATGGTTTCAAACACAATAGTGCTGACAAGTGCATTTATTCAAGATTTATTGAGATTTATGGTGTTATTATTTGTCTTTATGTTGATGACATGCTAATTTTTTGTACTAATATGAAATGCATTTGTGAAATCAAGAAGTATTTGACTTCAAAGTTCAAAATGAAATATTTCAATGAAGCAAATACAATTTTAGGTATTTAAGTGAAGAAACATAGTGACGGTTATGCACTATGTCAATTTCACTATATTGAGAAAATGCTTCTTAAATTCAAATATTTAGGAATAAAAGAAATGAATACATTATTTGATTCTACTGTCAAATTGAATAAAAAATTCTGAAAGGCAGTAACACAACTGGAGTATGCTAATGCAATTGGTAGCATGATGTATGATATGTATTGTACTAGACTTGATAATGCTTTTGCTGTGTGCAAACTTTCAAGATACACTAGTTGTCCTAGTGTAGATCACTAAAAAGCAATTTGAAGAGGTTTTGAATATTTAAAGAAAACAATTGGTTTAGGACTCTTTTACTCAAAGTTTCCAATGGTATTTGAATGATACTCAAATGCTAGTTGGATCACTGGCATAAGTGACAATAAATCCACAACAGGTTGAATATTTACCCTTGGTGGGGGTGCTGTTTCTTGGTCATCAAAGAAAACATACATGTATCTCTCATTCTACAATGGAATCAGAGTTTATAGATTTAGCAGCAGCAGGGAAAGAAGCATAATATCTTAAAAATATATTATTGGATATAGAGTTGTGGTTACAACCTATGCCTGCTATTTCCCTGCATTGTGATAGTGAAACTACTATGTCTAAAGTGTACAATAAAAAATTTAGACATATAAGTCTATGACATGATTATGTTAGACAATTAATAGTTGATGGAATCATAACGATCGTTTATGTGAAGTCAAGTTGTAACTTGCCAGATCATTTTACCAAAGGTTTATCACGATAACTGGTAAGGGTCACATCTATTGGAATGAGATTGAAACTCTTTCAAGAGAAACACCAGTAATGGTAACCCAATTCTTAAGATTTATCTAAAAGAGTTTAATGGGTAATAACGAGTTACTGATTTGTGATTAGTAGAGTACTACAATAACAAAGTTTCATTCAAAATGGAAAAGTGCTGATTGTTACGTTTAAAAAAGGATGAGTTTTACTCTTAATGAAATTCAAATTCAGAATTGTCTTGGTAACGGGGACTAGAGGAACTTCACTTATATAAACATAGACGTGGTGCCGCTTCTAACAAGAGACCAAGATTTATCTCTTGCAAATGTTCATTATACTAAAATGTAGCACAAGGTCATAATAGTGCTAAAATTTAAGAAACTCTATTGTGAATAGTATATTTTCATGTGTGTGTGTTGATTCCGGTTTTGAACTAAAGAGTTTTGGTTTAAGTTTTGGTCACCAATTACTTTTCAAAACTTTGAACTAATTACACTAATAGAAGGTTTAAGTCGAAAGATACATTCTTTTATGCATGATAATTTTACTGTTTCAACAGTGAAATAGAACTTTAAATACATATCACAATCTAGTGAGAGATTGATAGAGTGTGTTGTAATATATATTTAAAAGTTGAAGGAAGAAAGTTTGTGAAAAATGGTTAAGAATTGTATGCAGGCCGAGATCTCGCTCAACAGTCACTTGACACGCCGGTCGAGCGAAGTCAAGGTCGAGATCTCCCTTAATTCTCGCTCGACGTGTCGCTCGAGTGAGAAATCAGGCAGTGATCTCGCTCGAACTTCGCCCGACCTATCGCTCAAGCGTGATACTGTTGAGATTTGAAATTGTACAACGTTTGAAGAAAATACGCATCTCAACCGAAGTATTGTGTAATATCGTAACTCGCTTGACACTCGCTCGACGTGTCGCTCGAGCAAGATACCAGGCAGTGATCTCGCTCGATTATTACTTGACGTGTAGCTTGAGCGAGGGGCCAGGCAATGATTTTGCTCGACCCTTGCTTGACACCTCGCATCGAGCGAGTAACAACTTCGTAATTTTTCATAGATTCCTTTTTCAGACTTTATAAATAGTGTGGTGACAGATCTGTAAAGACACGAAAGTTTTCCTTCATTTTTCTGTTCTGTATTTCTCAATAGAAACTCTAAGAACTTTCTGAAATTGCTATTTGGAAAGTTTAAAAGTTTTGTTATATCCTGAATACGATTTACTAAAAACCCTTAGCAAACTCTTAGTGAAGGGGGCAAATATCGTCTTAAAGACAGTAATTCTATATGCCTCAAAGTTTTGATTCATTTTTAGATTCTCTTTCCCATCTCCAAAATTTTCCAACATAAATACGTACACAAGTAATTACCTTAACTTTTCCTTGATTAAAATTTCGTTTGGATATTGAAAAGTGTTAATAAGAATTGTGAATAGTAATAAAAGAATGTGAATAATAATAATAAAAATAAGAGAAAAATAATAATAAAATATTAAAAAATGTTGAGGAAGATTTGATTCCCAAACCTAGTCTAACATAAGTTTCAAGCCGACGAGATCGCATCATGTTTCATCACAAACGATTAGTATGACATAATCTCTTTGTCAACAAAGGTTGTGCCTCAAAAGCAGAGGGCAGAGAGCGATGTGCCATTTTTCTCAACTAACAACATCGATTGGGAGAAAAATCTTGAGAAGCAAAGGAAGAGACACGGCATAAGGACGACGACAACATAGGAAAAAAGCAATGAAGTGGAGAATCATGAATCTGTCACCTTCTAGCCCAATTGCCCCTCATGGCAAAATGATTGCAACTGCAGAATGAGTGAAATGATACTCCCCTAAATCGAGTGTTTGAGTTGGGCTTTTTAATTGTTGTAAATTGAAATGTCTTAGGTCCAACTCACCAAGCCTCCTTTTCTTTCTTCTCTCACCAGTGCAAAAGGTAAGGTAAACACTACATGTCGTTGCTCTCTCTCTCTCTCTCTCTCTCCGGTGTTTTCGATGGCCATTTCAGCACTGAAACGCATTATCTTCTTAACCCCAAAACACAAATCCCTCTCCTTCAGCTTCTCGTCTTCCCCATCATTACCCTCCGATCAGTCTAAATCTCTAATAGAAACCGTTGTTTCGATCCTCACCCAGCAGCGCTCAAAGTCCCGGTGGAGCCACCTCCACTCTCTCTACCCCGACGGCTTCCATCCAAATGACTTTTCCCAAATAACGATCCTCCTCAAAAACAATCCCCACCTTGCCCTCCGCTTCTTCCTCTGGACCCAGCACAAGTCCCTCTGCAACCACAACCTCCTCACCTACTCCACCATCATCCACATCCTTGCCCGGGGCCGCCTTAAATCGCGAGCCCAAGCCCTCATTCGGACCGCCATTCGTGTGTCCGCGGAAGATAACCTGGTACGGAATCCGCTGGTGGTGTTTGAGAGCCTTGTTAAGACGTATACATCATGTGGGTCTGCTCCGTTTGTGTTCGATTTGTTGGTTCAAGCTTGTTTGGAGACGAAAAAGATCGACCCGGCCACTGAGATTGTGAGGATGTTAAGGTCTCGTGGGATAAACCCGAAAGTTAGTACCTTGAATATCTTGATTTCGCGGGTCTCGAGGTGTCGAGGAGGAAACGCCGGGTACGGGGTTTATAGGGAGGTTTTTGGGTTAGGGGACGAAGAAAATGAGGTAAAGTCGAAAAGGACTTTTAGAGTTAGGCCAAATGTTCATACTTTTAATGACTTAATGGTGGGTTTTTATCAGGATGGTTTAATTGAGATGGTGGAGATGATTTGGAACGAAATGGCGAGATATGACTGTGTTCCAAACGGTTATAGTTATGGCCTTTTGATCGCAGCCTATTGCGACGAAGGGAGGATGGGAAAGGCTGAGGAGTTGTGGGAGGGGATGAAAGTTAAGGAAGTGGAGGCTGATGTTGTCGGTTATAATACTATGATTGGTGGGTTTTGCAAGATTGGAGAGATTGAGAAAGCTGAGGAGATTTTTAAAGAGATGGGATTGAATGGGGTGGATAGTAGCTGTGCAACTTATGAGCATCTTGTCAATGGGTATTGTAGTGTTGGGGATGTCGATTCAGCACTGCTTATCTATGAGGATATGTGTAGAAAGGGTTTTAGGCCTGAGGCTTCAACGCTTGATGTGATGATTGGAGGACTTTGTGTTAATGGTAGGGTTGATGAGGCTTTGGAGATTCTGAGGTATGGAGTAGAGCATTTTGGTTTGGTGGCAAAGGGGAAGACTTATGAGGCTTTGATAAAGGAGTTGTGTGAGAATGGGAAGATGGAGGAAGCACTCAAGCTTCAGGCGGAGATGGTGGGTAAAGGGTTTCAACCGAATTTGGAGGTATATGGTGCTTTTATTTACGGGTATATTAAATCAGGGAATGAGGGTATGGCAGAAGTGTTGAGGAAGGAAATGTTGGAAATGCAGATGCAGGAGAAAGAGACTTGATTCTTCGATGGTGTTGGTTTGTTGAAGCAATTCCAAAGGGAACATTCATTGCAATTTCCCTAATTTGGATGGGAAGGTTGTAGCATATTATGAAAGATTCCTTTTTGAAAAAATTACACTTCGAATGGAGTAAATTGAAAAATATATGTAATTTAAGATACGAGATGAAATTTTTTGTAATTCATGGATAGAATACTTGATTTGATGACCTTACTTGCTCAACAATTTTCCTACACGTTTGTTTTGGGTTTTTTTGAAGAGGAGGGGGGGGGGGGGGGGGGGGGGATTGGAGGTAATGAAGAAAGATTGGTTCTTTTATTCTATGGAAAATCAATTCATTAATGGAATTGTTTTCTTGGGTATAGCACTGGTTCTGCGTGCTTGATTATAGAAATGCTCAGCACCAATTACAAGTATTTAATTGAAAAACCGTCATATGTTAAGATTCAAGGCTATTCATGTACACGAGTTTGTGTTAAAATAATCATAAGGATATAGTTTATGGCCACAAAATCACAGGGAGGGGAGTAACCATAGATTTAATAGAGCTGAAGCCAAAGACATAAACCATGACAAGAAAGCCATGGCAGCTGATATCTGATATCTGCTGCAGAACTTGGGAGGGCAATATGACCCATTAAACTGGAGCAGTAGGTCCACAACACTAACTGTTGAGCAAGCTGCAGCCAGTGTGAGAATGGATAACACCTATTATGAAATAGACTGAAAATTAGTAAGAAATAGTTGCCGGTAACTTATTTATGTCATTGCAAGTAACTCGAATGCAATATACCCAATCTCCAAAGACGATGATCAGCAGTATTCCAGGCTGCCGAACGGGGCATTTAACCAGAACAGAGTAGCCATCCACCAGGGCCAGAGTCAAACTCCAAGGTATAACCAAACTCATTATTGTCACCAGGTAGCTGTAAAATTTGTATATTAAGAAGATTAAAATCAGGGAAGAAACAGC
The DNA here is from genome assembly GCA_036898215.1 of Platycarya strobilacea. Lineage (NCBI taxonomy): Eukaryota > Viridiplantae > Streptophyta > Magnoliopsida > Fagales > Juglandaceae > Platycarya > Platycarya strobilacea. The sequence continues at coordinate 6,906,687 of CM072554.1, read as the reverse complement.
AAGAAATTGGTAGTTAAATTGCCCAACAATTTGTAAAGTATGCTGCCTGTAGATGGATCAGGTCCAGGAATGTCAATAACAGAGTAGCATTCGTGGTGTGCATTGTTTGCCCACGTTCTTGGTCATCATTCGGAGCTGGGAAATATGATGCTATCTGCCTCCCTGTCATTTTATTGTTGGCTAGTTTTGAAAATGCATAATAGGTTGTCAAGTGCCTGTAATTTATAAATTACTTTTGTTATTTTTTATACCTGCTCTTTGCTTGGACCAAAAAGGTTAAAAGGCTAGGCCATTCAAGATTATTTCACCCATTTGTCTTCTAGATTTAATGGAACTTGATAATGGGACTGAAAACATGAAACTAGAGCAGAGACTGAGACTGAGACTGAGAATTGAACTATAGGACGATGTAATCAGGAAAACAACTGAACGATTATGTTTGAAGGGCAAGGAAGGTGATGGATGACATTGAATATAGAAAACCAAGAGGGAACAATCTCCAACCATAGGATCTAATTCAATGGAAGATTTGTCAGCAACGTTGGTATTCAAATATAAAAAGGCTATGCAAACAGAGGGTGCTCACAAAAGGATCCAACAGAAGCGAATAAAAATTAAGAGGTCATTAGAATTTTCTTAAAAGTGAGAAGATGCAAGAAGAACCAATCCATGTAAAGATCTTCCTTCCTAAGCTAAGCATTTGAATGTTCCCTGCTTACGCAAGTGGTCAAACTAAGGGTTTTCCAAACCTCTGGTGGAAAAACCATGTCTATTCGAAATGGTCATTGGGTTGATCAAGACCACTATGAACGTTAAACTTCCCAGAGCTCTAATTTAAGTACCAAGACCGGGATATGGACTTTTGCCCAGATAATTGCATAACATTAGAAATCTCACGTAGAAAGTTGCTTAAACTTTTGGCCAAGATTGATCAACCTTCAAATTAGGCTGAGAAAGAAGAAGATAACCTAGTCTGTTTTTTGAGTTGAGTTGAGTCAAAAGATAAAAGTTGAAAGTTGAATAAAATATTATTTTTATTTTATGATTTGAAAAAATTGAATTTTTTATTTCATTTTGTATAGGAATTTGGAAAAATTGTAATGATTAAATGTGATGTAATGAGTTGAGTTGAGATAAACTCAACAAACAAAAGAAGTTACATACACTTTTAGATTATGATTTTATTATCAGTAGTACTCATCTGTTGAACTTTGAAATTAAAATTCAGCAAATTCATAAATCTAAGGAATATTGTTCATCGTTTTTTAATTGAAATGTGAAACGAAGATAATAATAAAAAGCATGGGTAGTGCAGAATGAGATGAAAAAAGGACAGGAAAACATAATATAAATAAAGTGGCACCTAACAAAGAAGCCAAAAAGAGAAGAAAATGAAAAATTACCAGAAAGCAGTGTAGCTGTAGAAATCAACACCCAGAGACATGAAAAGAAGAGAGGCAGAGGCAAAGAGGGTCTGGCCTAATCTCAAAGAGAAGCTGGCGCTGGTCCCCAGTGAGCCAGGTATCTCATCCATGGCCTTGTTGCATCAGATCTACCTCTCCTCTTCTATATCAGATTTTGCCTCTTCCCTTGTACAGGCTCATCACCACCCTATTTCAATTCTCAACCACAGCAGCCACATGCTTGTCATTCTGTTTCAAAGTGGACTTTGATTATAACCAGTATATGATCAATGATGAATCTGATCCCACAATTTCCAAGATGTGCACAACATGCTTGGCCTTCACTCTCTCTTTCTCCTCAATGTTTATGAGAATTGCCAAGAAAGCAGAAAAAATAAATAAATGTGGAAAGCGTGAGAAAAGTCAGCTTTGCTGCAGGGCGACAAAAAGGAAAGACCTCTTCTCTCTTACCGACACACACTTAATAGCAGTTTTCCGGCGAAGTTTCCGGTGGGAGTATCGACTCGTATAAAGCTTGTTGTCTATGCTGATTGAATGATGATGACGATGATGATTCGATCATGTCAGATTTGACTCTTTCTATGAAAATTGGGTGGCACGTTCCAACTTCCAAGTGCGTAAACTCTGGTTGTTTGGCTTGGATTCAGGAATTACTTGACTTGGCTTATGCAATTCAGTTTGCAATCTTGGGTACTGTAATTGTGCTATTGTATGTCCTTCAATTATGCTGGGGTGGGCGCACGTTTTGTTGGTTTTATTTATTTATTTTTATTTTATTTTATTTTATTTATTTTTGTTGGTTTTTTTTTTTTTTTTTACACCCATCATTTACTGATTATCTAATTCTACATATTCTTTTCTTTTTATCCCCATGGACTGATAAAGATACCACCATGGCCCGTAAATTGTAATAACCGACAAAATAAAAGGCATACAGAGTGATAAAGGTCAGATCAAGTTGTGTATATGATATGTACTAGGCTGCATGGATTTTCTATAATTGCACATCGGTGTTATGATAACAATTAAGATTCTTATGAAAATGTCGTGTTACAATGTCACGTACTTTGTTTGTTTTCACAATTATTTTCATCTTATTATTATAATTTTTTAAAAATTTTATTTAAAATAAAACAAATAATTAAATTTTTTTAAAATCACAAAATAAAAATAATATAAAAAATATATATTTTAATTATATTTTATTTAATTTTTAATTATTAATTTTTATCTCAACTTATTTCATCTACAAAAACAAACGAAAGCTTAATATATATGACATATTTTAAGTATTAGTTATTTAAATAAATGACATAGAAGACCACTTAAAATGTATCATGACGACAAACTTGACAATCGATAACAAAAGGTAGAATAAAGAATAATATTATTATTATTAAAATATACCTTGATAACAATTTCCTTGAATCAAACTTTGGGAATATTTTACCCGTTCCTTGATTTATATTAATTTTCTATTTGACGGTGGGTAAGAAATGGGAGCATCATGGATATAGTGCCACCAGGCTAGGGACCGGCTTAATTAATGCCAAACGCTCTTTTAAATGCTTAATGCATAAACAAACATAATTGTCAAATTAATGTATAATGACCAGAAGAAACAAAGCTATTGGCTTACCTTTTAAATGGTCCCACGTGTCAACTCTCAAAGACTCCAATGTTAATGGGAAAGTGAAATTTCATAGATTTTGGGACCCTCCTGAGATAATGAATTCTTCCGTTATCATCTATAGATAATGTACTTTATTTATTCTACAATCACAGCCTCTTATTTAAATGAAGGGCATTTTCTCAGCATAGAACAATTTTTTTCTCCCTGTTCGAAAATTATTGGTGGACCACAGCAAGAATATGTCACTAAACACTGTGAAAAGAACAGAAAAATACACCAAATCCCTTGGCTTGACTTCTTTCTCTTTCACCCAAGATAGGAAAGAAAAACCGACCCTGGATATACCATGAAAAACTACAATCTACCATGGATATCAACTTCTAAAGTTCAAGCTTTTGAATTATGTCACAAATGTCACGCGCATTGAACTGTTATGTGAAATAATTCAAAGCAATGCCCCCACAATTTCTGCTCTACAGATTTGATGAGAGAAAATAGTTCTGGTGTCATATCCGATTAGATGGAAAATGAAAAGAACAGATAAGAACAAATAGACGGAAGCTAAAATAGCAGGTCCCAGGTGGGGCGGAAGCCTGTTTTAAGCATGTATTAAACAGTAGAGTATAGCATACCTGTTGGCAAGTCAAATTTAATATGCTGCTACAATCGAATAACAAGTACATCCGATGAAATATTATCCCTCAAATAACATGAACCGAGTTTTAGCCTTAAATGATAGACAGATAGGCCTAAAGACATGATCTAATGGGAGGACACGCTGGCCTCACAGTACTGATAAAAAGATAGAAGAAACATAGATAGTAGCTCACAAATGACTTTCCATCCCAAGCTTACTCCTCTCCTTCAAACACACTGCAAACCAGAAAAAAGTGTTGAAAAATATTAAATGACCAACTGCTGATAAATTAGACAAAAAATGTGATTTACCAGGTGATAGAAACAAAATATCAAATGTCAATGTAGCTTATGTTTTTCAAGCTTCAATCTTATCACACAAGCTCTGAAAACTAGTTAGCCATGGTTAATTAAGGCTGTTTGGATAATGAACAAACTGATTGTGTATTATAAAATTAAATTATTATTAGAATTTTACTTTTAATATTATTTTTATTTTAGAATTTGAAGAAGTTAAATTATTTTTTGTAATATCTCTATATAATAAAGATAAGGATAGGTAGTGTATAAGATCTCCCATTACTTGAGAATGAGAAGTTCTTACTTTTTATAAGGTTCCGATGGGACTTTAATTGTATCGTTGACTATTCATTTTAAAGTATAAGTCATGTGGTTTGGGTCTTCTATTGGGACATTATAAATCGTATCAATGCATATCCCAACCAGAAATGTGGGACTTAAGTCGTGCCACCTACAATGAACCAGCCCGACGGGAACGTCGAAAATTTAAGGAGAGAGATTGTGATACCTCCATATGATAAAAATACGGATAATGATAGATGGTATATAGGATCCCAACATTGTTTGGAAATGAGAATATTTTACTCTTTATAAGATTTCAATCGAGTTCTAGTTATATCATTGACTAGTCATTTTATAGTATAGGCTATGTATTTTGAGTCTTCCATTGGGGCGTCACATTTTTTATATTTTGTTTGGAAGTTTAAAAAAGTTGGTAATGATTAGGTAATGATTAGATGAAAAAGTTAAGATTTGTAATTGAGTGTTTGTGGTGTTTGGATATTGAGATGTGATTGAATGAGATGGGATGAGTTAGGAGGATTTTGCTATCCAAACCAGGCCTAAGTTTCAGTGGACTAATAACCAGCAAGAAGGTGTGACTCGACTAAAGATTGAGACCATCACAACCAAATAACTTCTCACATCTCACCCAAACTATTTAGGTACCGGCCATTCTTCAAGAAAGCCATGATTCTCGTTTGTGATCAGCAACTATCATAAATCACGCATCAACCGACCATAGCTCACCTCTGAACAAGCTTAGGACCACTTATTTGAGAGACGAAATTCAAAAATCAAAATGAAAAACCAAAGCTATATCAAAACCTTCATATAGACAGTCCTTCAGATCTTTTTTTTTTTTTGAGTAATAACAAGATAGGCATTCAGATATGTTAGCTTTTCCCTAGAAGGGTGAACCATGCATTAGTTTGAAAATCATAAACTTGAGCAACAAGAAGCTCTGGAAGGTTCAAAAGAAGAGATCAGAGAAGAGGCTACTTTGAAGGTAAGTTTACAAGTACATAGATTTCATAACAGTACACATTGGATTGAGCTCTTGACTAGTGTGTACTTGGGCTATGCCTATCTTTCAATCTTAGATATTAATAAGATTTTCTTTTATCTATAAAAGAAGAAGAAGTCAATCTTGCTAAATAGACTTGCAAATCATCAACCGGAGAAACACAACTGCCCTTTCATATGATGTGCAGGATAGCTTCCATTTATATGTCAGGGGAAGGCTGCCTAGCAAGCCAAATGCAATATTGACATGGAGACTTTCTAATAAAAATCTTTCATTCTTCGTATTCTTTTTGTTAGGCCTCCAGTAAAATGCAAATTTAACAAACCAACCACACAATTCACATTCGATTTCGTGATGAATCAAGGCATGATCTTCTTTTCTAAACTTGTGTATATTCATTCAGCTCAAAACACCGTAGCCCCTATGAAATCAAGCAATCGATTTGCGTTCCTTGCATTAAAAACAAAACAAAAAGCAATGCTTTTTCCCCCTGGAAATATATCTGGAAAGCAAAGGTGGCTAGTAAAGTTGCATTCTTTTGTTGGCTGATGTCACTTGAGAAACTATTAGCCTTTTTTTGTATAAGTAAACGGTTGTATTAATAAAATAGGCAACACCCAAGTACAAAAAATGGTATACATGAGATAAGACCTATCTAGGTCGTAGGTGGTAAGTGAGATACAAGGAACACTTGAGAAAATATTAACCACTGACAAGTTGAGGAAAATAGCATCAATTGTGATTGATTGGTGTTTTATGTGTACTTGGCTATGCCTTTTTACTTGGAATAAAATTTCTTAGTACCTATATAAAAAAGCAATGCTTTTTCCTTTTTTTGTTGAAATTGATCAATAATATGTATATACCCCTATAGTCAAACCTTTATTTGCACAAAAAACTTGTAATTACCCCACACGTCAGGATTTAGATAGGGAAAAAGAAGGAAGAACAGAAGGACTCACGTAAAACTGATAAACTTCTTAATTGTAACCAGAGAGAGAATAAACATTTACCATTATGATCTAAAAGTCATGATATTAGAATACCGACCAGGAATTTCCCACCAGAACTAAAACAGACAAATAAATATAGATACGATTAAAAAAATCACTAATTACCTAAGGATAGGACAATTGGGAGAGGAAGCGGATCTAGAGTTCGAGCTTGAGTTCCTCTTTCTCACCGGCGAGGTAGTGAAGAATATAGGGGGTGACTCGGATCACGGCAACCCAAGCCCCGAACATCGCGACGTGGCTCCGAAGCTGCTTCAGAGCCGCCGCCTTGTCCGGCTTCCGCATAAACATTCCAGGAAACATGATTTATCTCTGTATTTCTCGCTCGAAAATCAGAAAGTTCACAAAAGCTAAAACCCTAGATATTGTTTCTCACTTTCTCCACCTATGATACTGCTCGGTCTTTGATTTTTATTTCGGGGTTTTCAGAGGGTTTGGGGGAAATTGAAATGACTTCCTCTTGCAGCTAGGTTAACGTTTACTATACACGTACGGGGTTAACGAAGTTTGCAAAAATGGGCCCTGCGTAATTAGGCTCAACAGGCTCCTCTTTTTCCCCTCTCTAGGCGTACATTTTTGTTATGGGCTTGAAACTTGAAAGGCCCAATGAAATTTATTAGACCGTGTGATCACTAACTTCGCTTCTTTGCCATTATGCCTGGAAAAAGGGATGCAAACGAGCAAGCTATTCCTGAATAATATGAGTCAATTCATATAAATTCGATTCAAATTCTTATTTAATAAATAAGTTATTTGTGACTATTAATATTATTTCGAATATTAAATAAGCTAAACTCATATAATTTTAATTCAACTCGATTTAGATTCGTGAATCAAATTCATATAAATTCAACTCGGCTCGTTTTAGATTTGTAACAACATTTATAATATTTCTGTATGTACATATACCCTTACATATATTTTTATATATATTCTTTTATTATATATACTTTAAATGTTATATATATTGTTTTTAATATTTTGTATAAGTAATATATTTTATTACTTTATGTATAAATAACATATTTTATTAATTTACAATAATAATGTATTAAGTTTCCAAAAGAATTATTGAGTCAGATATTTATAAAAAGTAAACAACTCGAGTAATTATTCGACTTAATTCCACTCGGTTTGCATGGATTGTTATAAAGAGGTAAAAATAAAGATCAATAAATAACTCGATTCAGCTCGAACTCGTCTTTGATCGGCTCAACTCGAAATCAAACTCAAACTCATTTTTTATTAGATCGTTTGCAGCCCTACATGAAAATATAGAAAACAAAAAGGTAATTTGATTAGGGTATTTTCTATATGGGCATTTAGTTGTTGTTCATGGTAGGCGTGTAAAAAATCCAATCCGGATTGGATCAAATGGGATATGGCCCAGTTCGATCTGATCCAAAAAAAAATTACGATTGAATATGATTCGGTCCGGTCCTCATCCAAGAAATTTTTTCCCCTAGACCGAACCGAATACAATAATTAAAAAATATATATATCATTTGGTGTATAACTGTAATATATAGGACTAGTATATAATATTAATATATTAACATATTATAAGAGTTGTAGTATAAATTATAGTATATGTATAAATTTATAATAGTATTAATATAGTTAACTTAATATGTTAATATTTAATCATTATAACTTATTTACTATATATTAACTATATATAACATTAACAATAAGTGATGCGAGTATTATTATTATTTAATTAAATAAATTTGGAATAAGAGTATTACTATTAAGTAGTCTATATTAGACTATTTATTCATGTAATAAGAGTATTACTATTAGGCTATTAGCTAGTCTAGTATAACTATAACTAATACTAATATATATACTAATACTAAATTACTAATAGCCTATTTCTAATATAGACTATAATTATACTTGTACTAATATAGTTTTACTAAATCGCTATAATTAATAGTCTAATGCTAATGTATAGCTATACAAATTGACTAATTGACTAATACTAATACCATTATCACCAACATAGTCTAATATAGGCTATACATAGTCTAATATAGGCTATATAGCTATATTAGAAATAGATTATTATTTAATATAACATTATCACTAACATATTGATATAGTACCATACAATAGTCTACACCAATAGTATTATTATATATTATTGACTAATAGTATAGTAATTAGTCTACATTACAGTTAGTACTAGTATAATATATCATACAATAATATAGTTAGAGGTTACTATTATAATTTTGATAAATACATCAGTGTATTACATTATTACTAATTTACTATATATTAATAGTGTTAAATGTATTACAAATATTTCTATACATTCATAATTTAATATGTTTGAACTCCCTTAGACTGGACCGGATTAAATGTGATTGATATTTCATTATGTTCAGTCCAGGATGAAAAAATTGCTGGACCAAATAAGACCAATTCATCGCCTCCCTTAGACCGAACCAGACCGAATCAAATCGTTTACACTCCTAATTCAAAGTGGCAATCGAATGTAATTGGCTTTGAAACAGAGGACATTTTCTTATCTTGCCAATATTTAAATGACCTATAGTACCTTATGATGCTGCATTTTGATAACTGGATGAGTAAATATAATAAATAGTTTTACAATCAAAACATCCCATGTTTGAGTCAAATCCTCTTTTAATAGATGGTCCAACACGTGGACTGCTTAATTAAATAAAATAAAGTGTAGAAATGAAATTTGAATTCAAGACTCCTGCTCTAAAACCATGTAAAATCATCATTTGTGTCAAAATTTTAAACTAATAAAAAGAGATAGATTTTATTATTTATTTTATATGAAATAAAGTGTCCAACACGTGAACCATTTAAAGGTACCACTACAGCAAGTGTATTTGCAGGAATTCAAGCATGTCCTCCAATGAGGATGAAATAACATAATAATTCAAGCAAAATGAAACACCAGTTTATATTCAAATATCTGAGCAACATATCAATGCAAACAAAATGAAGTTATTGATCTTCGAGAACAAATGGTACAAATAAGATGGTTCAAAGTATACACAACCAAGAGTGCGTCGCCTATATGATGTCAAGTACAAGTGCCCAGACCGGATAGACCACCAGAAGGATTATCCCCACCGTGTTTGAGATGCCATGGGCTTTTGTGAAAGAGTTTCTGAAACCACCCGATGCGCGGATGTGTTCTTGCAACAAATAACATGCTATGGCAAGACATATCACCACCCCAATCCAGTCGTCCCTTACAGTGTCTGCAAATAAACTAGGAGCCACCACCATCAAAAGAATCAAAGCCCCTGGAAGTTCCAACCAATCTGCATTTGCAAAAAAAATATTAGACTGCACCCATTATTTCTTTGGTTGCATTCATAGCAATCAGCAGAAGGGTTTTGCAATCAGTGATTGCAGATTGACCCATTGTAAATTATGTGTGAAAGGACTAATGGTGCACAACAGGGAAAATTTAAAGTGGCCTCTCGCTCGTTTTATATTGCAATTTATAAATAAAAAGTTCGAGGTTTGGTTTTCAGTCTGCAAACCCCAAACAATATTTACAAATATTCTACTATTTATTTATAAAAACTACATGAAAGTAATCAATCAGCACTCTGACTAAAGCTTATATTATACCTGGGAAATAGCGTGGGAAGAAAAGACGCAACACAACAGCAACGAAAGTAATCCATTTACCAATCTCTCCCCTGCATCAAGCAGACAAGCACCATACAATTTCGTGGCACATAAGTACCATTAAGTATGAGGTCAATGAGAAAAAAGTAACGATTAATCACCTGAAGATGTTGAACAACAGTGAAGGGAGACTAAAGAAGATGTATGGGATTAGCAGAGATGTAAGGGTGTTTGATTTCCAATTTGTTCGATCCAGAGCCAACAGGTAACTGTAATGATGCTCATGAAATTAGTCCATGCAGAATTCTCAGACCAGAAAAACTAATGACAAACAACTTAACAAAGTAAGTACTATAGAACAACTTTATTACATAAAAACAAAAGTACTCATTCAAAAGAAGAAATAAAAACAAAAACATGATAGACTAGGAAAGCATAATGGAATATAGCAGGAAAAAGGAAGGCTTTGCATGCATTAAATGAGCAATGCTAGTATACCAATTTGATCGAACTCAATGTTTTCAAAAGTTATTCTTTTCTCAACTACAAGCAATCTTACAGCTTGAATGATTAAGGTAGCATATAATTTGAAAATATCAATGGAAAGAAGAATCTATACGTTTTTGGAAAGTATTGGAATGACATGTATAGGGTTTGGCCCTGTTAATGATATAGCATCCTCAATTCTGTTCTTGGTCTAAACCTAAGATTGTCATCTCTAATTGTGTCATTCACTCTGATCTCCCAGTATTGGCTTCATTATTTGTCAGTAAACTTGTTGATGGTACAGACTGATAACAGGATAAAAGCAAGTACATAGAACTGCTATGCAGAAGATGCACCAATATAGATCTTTACATCAAGGGCGCGGCAATTGCAAAGTTAATCATTATCACGCTAAAAGTTCGACAATAAATCCATTGACAAAACTTCTGCGCAATTTTTACAATCATTAAAAGGAATTGTGATCTAGTAGAGCTACATTTGTAACAAAGATTCAACCTCAAAAGGACAGAAAGTTTATTTTTCTAGCAATATTGAATGTTGTGGCAGGCAAGAGAACATGTTAAGCCTCCTATAACAATGACAAACATTAATTGCTCTTTATTAATCAAAAGTGGAATAAAAACAGGGAAAACTGAATATGGTTAATTAAATTGTTGAATCTTGGAACATAGAATGTATGAAATGGTACTGATCCGACAAAACTTGCAGAAAAACTACAATAAAGAGGAGGCTCCCAAACAGACTTAAGCTTTATTTAACCAGCCTAGCTAGCAAAACCAATTTAATTACAGTTTTGTTTTGACAGTTTTGCAGTTAGCTCAGTTTAGTTGGCTCCCGCCTGATTTAGTTTGTATATAAGTAAGAGCCTCATTGTAATTATATACAACACTTTATTGTTGTATATAAGCAAAACCATTTGAGCTACTAAAAGTGAAGTAGAGTGAAGAATAGAGAGAGAATTTAGGAATCAAAGTAAGAATCCCTAAATTTAAATCATGTTAGCTTCAAAATTCAGCAGGGGCACATCCTTGTTAAACTATAACAGTAATTTAAAGTCAGCATGTTCAAATTCCATATAATAAGTTCCAACCTTCACCACTTGTCCAAAAAGTATAAGCAAATGAGAAGGTATAGATTAAATTATTTGTACCATATTTTTAACACTTTCCACATATTTGGAGCTGTTGGTTTAGACTCCTTTAAAGATTGAGTCAAATGCGTCGAATATTTAATTAAATATAATATAGTGTTGAGTAAAGCTTAGAATCTAAAACCTTTTATACTATATAAAAGTACCATTGTTCTATAAGTTTAAACTAATGAGAAAAATTAAATTCAACGATTTTGTATTATATTGTTAACTAATATATATTAAATGAATGATCCGTTCAATACATCTCATAAATAAGTCACAGTAAACCATAAGTGAACCGTAAACTCATTAAAATCAAGTCAACAAATAAACCAATTGTACACTGAATCAACCAATAGATCGAAATGAGCACAAGCACGCGGCGCACTTGTCAAAAAGAAAATCACATACATATTAATACACATGAAGATCCACATAAAGTAAGTAGCACGGTTGCTTACAGAACATATTCACGAAGGCACACAGAGAGAGAGAGAGAGAGAGAGAGAGAGAGAGAGAGAGAGAGGATACATTGCAGCGAAAGAAGCAACCCATTCGAGGAAGGTGGTGCCGAAACCTAGGCTGCCGAGCTTGATGGCGTCGGTAGCGAGCTTTTTGGCGGTGTATCCAAGCTGTTTCAGTTCAGAGCTTATCAGCTCACTCGCCTGTACTCGATCCGTTTTCATTCTTATGAAGCCTTTTTTTCCCTATTAATGGATCAAAAACCTTGCCTTCTTTCTGCCTCTGTGTATGCGCCAGCGCGCTCTCGCCGGATGTGTCGAAGAGGGACGGAGACAGCAGGGCGCGTCTCTTGTTGTACTAAAGCCTTTTGACCATTGAGTGTGAACTGTAAGATATATATGAGATTGTTGTAAAGCAATCCAAAATATCTTTTCTCATGTATCATCATCCAAAATATCTTTCTTGTTGTAAAGCCTTTTGACCATTGTTGTAAAGCAACCCAAAATATCTTTCTTCATTTATCATCATCCTAATCCTCCTTTTCAAATCATTAATTCCTGTACTGAAGATAGATTGAGGTGTGTAATCCTATATATGTTGAGTAAATCAATCCATCAAGAAAGCATGTATCCCATCCAGAACAGAATGGTTAACGGAAAAAACTTCATGAGAGCACTGTATATAAAGACTTGCTTTCACAGTATTTTACCTCTGATTATGAAATATGGATGTCTCAATTGTTCTGTTAATCATTATTATTATCTCAAAGGCCGACACTCTTATGCTGATGTATATACAGCATGAACTTGTTTTTGAACTCTCTAATTTCTTCCAAGGGACAATACTGGAGCACAGCCATCAATTAAGGCCAAAGCACATCATCGATAAAAAAAAAAAAAAAAAAAAAAAGGACGTGTGAACCGATGCACCAAATGGCGAAGGGATAAAAAAAAACTGATGAAAATCTTATCAATCTCATTTAAAGCATATTTCTCTAAAAATTGCAAGCTTTTTAATGGTCTAAATATATGGGTAAAGAATGAAGATAGTTTTTAGTTATTGAACAAAAATTGAAAGTCCTATTCGAGGACATCCATGTACAATTAGCATATATCGTTGCCCTTTTCACCCACATCTCTGGGCCAGGAGCCTCATTTACTCCTTTTTTTTTTTCTTTCTGATTTCTTCCTTTCGTAGTCCGTTCGAAGTGGTAGATCTTGCACGGTCCATATTGCAGAGGGTCGAAGCTTGATGATGGGCTACAATCAATTCCCAGGAGCCTCAATGGATTCAAAAGCCCAATGATAAGGCCATGCCTCTCAAGGAAAAAGGGACGTCAAGTCATCAGGTTGGGCTTGCATAGTTTTTTTTTTTTTTTTAAGCAAATAAACTTCATTAAACTAAAAGAGATTATACAAGAAGAATGGATGAAGTTCTCAACAATCACATTAAAAAAATAAAAAATAAAAACTACAATAAAATTGTGATAGATAAAAAGAAAAAAAATATATTTAAGATCAATAATTGATCTCTATTCTTGTCCTACTAGAAGACGTTGTCTTATCTAAAAATGGAATTAAGATGTTTGCATAAAAGTGAACCAAAAAACCTTCATACAGAGCGGTGGTTCCTCCGCACGCAATAAAGTTGAGGCAGGTGCACTTGTCTTGAAATGTTTGTTGAAGAAATCTACTATCTATTTCTCAAAATCACCAATTGGAAATGCGGTAACATAGAAAAAAAGAAAAAACTAAAATATGTGTCAACTCGCCAGTAGAGAACCAACGGCAATAATTGTGCGTGCATAACATGTGTTACTAGAGAAGCATTCATAAATAATTATATATTTAAAAAAAATTATTGTAACTAATTTTAAAAATATTTTAGATGGATGTATATTGAATAGTAAATAACTTTTAAAATATAAAATTTATTATTTAAGTTGAAAGCTATGAATCTTAAAAATATAAGTAATATTTTTTTTTATCACAACTTTAAATATGAACTTACTTCAAGAAAAAGAAGAACATCGAGCACGGACAGACTTGGGAGGCCAGATAGACTACAACGCCGACGAAGTAAGTAAAATGATTTTTATTTATTTATTTATTTCGGTGGCACGGTGGAGGAGATGATCTAAGAGGTGATAAATTTACTTTATGTTTTGTTTAAAGTAATGGACAAAAGGAGATGGAGATGCCTAATTACCAAGAGAAATTAGAGCTGAATCTGCCGAATCTGTGAAATTATGGAATACAAATGGAATCGGCTCCTACAATATTGTAACGACTTAAAAAAACAAATAGAAATCCGAAAAAATTGAAACGGTATCAACGAATGAAAATCTGAAGGGTTTTCCAAAAAAAAAGAAGTTAAAATGGTGCTTTCAATGTAAAATTAAAATTAAAATTAATTGAAAAGTCTTTATCCTAAAATCATGATTGTTATATCACTCCCAATGAATTTTGAAAAATCTAATTTTATGTAAAATTTGAAGAAAAATAGACTAAAAGTACCTCTAGCGGATCATGCATTTCAATATATATATATATATATATATATATATATATATATTACTACAACTTTCGGCTAGCTACATGCAGCATGAATTGTACACAGCTCTAGAGTCTAAACATAATTTATTAATTTTCTCTGTTTGTGTACTTTGTCTCCCACAATTGTTTCTCTTTCCTTGTACTTTTTCTTGAACAAAATATTAAACAATATAACATTTAAATTATGTAAAGAAAAAATAGAAAAATTGATGTATGGCATATTGTAAAAATTAATATATAAAATAAAAAAAATGAATTTTGATGATGTATTTTATAAAATAGAATAAATAATCTATTGTGATTGTTTTACACGCGGTATAGAAATAGAGTTCCTCTTAACATGATTTTGTGAATTTATGAAAAAGACTGAGTTTACATCTGAAAGTGAAGGCCGAAGTGGAGGTGGTAGCTTGTATTATGAGGAAGATTTGGTTAAAAAGAAATTCATGAATGCTTTTTGATAATAATAATAATAATAATAAATGAAGATCCGAGTAGTGACCCGAGAATTGCCCACATCAAAATAGTTACATAATTAAAAGATATTTTTAATTAATATGAGATGAATTTAATTTTGACTAGTTATTTCATTTATATCAAATTTTTATATTGGAATAGTTATTTTTTTTATTATATAATAATAAAATAATATAAGTTGAATTTTATTTTGACTATTCTATTTATATCAAATTTCACATTAAATTATCTATTTATTCATTGCATAATAATAAAATAATATTAATTTAAATAATATCTTTCTTTTTTTTAATTTTTTTTATATTTTACCATTCTACCTACTATATGTTAATTAGTAAAATCCTCTCTCCATGTTCACACATCCACTAAAACACCTACAAACCAAAACATTGTGTCAAGGCCTAACATTGTGTCAAGGCCTAGAACAAAAACAACGTTGAGACCACACAGTTCAAGATGGTTGCAAATAGATTATGCTAGATTTCAATAGTTGATAAGAAGAAGAAAGAGAAATAATAATAATATATTAATTTGATGCATGTACAGTAACCATGAACTTTGAAAATCATTTTGAAAGTTATTGTAGCTAAAGTTTAATTTTTTGAACTTTAGCTAATTCATTACACTGAATTCTTATTATTTAATAACTAAATACTCAATGGATTTAACTTTTAGCTAATCTATTGAAAATGCTGTTAATAACTAATAGGTTAAATCGGAAGATAAGGTTTGCAACAGATCAAAAGCAAATAATATAGCACACAAAACCTAGAAAAACTAGTATTTTTAAACTAGTATTTTTTCTTTTCTGTTTTTACGATAAGAGGATGTGGATAGAGGATGGTCCTTTAGAGCACTATCACAATGGATTTTGTAAAATCCATTTTTATGTAAACTTTGAAGAGAAGTAGCTTAAAAGACCTCCAACGAATTATATATTTTCATATTTATTTTACATTTTCTACAGTATTCGGCTATTTGCAGCATGAATTGTTCACAAATGTAAACATATTTTGTTTATTTTCATATGCTTTGTCTCCCACAATATTTTCTCTCTCCTTTATATATTTTTTCTCCAATAAAATATTAAAAAATATAACATTTAAAAATTATAAAAAAAAAAATAGATAAGTTGATGTATGAATATTGTGAAAATTAATATGTAAAAAAAAAAAAAAGAGTTTTAATGATGTATTTTAAAACATATGATATATAAATTATTGAGAATATTAAAATAGAGAAAAAAATAGATAAATTGATCATATATGATATATTGTAAAAATAAATATATAAAATAAAAATAAAAATATTTTAATGATATATTTTAAATGATAAGATTGTAAATAATATAGAAAAGGAAAAATATTATAATGATTATTTGTGTTGATTTGATATTACATTTAACTTTCAAAAAGTTATTACCCTGAGTATATTTAAAACGTGTTAATTTAAGAAACTTCAATCATCATTCTCGATACGAGTTGGGAATTGAGAATCTCGCCAAACCGGAAGTTGAGATGATTTTAATTATTTTTGAAATTTTTATATAAAATATAAATTTTAATATTATTTTTTAAATTTTAATATAACTTTTAAAAATTTTAAAAATAATAATATTTATTTAATTTTAAAAATTCAGCATATTTTATCTCATTTAAACCAGGCCTAATTGTGTTAAATGAAGCGTCTTGTCATTGTTCGCCAATAGTAGGACTCATGAAGATGTAAATTTTTTACTCATTACAATTAATTAATGCAGTACATGATCCGTACGTATACTATAAAGGCGTCATAATAATCATCATGAAGAAACGATCGATTCGGTGATTGGTTAGTGTATGACTTGGCTATTTCCTTTCGAGTGTTCATAATTGCGCCTTGCTGCCAGCTGCTTTGTCGGAGACTTGTTCTTCGAGGTTGATGAAAAGCTCCGACAAGCAGTTTCGAAAGAGGGGTGAATTTGTTGCGGCGCTCGGCGAGAAGGGAGAAAAACCAACTCTTGAAAACAGGGTGGCCGGGTTCGGAGGGGTCGAGATAAGCACAAACACGGTAGCCGCCGGTGAAGGAGGTGGAGGGCATGAAAGTTCCCTCGAAAACGTTGAGCTTTTCAACTTTGGAAGTGTCAAAAAGGACAGGAAAGCTAATGGCATCAAGGAGACTAGCGATGACTTTAGGGTTGGAAGAAATGAAGGGTCCAGGAGGCATGTTGGTTCGAAACACTGTGGATTTGAATTTTTGCATTCGGGTTCGGAAAAAGTTGTGATCCCGGCCTTGGCTGTAAAAGTACTCGTAGCGGTCCCTGATCGCTCCGAGAATGGGAAGGCCATAGTTTCCAGGGATAGGCTTTGACGGGAGTATTTCATGTGTTAATGTGGCCGGAGAATCCTCAAGCTGATCATGATGATCATACTTGGAGGGAGATGTTGAAGTCGAAGAACCGCTTGAAGCCATATTATACAGGGTAATGCTCCATACAATCTTAGAATTACAAACGGCATGCAGTCGCTTTAACTTTTTTAACAAAGGACTTTACTTTTTTCTAAAGCGACTTCACGTCGTTTGTAATTCCACGACTGCATTTATCATTTTTCTATTATATATGGTTATAAATTTTTGGGAATGAACTGCGGTTTTGGCGATGGGGAAGGCTAGTACCATGCAATTACTTTAGTACTGCAAATTTGCGATGCCTTGTGTAACATGCATCATGGGGATATTTATAGGCCATGAGGAGAATGTTTGGACCACCGAGAGGGGTCCCAAGTTAATTTTTGGATTTGTTTTTTTAGTGATTAAAAAAGTATTTGTAATTGATATTATAATTATTTTTAAAATATTTAAAAGTATGAAAAAATTTATAAATAAATAATAAATAAAATGGCCTTATCTAAAGACTTTCTCGAACTACACCCTCAGTGGATATATATAGCACGATCCTTACAGGTAAAGACAAGTAGGTTTGCAAGTCTCTAATTAATTTGAAAAAAAGTGGGTCTGTGCATTATAGAAAAGAAGAATGATATACATACATTATTTTTTACAACACTTTACATAACAGTACAAGTGATAAAATAAGAGTATTTCTATAAATTACTTTATAAAACTATCATTTTATCAAAATATCCTCACATATCAACATTTGTGTTGTGCAAAATTACGTGTGTTTATCATTTTTTTTTTTCTATAGAAAATGAATTTGTCAGCAAGTAGGTTTATTTTTTTAAAAGGAATTAATTAATTACATGCCTTAACTTTGCATAAATAATTTTCCTATTTAAAACACTATGAAGGCAATAACTTGAATTAATTTGAAGGACATGGCTGGGACATGGGAAATAAATTAATTAATTAAGGTTTGCATGATGATGAGTAAGTACTGATGGCTTATATTATATGTTACTTCAGTTTGCATGTGCACTTGAATGGTCATGAGATATAACAAGATTTTGTAGGATTTAAAGGAAAATTCTTACTGTAGGCAGACTCGCGCAATGGGGCACCCATCCAACGTGGCGGTCAAAAAGTCAGCATCCAAATTTCATTTTAGCTGCGTTTGGGCAGGATGTTCGAATTTTAAACGCCCATTACATAAACGGTGCGTTTTCCCCTTCCCCTTCCTCTTCTCTCCCAATTTTCTCTATTTTCCTCTATTTTTGTAGAGAAATTCTACAAAGAAGCCTGTTTTACTGCACACTAACTGCACACCCACTTAAAAAATATATAAGATTACTCTTTTACCCTCTTTTAAAAAATATATCCCTCTTTTATACTAAACATGATTTTATTCATTTCTTTATTTATTTTTTCGTGTCCCTTTGCATTTGTAGACTACCTGTTAATGAAAGTAGTTGATAGGCGTCCTCCTGTTGTGCGTGTAGATTTTAAGGACTTGTTAACCCAATTACTTGTTGATAGGAGTCCTCCTGTTAACTCAATTACTTGTTATTACTTGTTAAATAAAAGTGCACCTAATATATAATATTCAAATGGGTAGCCACTTTTTGATTTTCGTTTAAATTCATGTTTCAAAAAAAAAAAAACTGATATGACTCTATTAGCACTAGAATCATCCGCTATTAGAAAAAAACTATTTAAATGATGTAATCACTAAATTATAATAGATAATTTCAACATACAGTAATATTAGTTCTGAGTAAAAGGAAAAAAAGAAAAAAACATCGGGGCTTAGAAAGAGAAAAAACATTTTATAATGAAGCAGATTAACTAATTATCAACTCAATATCAATTCAAAAAACAACTATCTTGAATATAACTTGCTCGTTCCAACTTCCTCATAGAAACCATCAATATATTTGAGTCTAGATGGCCCACATCACTCATTTCCTCATAAATCTAACCTCCATTAGTTTCTAGTGAGTGTTGTACATGCTTATTGCAAAATTAGAGAAAAATTAAAAAGGAAATAGCCACTAATCTTTTTACTTAAACACAATAAAAGCATACCATAGAAATTGTGTTAACTTGAGTTGGAGGGTCTGATAATGTATCATTTGATTCACTTGCTAGGAGAGACTGATAAAAATTAAATATGGATGTTAAATTACAACAAATCACACTACTAATAAAGTAAAAAGCCTTTAGATTAGGATTGAACCTTTTGTTTCTTTCCGTTTAAATCATTAGAGTCTCCATCTCTTTTCTTTTTTGATTGGCGACTTTTTATAAACTTCTCAACTGTGGAAACTCTCCGTCGTGTTGGCGGTCTCCCTTTACCTCTTACCACGTTCGGACTCTTCACCTTTTTACCCTTATCTGCAGTACCATCAGTCGTAGCTCTTGATTTCGAAGTACTTAGTTGGCCCATTAAGTCACTACATTCTTCTTTGGTCATAGTTAAATGGTCCACCAATTTATTATATAGCTCCTCATTTCTCGATACAAGTGGTGCTACCTCACAAAACAATCTCATAAGATGATCATACCTCCGTGTATCAAGATTGTCACGCAAATCATCATAACTACTCTTAATAAGAGTGTACTTGCATTTCAAGTCCTTTTTCCATTGACTTAAAATGTACATAGATGGTAATGATGCGTTACTCTTATGCAATCTAAAGACAGAAATGGAATGCCTACATAGAATACCTCGGGTCTCAAACAGTCCACAAGTACATTTCAACTCGAACTCTTCGCGATTGCAATAAACACAAAATTTTATATTTTTAGTGAAATCATCAATTTGCACAGTGTCTTTTACCTCATATGTTAAAATCGCACCCTCACTCCTCAAAAGTGAGCAGTTACAGTAGATCATTCCCAGTATTTTACGTTGGACCTCCTTAAACTTTTCATTGGTGTATATACTTTGGAATTGCTTTTCAATTGTGGAAAATGAGACACATGGTATCATGGCATTGAATGAGTTAAAGTTGGCAATTTGCTCATTCTCAACTTTTTTCCTAAGAGCATTGTCGAATTGATCAACAAACCCTTTCAATGTGGTACCTGAATGCACGAACCCATCAAAAAAAGCGTTCATGCTTTCATTTCGTTGAGTAGTACTCATCCCAGCCCAAAACACATCTTTCAAATAAACTGGAACCCAAAATGTACGCTCATCATATAACTCACTCAACCATGCATTATCATGAAGTTTATATGCATCTAGTAGCCTTTCCCAACTCTTTTCAAAGTCTTCACCAGTTTGAGAATCATACAGACATCCATGGATAGAAGATTTTAGACCACAATTGTACATTGCATGTGAACCAAGCTTTTCTGGTAGTTTCTTCATGATGTGCCACAAACAGTATCTATGTCTAGTGTTTGGAAGGACAATTGCAATAGCATTCTTCATTGCACGATCTTGATCAGTTATGATTGCAGCCGGTGCTTTGCCATTCATACACTTCAACCACGATTGAAACAACCATACAAATGTTTGTGTATCTTCACTTGATATCAACCCTGCACCTAGAAGTATGGATTGACCATGATGATTTACACCAACAAATGGTGCAAATGGCATCCCGTACCTATTAATCAAATAAGTTGTATCAAATGTTACGACGTCTCCAAAGTATAAGTACGATGCTCTACTCCGTGCATCAGCCCAAAATACATTTCTCAATCTCAAGTCATCATCAAAATCCATAGTGGCATAAAAACCATCATCCACATCACGCATCCTCTCAAAATAAGCTAGAAGTGCTTCAGCACCTCCTTCACCCAGGCGAAGTTGCCTTGCCTTGTCAAGGTAGTTTCGACAATCTTTTTCTGTGAACGTAAGATTTTCAAAACCTCCAGCTTCAACAACCAATGAATTGATACTTTTATTCGGATGTATCCCAGCTTTGTCATTCAAATCAAGTTTCCATTTAGCTACTGGATCTATATTCCTATAGTATCTAAAATATCTAGATTTGCGCGGGCTCAATCCATGATTGTGGACAAGTTCTACCGTAGTCAAATGCCACTCGTCATTCATCAAGCGGGCATTTATTTTCGCCTTACATTCTATCTTTGTTGTTGGACGTGGTTTTGATAAATTATTGCCTGTACTTATATGCTTTCCACCCCTTGAACAACCAAGTGTCAAGTATTTAACTGTCCCATCTGACTCTCGTTTAGTCCTTTGTATTCTCACTCCAAATCCCTCTTGTTTTGCATATTGTTTGTAATATGCAATTAGTGCATCATTATCTTTGAAAACCATTCCGGAATTGGGTTCGTCAACAAGCTTCATTGTATGAGAATTGATGGCACTATCATCCACTAATTCAATATCCATCCCAACATCTAGTTTAAAATCTTCATCTGTTATTTAAAGAATTTAAGTTTATAAGCATAAAATACTTACGACAATTCAATGATTAAAATAGGGGAAATTTAGACAAACCATTTTGGATAGTGCAATCCACAACTTTCTTAATATGATGCTCATTTGAGTGCAAACTAGAACCCTCTTTATTTATTGGAAACTCTCCAATCACATTATCATTTATTGATTTTGAAGCTTCACCATGGCCACTTTTTGTAACATCTTCTACAACTCTTGATGTATCCATGCGAGATGAGCCAAATGGTTCGATAATTGGGGGCTACATAGTGTTAAATTTTGATAAGTTAATATGATAAACTATATGAGAATGAAGTTAACAATCTTACTTGTACCATATATTTTTTTCTTACAAATAACTTGCAATAAATACAATAAAACTGTATTACATTTACCTGACAACCCCATATATATGGATAACAAGTTGAAGAAGCATTGGCACTTGAAGGGAGAGGACTAGGAGTTTGGTATGGTGTTGACGTAGGTGGTGTCTCATCTACATTAGTCAAATATAAAAAACAAACACTCAAAAACTATGCATTCAAAATATTTTTAAAAAATGACATAATAGGCCTAATAACTCACCAACTGGATCAACTTGAAGGGCTAAAGAATTGTTAGAAGTCATCTGTGGAACTTGATAAGCATCCCCACATTCATACTCGAATGTTGATGCATCCATAATCCAAATAATAACTACAAATAAGAGTATTTTGGGTAAGCATAAAAAAAAAATACAATAAAACATGTGAGTATTTTGTTAGTGAGTACTCGTAATACGTATTTAACAATATAGCCATTAATTAATGAATTTCAAGAAAACAAATCTCTAACACGACCTTCATCAAACATCTAACGTGCTGCACCCATTTGTCCACATGAAACTAACATATGGATCACCGAGTTGTGCACATATATATCCAAAGCAAAATCCAACTTTAATATATGACTGATGATATGACTTTCCATCAATTGCAAGGATAAATTAGTACAGACTTTAAGCAATAAAGGATAAGTATAATTTTCTGGTCTGAACCTTTTATTTTGTAACATTTCCTTGTACAACACAACAGCTTTTTCAAGTTGTTCTTGAATTCGTCAAGGTTATTAGAAGAAAAATAAAAAATAAATATTGGAAGACAAATCAGTTTCTCAAAGAGCAGAAAAAATAATCGGTGTCTTGCTTATATGGAATCGTGCAATCCAGACGATAAACAAGGCCCTAGTCTTACTCAAACATTAAAATGCCCAAGCAAATGTGATATAAAGATAGGAACAAATAAGAGTTATGTTGCTTCTGCAACTCTTATGCATTTTAAAGGAAAAAGAAACATAAGAATAAGCTCTATTGCTCAATCATAAGAATAACCTTGACGAATTTAACAATCTCATGGACCTATCAGGAGCAGGAAAAAAACCAGTGCCTTGCTTTAATGGGATCGTGTGATCCAGACGATAAACAAGGCCCTCTTACTCAAATATTAAAATCTCTAGGACATGAATAAAAATAGGAAAAAAACATATATATGATTAGTTAAAAAAAAGTTGGAAGAAATGGTACCTACTAGTGTATATCTACAACACTGGTAGCTAGAAATCGTCACTGCCAAGAAATAAAGGATGGTGATGGTGAAAATGATTTTTGGGGACATTTGGAGGGAAAGAAAGTGACGGGACACAGGAACAATGAGCAAATAAAAAAACACAGGAGAAGAAAAATAAGACTAAACAGGGGCTTTTAAGTATCTATTTGTTACGCACCATTTTACATTAATTTCGTGCTTTTTCGTGCTTAAACAGGGGCTTCACTGTAGCACCTCCCATTTTTGTATCTCCTCCATTCCCCTTCCCCTTCCCCTTCCCCTTCCCCTTCCCTCCCAAATCCCTTTAAAAAAAATAAACCTAACTCACCGTCATAGAGTGTGGTGACGAGAAATCCCAAATCTCTATTTTCATTGTCGCGGAGTGTGGTGACGTTTTGGAATGTATATTTAGGAATTTATCTTAGTCTTTTGTAGTTCATTTTGTTGTTGTTTCTATGTTTTTCTTTTTCTTTTTTAAAATGTTGTTGTTTCAGTTGCGATCTGTTTCGTAGATCACAGTTGTGATCTATTTTTGTTTCTCCTTTTACATTTAAAATGATATTCTACTTATTTTCTTGCAGAATGTATGTTTGTTGGAAGGTATGCATTTTAATTTACTTTTTTTTTGTTATTAAAATAAAATTCTATTGACCCAAGTAAATAGGTGTTGCCCATTTTTTTTATTAGTGTATAGGGTTGGGATTGCTATCGGATATGCGAGGACAACCATTAGGCATTGCCCTAGCTGCCACTGTATTAACCCACTGATGTATATGCTTATGGTATCAAGTATTGCTAGCACCCACTAGTATATGAGATTATGGCTTCAACCCCTTATGTGTGCCTTGGTGCTTATGGCTGTCAAGGCTCTGACTTGCATATACACCAACATTAGTTTAATTGGCCACCATTACAATTTGAATTTGTGCATCCTCTAGTCGTGAATTCCTCAATACAAATCCTATACAGAAAAGGTCACAGACCTTGTCCTGTGTGGAAACGACCCATCAAATCTCAAGATCACTTAAAAAAAAAAAAACAAAGATCACATGAACGCGCATTGTTCTGTTTGGCAATTAGATTTGTTGGCTCTTTTTGTTGTTTTAGATCCCATCTCTTAAGCTCAATCTCGATCCTCATTTTCAGTTAGTATAACAAATTTCTTATATTTAATGTAGATGAGAAAAATATGGCTGTATGTTGGGTAAGTTGGATTTAAAGTGGCTTAGACCAGGAGGATAACTTCAGATTTAAAGATGGCTTTACTTCTCTGCTTTAGGAAGTAACATGGTGGCCTAGAGAAAGTATGACGGTGCTTTGTTAGATTTCTTCTCATTATAGTAATCAGATTTATTCCTTTTTTTTTTTTGTCAGGCTTGGATTTAATTTTCTGATATAGCAGTTTCAGGTGAGCCCTATATCATAGCATAAATTTCATCCCTGAATAGTTTTGTAACTGTCAAAGATGAAGGCTCATAAGTTGTGTCATGGTTAACTACTTATAATTTTAATTTCGTTTGAGCTACATTTTTAGTTGCTTTACTCATGATAAATTTCCAATTCTTCAATCTTTTGGTCTTGTATTAAGTACTGTAAAGCTAATTTCTAATACCAAATCAACCTACATCGACCTAAAGCTAATTTGTTTTGGGCATATAACGGTGAGGAAATAGAAAAAGAATGTATGAAGATAGAAATTATGCGATTAAAAAATGAGCAAGAGTTTCGAAGAAGAGAGGAAGGGATTGTTAAGAGGGAATTCAAAGTCCACAATGACTGATTGCATATTCTAAGGCAAACTGCAGACATCTGACATGAATGCACCCTTCTTCGTATCTATTGGGTGATTTCTATTTTAATTTCATTGTACTTCGTACGGTCACATTGAATACCCACTAAGAAGGCAGCTTGATATATGGTGCTGTAATTTGAACCATTAAATATTTATTTAGTGGCTGTAATTTCTATAAGTTCAATGAAAGTTGGTATAAAAAACTATGCAACATTTGAAAAACGAGTGATTCGAAACCATATTCTTTGTCTGAGGACAGTTTTTGAGGAGAAAGTCGCTTGAGGCCATTGTGGTGGATTGTCTCAATCCTAGACTCTGGTCTATTTCAACGCAATTGTGCGTACCAGTTGTTCCTTCTTTTTTTTTTTTTATAATGACGAGAAAGTCATGAAATCATACAAATCTCAAACCGACGTAGGTACCAAAAAATTATAAAAACGTCTATTGGGTGATGTTCAAGTGATAATAGATAAAGTTGCTTCATCATTGGGCTGAACAACGCTATAGTCTTCACATTTGAAAAAAGTTTAATTAGTTAACAAAAATCAAGTGCCAAATGGCTTCAAATGTTTGCAGTTGCCGTCATGTAAATGAGGTATGCAAGCCATGTTTATTTCAAAATAATTGCCTTCGATTCCTTGATATGAATGATGCAAAATGCAGATGTTTTTTTCAAAAATGTCACATGCTTTTTTTTAAGACTCGCAAATATTTAAATAAAAAAAATATCTGGCATCAAATTTCAAGTACAATGAGTAAGTTTGATTCAAAACTAATTGTATTTCAAATCAGCTTTTGATCTGAGCAAGCACCAAAACCCCATGACCCCATTTCCCACTATTGATAAAAAATCAAATTAAAAACCTTCAGCCAGGTGTTGGTTGAATGCAGAAACCCCAAAAATTCAACCTCTTCATCTTCTCATTGGATTCACAGTGGTTCCAATATTCATATGAGCAACGTGAACAGAAACCCCAAAGATGGTCTTGGTATCACCCAAGATGTCAACAATCATGTCATGATAATGAGCAGAAAAATGAAAGAGGTGAGAATACTCTGCATACCTGAGTTGATGGATTGCTTAATGCATTTGGGGTAGGAGGTATTATAGGAGATGCTGGCTCTTTCCTTTTTTCCATCTACAAAATATTTATCAATATTTTATCACTATGAATTAATTAATGCATTTGTATAATTTAGAACTACGGAAGTAAATTGAACAAAAAGGAAAACTGTACATATATACATAGACAGTTTTAAGAGGATCCATTATATATAGCTTCCCATTTGTGTAAATTTCATATTAGAAATTCACGAATTGAAATTCGTTTTGATCAAATTCTTATATTCAAGCATCAACATAGAAAAAATACGGCATATATATGACGAAGGGCTGCACAAGAGATGAAATGAAACACAAAAATAAAACCCAAATATGTCTATATATATATATATAGCAATTCTTTTTTTCGCAATACAAATCTCCATTTCCGCAATGCGTGTTCATGAAGCAACTAATGAAGCTCACCAAAAC
Source organism: Platycarya strobilacea (assembly GCA_036898215.1). Taxonomy (NCBI): domain Eukaryota; kingdom Viridiplantae; phylum Streptophyta; class Magnoliopsida; order Fagales; family Juglandaceae; genus Platycarya; species Platycarya strobilacea. The sequence goes on along the minus strand of CM072554.1, from coordinate 6,879,907 downwards.
ATTAATGAAGCAACAGAGAAAAAAAAAACTTTGAAGTTCATAGAAACATCAATGAAGCAACAGAGAAAAAAAAAATAGAGTTTGAAGCTAACCGAAACAAGACTACAACACTTCAAGCTCATCCAATCGACCCAAAATGTTTTGCATAGACAATTAATTTTTCCATTATTCTTTCGTCTAGATGATCGACCAACAAGATAGAGATTTATGAAAGTTTAAACGTCTAGATGATCGACCAACAAGAAAATGACTAACCTTGGAGTTTCTCAAGAGATTAAGCTTGGCGACACAAATATTTTTCTTTCTTCGGTCTGGGTTTCCTAAACGTTGCTCTGTTCTTCATCTCCTTCGGTCTGGGTTTCAAGTAGGTCGCTCACATGGATAGGGCTGGCAGCATTTTGCTCTGTTTTCCAGTTCGCATGTTGATGAAGCAAAGCAATGTTTTCTCCAATTTTGACGCGCCTTTCTACTTTTTCTTTCTTTTTTATTTTTATTTATTTTTTTTGGTTTTTAAGTATCGGTCTAACATTTACACGTAGGTAGGTATGCAAATGGACCAACAAGATAGACGATTATTATTTGTTGACGTAAATGGACCAACAAGATAGATGGTTTTCTTTTTACGACAAATATTTGTTGACGTAACTACTTTCGCAGCTAAATACGATTATATTTTTTGATTATTTTTTTCTCGTAAATTTGACTTATTATAACGACTTATTTTACCCTGCATCTTATGTTTCCCAACTTTTCTGATTCTCTCTCTCTGATTCGCCGCAAAGGTTTCCCATCATTGCTAGCGCCGCTATCTTCTCGCCACCTTCCGGGCTCCTCGCCAACATCAATGATCAAATTTCTCTTTCAAAATTTTAGGCTCCATCAATCTCTTTCTATAACTCTCACTTGGGACCTGCCGTTTCTCTCTATATACACCCTATCTCTTTTTGTTTCTTTAAACATTCTTTTGAAGTATGGAATATCTGTATGAATTATCCAGAAATGTCTCTCACTGTCTCTGTGATCCTGTTTTGTCTTTTAGGTAGTACATTTCCTTCCACAATCACATGCCATCGCACTGTAATTAGGAGCCAAATAACAATATGAACATTAACTAGCTGCGTCATTCTGGGATGCGCAACTAACAGGCAGGTAGGGATCGGGCCAAGATGGTGCCATAATGCGCAACTAATGGGCGTACTTCCAACGTGCATGTGCCTTGCTGCATCATGGCCAAGGCTACTACTCCTTCAATACTCATAAATCAAGAAAGAAACCAGCTTTCTATGAACCTTGATATATTTCTGCAAACTATTGTTAAACATATATGTAGTTGTAACCAATTTTAGTCCACAACTAACGACTCTATCAAAAGGAGTTCCAATTCATTCAAGCAACTGCATGTACTTTCTCCTTTAGTTTTCTCCCCCCCACCTATCATCTCAACTTGTTTCATCTGCAAAAGCAAGCGAAACCTTAAACATACATGACATTTTAAGTATCAGTTATTTAAATAAATGACATATAGGACCACTTAAAATGTATCATGGCAACAAACTTGACTATCGATAACAAAAGGTAGAATAAAGACTAATATTATTATTATTAAAATATACCTTGATAACAATTTCTTTAAATTAAACTTTGGGAATATTTTACCCGTTCCTTGATTCATATTAATTTTCTATTTGACGGTTGGTAAAATGGGAGCATCATGGATATGGTGCCAGCAGGGACCGGCTTTATTAATGCCAAATGCTCTTTTCAATGCTTAATGCATAAACAAGCATAATCTTAGTCAAAGTAATGTATAATGACCAGCAGAACCACAGCCATTGGCCAATCCTTTAAATGGTCCCACGTGTCAACTCTAAAAGATTCCAATGTTTATGGGAAAGTGAAACTTCATAGATTTTGGGACCCTCCTGAGATCATGAATTCTTCCGTTATCATCTATATATAATGAACTTTATTTATTCTACAATCACAGCCTCTTATTTAGGACTGTTCTCCGACCCGACCTGACCAAATTTACTTCCAACTCGACTCAATAAATTCCGATTACTCGATTACCCACTCGCCCAATTAACCAATTTCTCTCCTTCACTTACAAACACCAGTTCCAAAATCAACACAATCAATGAATCACCCACAAAATTTAGAGAACAAAAGATGAATCTTACGCAACCAAACAAAGATGAATCTCACGGAAAGGATAATCACCAACCTCTATATACATAACGCGATTTTAATCTTCTCTAACATTCTTCTCAGAAGCTGCCTCTACGCAACCAAACAATGGGTTCCTTCTGGTACAACGCACTACTCCTAAATCCCTAACCAAATCTTCAGTTCACAGTTTGCACGACCAAACTTCAACTCCCTTCATCGGTTCACTTCGATCTCCCCCAATCTCTCTTAAGGTTCATAACATACAAAGATCCAAAAATGGTTGGAGATTCCTTGATGCCGTTCGTTTGATGTGGATTGTGGTCGCCGATGCTTGATGGTCTTCAATGGTCGCCGATGCTTGATGGTCTTCAATAGTCGCCGATGGTCTTCGATAGTCTTCAACGGACGCCAATGGAGAGGGGGGCTTGGGTTCCAATTCTGAAACGGGGGGATTTGGTTCGGAATAAGAAATAAGAAATAGAAATAGGTTTTAATCGGTAATGGGTATTACCCATTACTCGATTCAATAACGGGTCGGAATTTCGGATCGGGTATCGGCTTTTATGTTCAGCCCAACTCTTATTTAAATGAAGGCCATTTTCTCAGCATAGAACAAAATTTTCTACCTGTTTGAAAATTATTGTTGGACCACAGCAAGATGTCACTAAACACAGTGAAAAGAATAGAAAAATACACCAAACCCCTTGGCTTGAATTCTTTCTCTTTCACCCAAGAAATGAAAGAAAAATCCACCATGGATATACCATGAAAAACTACAATCTGCCATGGATATCAACTAATTATGTCACAAATGTCACGCGCATTGAACTGTTAAGTGAAATAATTCAAAACAATTCCCCCACAACTTCTGCTATCTATATCTATCTACCTATCTATCTATGTATCAAGCTTTTGAATTATGACACAAATGTCACGTGCATTAAATTGTTAAGTGAATAATTCAAAGCAATGCCCCCACAATTTCCGCTCTATAGATTTGATGAGAGAAAATAGGTTGGCGAATAATGATTAGATGGGAAATGAAAAGAACAGATCAGAACATATAAAAGGAAGCTAAATAGCTGGTCCCAGGTGGGGCAGAAGCCTTTTTTAAGCATTCATTAAACAGTACAGTGTATCATACCCGTTGGCAAGTCAAACTTAATATGCTACAACCGAATAACTAGTACATCCAATGAAATATTATCCCTCAAATAACATGAACCGAGTTTTATCCTTACAAGATGGATAGATAGATCCCACAATTTCTGCTCTATGGATTTGATGAGAGAAAATAGGTTGGTGATATATCGATTAGATGGGAAATGAAAAGAACAGATCAGAACATATAAAAGGAAGCTAAATAGCTGGTCCCAGGTGGGGCGGAAGCCTGTTTTAAGCATTCATTAAACAGTACAGTATAGCATACCTGTTGGCTAGTCAAACTTAATATGCTACAACCGAATAACTAGTACATCCAATGAAATATTATCCCTCATATAACATGAACTGAGTTTTATCCTTACAAGATGGATGGATGGATAGATAGATAGATAGATAAATAGATAGATATTAAATGACCAACTGCTAATAAATTAGACAAAAAATGTGATTTACCAGGTGATAGAAACATAATATCAAATGTCGAAGTAGCTTAATTACATATGTTTTTCAAGTTCAATCTTCTCGCACAAGCTCTGAAAACTTAGTTCGCCATGGATAATTAAGATCTGGTTTGGATAGTGAGAGGAGTTGTGGATAGTAAGATGAGATGAGATGAGATGAAATGATCTATAAGTAGTAGATGAATGTTTTGCGAATATTAGTGAAATGGTTTAAATTAATATGTTTTATAGGATTTTGGATAAGGAGAGAGAAACCATTGAATAAAAATATTATAAAGTTAAATTATCATTAGAATTTAATTTTCTATTATTATTCTTGTTTTGAAATTTGAAGAAGTTCAATTATTTTTTATGATACCCCCATATGATATAGATAAGAATAAGTGTTATATGGAATCTCACATTACTTGAAAACGAGAAGTTTTTGTTTTTTATAAAATTCTAATAGAACTCTAATTGTATCATTGACTAGTCCTTTTGGACTATAGATCATTTGGTTTGGGTATTTTATTGGAGCATTACAAATGATATTAGAGCATATTTCAATCATAAATGTGATATTTGAGTCGTGCCACCTATGATGAACTGGCCTGACGAGAACATTGGGAATTTAAGAGTAGATTGTGATACCCCCATATGAATAAATATAGATGATGTATGAGATCCTACAATACTTGAGAATGAAAAGTTGTTGCTCTTTATAAGATTTCAATAGGTCTTCCATTTGGGACGTTACATTTTTTGTATTTTGCTTGGAAGAAGCTTAAAAATGCTGTAATGATTATGTAATAATTAGATGAAAAAATTGAATATCTGAAACTGAAAAGTGTTTGTGGTGTTTGGATATTGAGATCAAATGAGATGAGATATGATGAATTAGGAGAACTTTACTATCCAAACCAGGCCTAAGTTTCAGTGGACCAATAACCGGCGAGATGGTGTACCTCAACTAAAGATTGAGACCATCACAACAAAATAACTTCCTCACCCAAACTATTTAGGTAATGTCCATTCTTCAAGAAAGCCATGATTCCTGTTTGTGATCAGCAACTATCAATTGTAAATCAGGCATCAACCAACCGCAACTCACCTCTAAACAAGCTTAGGACCACTTATTTGAGATAGGATATTCAGGAATCAAAATGAGTAACCAAAGCTATATTATAACCTTCTTATAGATAGGCTTTCAGATAGGTAATATGAATAAAACTCATATTACCTATCAAAAAAAAAAAGATAGGCTTTCAGATATTTTTTTATATAACTAATAAAAATATAAGCATTCAGATGTCAGTTTTTCCCTAAACGGTGAACCATGCAGTAGTTTGAAAATCATCAACTTGAGCAACGAGAAGCTCCGGAAGGTTCAAAAGAAGAGATAAGAGAAGAGGCTACTTCGAAGGTAAGTTAAGAAGTGCATAGATTTCATGATAGTACACATTGGATCGAGCTCTTGACGAGTGTATACTTAGGCTATGCATATCTGTCAACCTTACCTATTAATAAGATTTTCTTTTATAGGTTCGAACCCTGTTGTCGATGCTTTTATATATCTTTACTTATAAAAAAAAAATATTCTTTTATCTATTAAAAAAAAATAAGTCACTGTTGCTAAATAGACTTGCAAATCATCAACCTGAGAAACACAAACTACCCTTTCATATGATATGCAGAATTGCTTCTTTCTGTCAAGGGAATGCTGTCTAGCAAGCCAAATCCAATATTGACATGGAGACTTTCTAATAAAACTCTTTCATTCTTCGTATTCTTTTTGTTAGGCATGATCTTCTTTTCTAAACTTGTGTATATTCATTCAGCTCAAAACACCGTAGCCCCTATGAAATCAAGCAATCAATTTGCGTTCCTTGCATTGAAAACAAAACAAAAAGTAATTTTTTTTTTTTTTGTTGAAATTGATCGATAACATGTATATACCCCAAGAGTCAAACATCTATTTGCACAAAAATCTTGTAATTACCACACGAGTCAGGATTTAGATAGGGAAAAGGAAGGAAGAATAGAAAGACTCGCGTAAACTGATAAACTTCTTAATTGTAACCAGAAAGAGAGAGCATTCCCCTTATGACCTAAAACTCATGATAGTAGAAGACCGACAAACGAATTCCCACCAGAACTAAAAAAGACAAATAAATATAGATAAGATCAAAAAATTAAAAAAGTCACTGATTACCTAGCGATAAGACAATTGAGAGAGGAAGCGGATCTAGAGCTCGAGCTTGAGTTCCTCTTTCTCACCAGCAAGGTAGTGAAAAATATAGGGGCTGACTCGGATCACGGCAACCCAAGCCCCAAACATCGCCACGTGGCTCCGAAACTGTTTCACAGCCGCCGCCTTGTCCGGCTTCCGCATAAACATTCCAGGAAACATGATTTATGTCTGTATATCTCGCTCGAAAATCAAAAAGTTCACAAAAGCTAAAAGCCTAAAACCCTAGATATTGTTTCTCCACCTATGATACTACTCGGTCTTTCATTTTTATTTCGAATGTGATATGAAAGTACGAGATGAGATGAGATGAGTTGAACCCACTTTCCAAACCAAACAATCCCTAAACCTTCTAGTTTTGAAGAATGGAATATCTGTATGAATTATCCAGAAATGTCTCTCACTCTGTCTCTGTGATCCTGTTTTGCCTTTTAGGTAGTACATTTCCTTCCACAATCACATGCCCTCGCACTAAAATTGGGAGCCAAATAACAATATGAACATTAACTAGCTGCGTCATTCTGGGATGCACAACTAACAGGCAGGTAGAGATAAGGCCAAGATGGTGCCATAATGCGCAACTAATGGGCGTACTTCCAACGTGCATGTGACTTGCTGCATCATGGCCAAGGCTACTACTCTTTCAATACTCATAAATCAAGAAAGAGACCAGCTTTATATGAACCTTGATATATTTCTGCAAACTGTTGTTAAACATATATGTAGTTGTAACCAATTTTAGTCCACAACTAATAGCTCTATCAAAAGGAGTTCCAATTAATTCAAGCAACTGCATGTACTTTCTCCTTTAGTTTTCTCCCCCCACCTATCATCTCAACTTGTTTCATCTGCAAAAGCAAACGAAACCTTAAACATATATGACATTTTAAGTATCAGTTATTTAAATAAATGACATATAGGACCACTTAAAATGTATCATGGCAACAAACTTGACCATCGATAACAAAAGGTAGAATAAAGACTAATATGATTATTATTAAAATGTACCTTGATAACAATTTCTTTGAATCAAACTTTGGGAATATTTTACCCGTTCCTTGATTCATATTAATTTTGTATTTGACGGTTGGTAAAATGGGAGCATCATGGATATGGTGCCAGCAGGGACCGGCTTTATTAATGCCAAATGCTCTTTTCAATGCTTAATGCATAAACAAGTATAACCTTAGTCAAATTAATGTATAATGACCAGCAGAACCACAGCCATTGGCCAATCCTTTAAATGGTCCCACGTGTCAACTCTAAAAGATTCCAATGTTTATGGGAAAGTGAAATTTCATAGATTTCGGGACCCTGCTGAGATCATGAATTCTTCCGTTATCATCTATATATAATGAACTTTATTTATTCTACAATCACATCCTCTTATTTAGGGCTGTTCTCCGACCTGACCCTGACCCGACCCGACCAGACCAAATTTACTTCCGACTCGACTCGACTCGACTCAACTCAATAAATTCCGATTACTCAATTACCCACTCGCCCAATTAACCGATTTCTCTCCTTCACTTACAAACACCAGTTCCAAAATCCATATAAAAAAATCCCAAATCAACACAATCAATGAATCACCCACAAAATTTAGAGAACAAAATATGAATCTTATGCAACCAAACAAAGATGCATCTCACGGAAAGGATAATCACCAACCTCTATATACATAACGCGATGTTAATCTTCTCCAACATTCTTCTCAGAAGCTGCCTCTATGCAACCAACAATGGGTTCCTTCTGGTACAACGCGCCACTCATAAATCCCTAACCAAATCTTCAGTTCGCATGACCAAACTTCAATTCCCTTCATCGGTTCACTTCGATCTCCCCCAATCTCTCTTAGGGTTCATAACATAAAAGATCCAAAAATGGTTGGAGATTCCTTGATGCCGTTCGTTTGATGTGGATTGTGGTCGCCGATGCTTGATGGTTTTCAATGGTCACCAATGCTTGATGGTCTTCGATAGTCGTCAATGGTCTTCGATAGTCTTCAACGGACACCGATGGAGAGGGGGGCTTGGGTTCCAATTCTGAAACAGGGGGAATTTGGTTCTGAATAAGAAATCAGAAATAGAAATAGGTTTTAATCGGTAATGGGTATTACCCATTACTCGATTCAACCGACAACGGGTCGGAATTTCGGATCGGGCATCGGCTTTTATGTTCAGCCCAACTCTTATTTAAATGAAGGCCATTTTCTCAGCATAGAACAAAATTTTCTACCTGTTTGAAAATTATTTTTGGACCACAGCGAGATGTCACTAAACACAGTGAAAAGAACAGAAAAATACACCAAACCCCTTGGCTTGAACTTTCTCTTTCACCCAAGAAAGGAAAGAAAAATCCACCATGGATATACCATGAAAAACTACAATCTACCATGGATATCAACTAATTATGTCAAAAATGTCACGCGCATTGAACTGTTAAGTGAAATAATTCAAAACAATTCCCCCATAACTTCTGCTATCTATATCTATCTACCTATCTATCTATCTATCAAGCTTTTGAATTATGACACAAATGTCACGTGCATTAAACTGTTAAGTGAAATAATTCAAAGCAATGCCCCCACAATTTCCGCTCTATAGATTTGATGAGAGAAATTAGGATGGCGAATAATGATTAGATGGGAAATGAAAAGAACAGATCAGAACATATAAAAGGAAGCTAAATAGCTGGTCCCAGGTGGGGCAGAAGCCTTTTTTAAGCATTCATTAAACAATACAGTGTATCATACCCGTTGGCAAGTCAAACTTAATATGCTACAACCGAATAACTAGTACATCCAATGAAATATTATCCCTCAAATAACATGAACCGAGTTTTATCCTTACAGGATGGATAGATAGATCCCACAATTTCTGCTCTATAAATTTGATGAGAGAAAATAGGTTGGTGATATATCGATTAGATGGGAAATGAAAAGAACAGATTAGAACATATATAAGGAAGCTAAATAGCTGGTCCCAGGTGGGGCGGAAGCCTATTTTAAGCATTCATTAAACAGTACAGTATAGCATACCTGTTGGCAAGTCAAACTTAATATGCTACAACCGAATAACTAGTACATCCAATGAAGTATTATCCCTCATATAACATGAACTGAGTTTTATCCTTACAGGATGGATGGATTGATGGATGGATGGATAGATAGATAGATAGATAGATATTAAATGACCAACTGCTAATAAATTAGAGCTCGAGCTTGAGTTCCTCTTTCTCACCAGCAAGGTAATGAAGAATATAGGGGCTGACTCGGATCACGGCAACCCAAGCCCTGAACATCGCCACGTGGCTCCGAAGCTGTTTCACAGCCGCCGCCTTGTCCGGCTTCCGCATAAACATTCCAAGAAACATGATTTATGTCTGTATATCTCGCTCGAAAATCAGAAAGTTCACAAAAGCTAAAAGCCTAAAACCCTAGATATTGTTTCTCCACCTATGATACTACTCGGTCTTTCATTTTTATTTCGAATGTGATATGAAAGTACGAGATGAGATGAGATGAGTTGAACCCACTTTCCAAACCAAACAATCCCTAAACCTTCTAGTTTTGAAGAATGGAATATCTGTATGAATTATCCAGAAATGTCTCTCACTCTGTCTCTGTGATCCTGTTTTGCCTTTTAGGTAGTACATTTCCTTCCACAATCACATGCCCTCGCACTAAAATTGGGAGCCAAATAACAATATGAACATTAACTAGCTGCGTCATTCTGGGATGCACAACTAACAGGCAGGTAGAGATAAGGCCAAGATGGTGCCATAATGCGCAACTAATGGGCGTACTTCCAACGTGCATGTGACTTGCTGCATCATGGCCAAGGCTACTACTCTTTCAATACTCATAAATCAAGAAAGAGACCAGCTTTATATGAACCTTGATATATTTCTGCAAACTGTTGTTAAACATATATGTAGTTGTAACCAATTTTAGTCCACAACTAATAGCTCTATCAAAAGGAGTTCCAATTAATTCAAGCAACTGCATGTACTTTCTCCTTTAGTTTTCTCCCCCCACCTATCATCTCAACTTGTTTCATCTGCAAAAGCAAACGAAACCTTAAACATATATGACATTTTAAGTATCAGTTATTTAAATAAATGACATATAGGACCACTTAAAATGTATCATGGCAACAAACTTGACCATCGATAACAAAAGGTAGAATAAAGACTAATATGATTATTATTAAAATGTACCTTGATAACAATTTCTTTGAATCAAACTTTGGGAATATTTTACCCGTTCCTTGATTCATATTAATTTTGTATTTGACGGTTGGTAAAATGGGAGCATCATGGATATGGTGCCAGCAGGGACCGGCTTTATTAATGCCAAATGCTCTTTTCAATGCTTAATGCATAAACAAGTATAACCTTAGTCAAATTAATGTATAATGACCAGCAGAACCACAGCCATTGGCCAATCCTTTAAATGGTCCCACGTGTCAACTCTAAAAGATTCCAATGTTTATGGGAAAGTGAAATTTCATAGATTTCGGGACCCTGCTGAGATCATGAATTCTTCCGTTATCATCTATATATAATGAACTTTATTTATTCTACAATCACATCCTCTTATTTAGGGCTGTTCTCCGACCTGACCCTGACCCGACCCGACCAGACCAAATTTACTTCCGACTCGACTCGACTCGACTCAACTCAATAAATTCCGATTACTCAATTACCCACTCGCCCAATTAACCGATTTCTCTCCTTCACTTACAAACACCAGTTCCAAAATCCATATAAAAAAATCCCAAATCAACACAATCAATGAATCACCCACAAAATTTAGAGAACAAAATATGAATCTTATGCAACCAAACAAAGATGCATCTCACGGAAAGGATAATCACCAACCTCTATATACATAACGCGATGTTAATCTTCTCCAACATTCTTCTCAGAAGCTGCCTCTATGCAACCAACAATGGGTTCCTTCTGGTACAACGCGCCACTCATAAATCCCTAACCAAATCTTCAGTTCGCATGACCAAACTTCAATTCCCTTCATCGGTTCACTTCGATCTCCCCCAATCTCTCTTAGGGTTCATAACATAAAAGATCCAAAAATGGTTGGAGATTCCTTGATGCCGTTCGTTTGATGTGGATTGTGGTCGCCGATGCTTGATGGTTTTCAATGGTCACCAATGCTTGATGGTCTTCGATAGTCGTCAATGGTCTTCGATAGTCTTCAACGGACACCGATGGAGAGGGGGGCTTGGGTTCCAATTCTGAAACAGGGGGAATTTGGTTCTGAATAAGAAATCAGAAATAGAAATAGGTTTTAATCGGTAATGGGTATTACCCATTACTCGATTCAACCGACAACGGGTCGGAATTTCGGATCGGGCATCGGCTTTTATGTTCAGCCCAACTCTTATTTAAATGAAGGCCATTTTCTCAGCATAGAACAAAATTTTCTACCTGTTTGAAAATTATTTTTGGACCACAGCGAGATGTCACTAAACACAGTGAAAAGAACAGAAAAATACACCAAACCCCTTGGCTTGAACTTTCTCTTTCACCCAAGAAAGGAAAGAAAAATCCACCATGGATATACCATGAAAAACTACAATCTACCATGGATATCAACTAATTATGTCAAAAATGTCACGCGCATTGAACTGTTAAGTGAAATAATTCAAAACAATTCCCCCATAACTTCTGCTATCTATATCTATCTACCTATCTATCTATCTATCAAGCTTTTGAATTATGACACAAATGTCACGTGCATTAAACTGTTAAGTGAAATAATTCAAAGCAATGCCCCCACAATTTCCGCTCTATAGATTTGATGAGAGAAATTAGGATGGCGAATAATGATTAGATGGGAAATGAAAAGAACAGATCAGAACATATAAAAGGAAGCTAAATAGCTGGTCCCAGGTGGGGCAGAAGCCTTTTTTAAGCATTCATTAAACAATACAGTGTATCATACCCGTTGGCAAGTCAAACTTAATATGCTACAACCGAATAACTAGTACATCCAATGAAATATTATCCCTCAAATAACATGAACCGAGTTTTATCCTTACAGGATGGATAGATAGATCCCACAATTTCTGCTCTATAAATTTGATGAGAGAAAATAGGTTGGTGATATATCGATTAGATGGGAAATGAAAAGAACAGATTAGAACATATATAAGGAAGCTAAATAGCTGGTCCCAGGTGGGGCGGAAGCCTATTTTAAGCATTCATTAAACAGTACAGTATAGCATACCTGTTGGCAAGTCAAACTTAATATGCTACAACCGAATAACTAGTACATCCAATGAAGTATTATCCCTCATATAACATGAACTGAGTTTTATCCTTACAGGATGGATGGATTGATGGATGGATGGATAGATAGATAGATAGATAGATATTAAATGACCAACTGCTAATAAATTAGAGCTCGAGCTTGAGTTCCTCTTTCTCACCAGCAAGGTAATGAAGAATATAGGGGCTGACTCGGATCACGGCAACCCAAGCCCTGAACATCGCCACGTGGCTCCGAAGCTGTTTCACAGCCGCCGCCTTGTCCGGCTTCCGCATAAACATTCCAAGAAACATGATTTATGTCTGTATATCTCGCTCGAAAATCAGAAAGTTCACAAAAGCTAAAAGCCTAAAACCCTAGATATTGTTTCTCCACCTATGATACTACTCGGTCTTTCATTTTTATTTCGAATGTGATATGAAAGTACGAGATGAGATGAGATGAGTTGAACCCACTTTCCAAACCAAACAATCCCTAAACCTTCTAGTTTTGAAGAATGGAATATCTGTATGAATTATCCAGAAATGTCTCTCACTCTGTCTCTGTGATCCTGTTTTGCCTTTTAGGTAGTACATTTCCTTCCACAATCACATGCCCTCGCACTAAAATTGGGAGCCAAATAACAATATGAACATTAACTAGCTGCGTCATTCTGGGATGCACAACTAACAGGCAGGTAGAGATAAGGCCAAGATGGTGCCATAATGCGCAACTAATGGGCGTACTTCCAACGTGCATGTGACTTGCTGCATCATGGCCAAGGCTACTACTCTTTCAATACTCATAAATCAAGAAAGAGACCAGCTTTATATGAACCTTGATATATTTCTGCAAACTGTTGTTAAACATATATGTAGTTGTAACCAATTTTAGTCCACAACTAATAGCTCTATCAAAAGGAGTTCCAATTAATTCAAGCAACTGCATGTACTTTCTCCTTTAGTTTTCTCCCCCCACCTATCATCTCAACTTGTTTCATCTGCAAAAGCAAACGAAACCTTAAACATATATGACATTTTAAGTATCAGTTATTTAAATAAATGACATATAGGACCACTTAAAATGTATCATGGCAACAAACTTGACCATCGATAACAAAAGGTAGAATAAAGACTAATATGATTATTATTAAAATGTACCTTGATAACAATTTCTTTGAATCAAACTTTGGGAATATTTTACCCGTTCCTTGATTCATATTAATTTTGTATTTGACGGTTGGTAAAATGGGAGCATCATGGATATGGTGCCAGCAGGGACCGGCTTTATTAATGCCAAATGCTCTTTTCAATGCTTAATGCATAAACAAGTATAACCTTAGTCAAATTAATGTATAATGACCAGCAGAACCACAGCCATTGGCCAATCCTTTAAATGGTCCCACGTGTCAACTCTAAAAGATTCCAATGTTTATGGGAAAGTGAAATTTCATAGATTTCGGGACCCTGCTGAGATCATGAATTCTTCCGTTATCATCTATATATAATGAACTTTATTTATTCTACAATCACATCCTCTTATTTAGGGCTGTTCTCCGACCTGACCCTGACCCGACCCGACCAGACCAAATTTACTTCCGACTCGACTCGACTCGACTCAACTCAATAAATTCCGATTACTCAATTACCCACTCGCCCAATTAACCGATTTCTCTCCTTCACTTACAAACACCAGTTCCAAAATCCATATAAAAAAATCCCAAATCAACACAATCAATGAATCACCCACAAAATTTAGAGAACAAAATATGAATCTTATGCAACCAAACAAAGATGCATCTCACGGAAAGGATAATCACCAACCTCTATATACATAACGCGATGTTAATCTTCTCCAACATTCTTCTCAGAAGCTGCCTCTATGCAACCAACAATGGGTTCCTTCTGGTACAACGCGCCACTCATAAATCCCTAACCAAATCTTCAGTTCGCATGACCAAACTTCAATTCCCTTCATCGGTTCACTTCGATCTCCCCCAATCTCTCTTAGGGTTCATAACATAAAAGATCCAAAAATGGTTGGAGATTCCTTGATGCCGTTCGTTTGATGTGGATTGTGGTCGCCGATGCTTGATGGTTTTCAATGGTCACCAATGCTTGATGGTCTTCGATAGTCGTCAATGGTCTTCGATAGTCTTCAACGGACACCGATGGAGAGGGGGGCTTGGGTTCCAATTCTGAAACAGGGGGAATTTGGTTCTGAATAAGAAATCAGAAATAGAAATAGGTTTTAATCGGTAATGGGTATTACCCATTACTCGATTCAACCGACAACGGGTCGGAATTTCGGATCGGGCATCGGCTTTTATGTTCAGCCCAACTCTTATTTAAATGAAGGCCATTTTCTCAGCATAGAACAAAATTTTCTACCTGTTTGAAAATTATTTTTGGACCACAGCGAGATGTCACTAAACACAGTGAAAAGAACAGAAAAATACACCAAACCCCTTGGCTTGAACTTTCTCTTTCACCCAAGAAAGGAAAGAAAAATCCACCATGGATATACCATGAAAAACTACAATCTACCATGGATATCAACTAATTATGTCAAAAATGTCACGCGCATTGAACTGTTAAGTGAAATAATTCAAAACAATTCCCCCATAACTTCTGCTATCTATATCTATCTACCTATCTATCTATCTATCAAGCTTTTGAATTATGACACAAATGTCACGTGCATTAAACTGTTAAGTGAAATAATTCAAAGCAATGCCCCCACAATTTCCGCTCTATAGATTTGATGAGAGAAATTAGGATGGCGAATAATGATTAGATGGGAAATGAAAAGAACAGATCAGAACATATAAAAGGAAGCTAAATAGCTGGTCCCAGGTGGGGCAGAAGCCTTTTTTAAGCATTCATTAAACAATACAGTGTATCATACCCGTTGGCAAGTCAAACTTAATATGCTACAACCGAATAACTAGTACATCCAATGAAATATTATCCCTCAAATAACATGAACCGAGTTTTATCCTTACAGGATGGATAGATAGATCCCACAATTTCTGCTCTATAAATTTGATGAGAGAAAATAGGTTGGTGATATATCGATTAGATGGGAAATGAAAAGAACAGATTAGAACATATATAAGGAAGCTAAATAGCTGGTCCCAGGTGGGGCGGAAGCCTATTTTAAGCATTCATTAAACAGTACAGTATAGCATACCTGTTGGCAAGTCAAACTTAATATGCTACAACCGAATAACTAGTACATCCAATGAAGTATTATCCCTCATATAACATGAACTGAGTTTTATCCTTACAGGATGGATGGATTGATGGATGGATGGATAGATAGATAGATAGATAGATATTAAATGACCAACTGCTAATAAATTAGAGCTCGAGCTTGAGTTCCTCTTTCTCACCAGCAAGGTAATGAAGAATATAGGGGCTGACTCGGATCACGGCAACCCAAGCCCTGAACATCGCCACGTGTCTCCGAAGCTGTTTCACAGCCGCCGCCTTGTCCGGCTTCCGCATAAACATTCCAAGAAACATGATTTATGTCTGTATATCTCGCTCGAAAATCAGAAAGTTCACAAAAGCTAAAAGCCTAAAACCCTAGATATTGTTTCTCCACCTATGATACTACTCGGTCTTTCATTTTTATTTCGTGGTTTTTAGAGGGTTTGCGGCCAAATGAAATCACTCGATCTTGCGGCTAGGTTAACGTTAACTATACACGTGTGTGGTCTATGGGGTTAACGAAGTTTCTCAAAATGGGCCCTGAGTAATTAGGCCCAACAAGCTCCTCTTTTTTCCCCTCCCTCGACGTACATTTTTGCCATGGGCCCAATGAAATTTATTAGACCCTGATCACTAACTTCACTTCTTTGCCATTATGCACGGAAATATGCTAAACAAGGAGGTAATTTGATTAGGGTATTCTTCTATATGGGGATTTAGTTGTTGTTCATGGTGCAATCGAATGTAAATTGGCTTTGAAACAGATGAATTGTTCTTATCTTGCCAATATTTAACGGACCTATAGCACCTTTTGATGCTTCATTTTGATAACTAAATAAGTAAATAATAATAATTAACTTTACAATCAAAATATTCCTTGTATGAGTCAAACTCTTTTTTAATGAGTGGACCAACACGTGAACTATTTAATTAAATGAAATAAAGTGTAAAGACAGGATTTAAACTCAAAACCTCTATTTTAATACCATATAAAATACCATTTGTTCCAAAATTTTAAATTGATGGAAATAAATCATTTTATTATTTATTTTATATCTTAACAAATAAATATGCTACTACAGCAAGTGCGCCTTTAGGAATTCAAGCATGTCCCCCAATGAGGATGAAATAACATAAAAATTCAAGCAGAATGAAACACACAGTTTCTATTCAAATATTTGAACAACATATCAATGCAAATGAAATGAAGTTATTGATCTTCGAGAACAAATTGTACAAAGAAGATGGTTCACAAAATATACACAGCCAAGAGTGCGTCGCCTATATGATGTCAAGTACAAGTGCCCAGACCGGATAGACCACCAGAAGGATTATCCCCACCGTGTTTGAGATGCCATGGGCTTTTGTGAAAGAGTTTCTGAAACCACCCGATGCGCGGATGTGTTCTTGCAACAAATAACATGCTATGGCAAGACATATCACCACCCCAATCCAGTCGTCCCTTACAGTGTCTGCAAATAAACTAGGAGCCACCACCATCAAAAGAATCAAAGCCCCTGGAAGTTCCAACCAATCTGCATTTGCAAAATAATATTAGACTGCACCCATTATTTCTTTGGTTGCATTCATAGCAATCAGCAGAAGGGTCTTGCAATCAGTGATTGCGGATTGACCCATTGTAAATTATGTGTGAATGGAATAATGGTGCACAACAGGGAAAATTTAAAGTCGCCTCTTGCTCGTTTATATTGCAATTTATAAATGAAAAGTTCGAGGTTAGGTTTTCAGTCTGCAAACCCCAAACAATATTTACATATATTTTACTATTTATTTAGCAAAACTACATGAAAGTGATTAATCAGCACTGTGACTAAAGCTTATATCATACCTGGAAAATAGCGCGGGAAGAAAAGGCGCAACACAACAGCAACAAAAGCAATCCATTTACCAATCTCTCCCCTGCATCAAGCAGACAAGCAATATACAATTTTATGGCACATAAGTACCATTAAGTTCGAGCTAAATAAGAAAAAAGTACAAGAAGAAGAAGCTACCGTAACGATTAATCACCTGAAGATGTTGAACAGCAGTGAAGGGAGACTAAAGAAGATGTATGGGATTAGCAGAGATGTAAGGATGTTTGATTTCCAATTTGTTCGATCCAGAACCAACAAGTAACTGCAGTGATGCTCATGAAATTAATCATGCAGAATTCTCAGATCAAAAAAACTACTGACAAACAATTTAACAAAGTAAGTGCTATAGAACAGCTTTATTACATAAAAACAGAAAGTACTCATTCAAAAGAAGAAATAAAAACAAAAACATGATAGACTAGGAAAGCATAATGGAATATAGCAGGAAAAAGGAAGGCTTTGCATGCATTAAATGAGCAATGCTAGTATACCTATTTGATCGAACTCAATGTTTTCAAAAGTTTTTCTTTTCTCAACTACAAGCAATCTTACAGCTTGAATGGCCAAGGTAGCATATAATTTGAAAATCTCAATGGAAAGAAGAATCTATACGTTTTTGGAAAGTATTGGAATGGCATGTATAGGGTCTGGCCCTGTTAATGATATAGCATCCTCAATGTTCTTGGTCCAGACCCAAGATTGTCCTCTCTAATCGTGTCATTCACTTTGATCTCGCAATATTGGCTTCATTATTTGTCAGTAAACTTGTTGATGGTACAGACTGATAACAGGATAAAAGCAAGTACATAGAACTGCTATGTAGAAGATGCACCAATATAGATCTTTACATCAAGGGCGCCGTAATTGCAAAGTTAATCATTATAACGCTAAAAAGTTCGACAAACTTTTGCACATTTTTTATAGTCATTAACCAGAGTTGTGATCTAGTAGAGACTACGTTGTAACAAAGATTCAACCTCAAAGGACAAAATGTTTATTTTTCTAGCAACATAGAATGTCGTGGCAGGCAATAGAACCTGTTAGGCCTCCTATAATGATGACAAATATTAATTGCTCTTGATTAATCAAAAGTGGAATAAAAACAAGGAAAAAATAACATGGTTAATTAAATTGTTGAATCTTGGAAGATAGAATGTATGAAAAGGCACTAATCTAGCAAAACCTGCAGAAGAAATAGAACAAAGAGAAGGCACCCAAACAGGCTTGAGCCCAAAAGAAAAAACAAAATCATTGAGCTGCTAAAAGGGAAGTAGAGTGAAGAACGGGGAGATTCTTCAGGAATCAAACTAGAACCCCCAAATTCAAATCATGTTAGCTTCAGAATTCATCAGGGGCACACCCTAGTTAAATTATAACAGTAATTTAAAGCTAGCATGTTCGAATTCCATAAAATAAGTTTCAATCTTTATCACTTATCCCAAAAGTTTATGCAAATGAGAAGAGGTAAATTAAATTATTTATATTATATTTTTACACTCCCCTCATATTTGCACCAGTCGATCTAGACTTTCTTTTAAAGAGTGAGTCCAACTAGTAGAATATTTACTTAAAATGTGATATAGTGTTAAGTAAAGGTTCAAATCCACAGCCTCTTATACTATATAAAATTACCATTGTTCCATAAGTTTAAACTAATGAGAATAATTAAATTCAACTATTTGTATTATATTGTTAACGAATATATTAAATGAATGATCCGTTCAATACATCTCATAAATAAGTGACAGTAAACCATAAGTGAACCGTAAACTCATTGAAATAAAGCCAACAATTAAAGCAATCGTATACTGATTCAACCAATAGATCGAAATGAGCACAAGCACGCGGTTCACTTGTCAAAAAGAAGACCTCATATATAATACACAAGAAGATCCACTTAAAGTTAGCAGCACGCTTGCTCACAGAACACACAGAGAGAGAGAGAGAAAGAGAGAGAGAGAGAGAGATACATCGCAGCGAAAGAAGCAATCCATTCGAGGAAGGTGGTGCCCAAACCTAGGCTGCCGAGCTTGATGGCATCGATAGCGAGCTTTTTGGCGGTGTATCCAAGCTGTTTCAGATCAGAACTTATCAACTCACTCGCGTCTACTCGATCCGTTTTCATTCTTATGAAGGCCTTTTTCCCCATTAGTGGATCAATTAATGGTATGCGGGAGCGCGCTCTCGCCTGATTTATGTAAGAGGGAGGAAGACAGCAGGTCGCATTAAAGCCTTTTGACCTTTGAACTGCGAGGATCATGCGTCTGGTACAAGGGGTGCCACGTCGATCAAATCATTTTTGGGTGGGACCTGATTAGTTTTGGACCCGAGCGGAGCCGAAAGTAAATAATCTTTTTTACTTTTATTTTTCTGGATTTATTTTTAATAATTTGTACGCTTTTAAATAATTTTTAAAAATAAAAAATTTCACATCACTGTTAAAAAATATTTTCTTAATTATTAAAGAAAAAATTGAAAAAAAAAAAATTTGAATTCGAGAGATGAATTCGAGATACTCGGTGGCGTTTCTCTTTGGACCCATCCATTGTCGGCTGCCAAGTGGGCATTGGGTGATTTTTTATCTGCGGACGCGTGGACAGATGGTACAATGACGCATACCTTCCGACCGAATTCAATCTGATTAATAAATCATTTTTAATCATCTATTATTATATTATAAAATAATAATAACATGATTAGAATAAATAATGAATTTATTTTTTCAAATAATGGTATTGTGTGTTTGGAATTTGGGAAATATTCGTTTGACTAATATTTTTTTTTTTTTTTTGTGTATAATTACTTAATCAGGGATATGTTATACGTTAGGAAAAGAATATCAAATCATTGCATGCCATGTGCTTGTGTCATGTGTGGTCGGTCTAATTATCATCTTCTTCTTCTTTTGGTCCAATCATCATCTGACATTAATGTGGTCGAGACCAACAAACCTACTGTTTCCAATCTTATCCGTGCCAACCAACTTCATAGTATATCTTTCTTCACTTATCAGCATTCTAGCCCTCTTTTTCAAACGATTAATTCCTATATACTAAAGATAGATAGAGGTGTGTAATCCTATATTGAGTAAATCAATCGATTAAGAAAGCATGTATCCCATTATATAATACAACTAGATTTTTTTTTCACTTAAGAGCCGGTAGTTACATGATGATACAAGTAAATTAGTAAATCAATATGTGTATTATGCTTACTAACTGTCTTCATATATTTTATTTAAAGTCTTAACTTTCTAATTAATTGTTGAGAAATTTTAGAAATGAGAAATAGAATTTGAAAATATGTCAAGACTTTAAGGCATATAGAAATATTATCTTTAAAACGATATTTGCCCTATTCACTAAGAATTTGCTAATAGATTTTTAACAAATTGTCTTCAAAATATAACAACACTTTTGAACTCTACAAATAACAATTTTAGAAAGTTTATTGAGTTTTTATTGAGAATAATATAAACAAAACAAAAAATGAAGGAATTTTTCGTGATTTAACAAGTTTGTCACAATACTATTTATAAAATTTTAAATGGTATCTGTGAAAAATCACATTATTAGCAATTTAACTGTTTCTCACTTGAGTGGGATATTGAACGAGTGTCAAACGAAATCACTGTCTGGACTCTTGCTCAAATGACTCATTTAGCGAGGGCGAGCGACCAATGGTTACGACACAAATCACTTTAGTTAAGACGCGTCTTTTCTTCAAATATTGTACAGGTTCATTCCAACAGTTTTGCGCTCAAGTGAGACGTCAAACGAAACTCAAGTGATATCACTGTTTGATTCTCGCTCAAGCGACACGTTGAGCGATGTACTGGAGCACAACCTGATCAATTAAGATCAAAGCACATCATCGATGAAAAGGACGTGTAGACCGATGCACCAAGGTTTGAAGGGGAAAAAAACTCGTGAAAATATTATCAATCTCAGTTAACGCATATATTTCGCCAGAAATTACAAGTTTTTTAACGGTCTAGATATATGGGTAGAGAATTAAGATAGATTTTAGTTATTGAACAAAAATTGGAAGTTCTTAGCACGGTCCATATTGCAGAGGGTCGAAGCTTGATGATGGGCTACAAGCAATACCCAGGTGCCTCAATGGATTCAAAAGCCCAATGATAAGGTCATGCCTATAAGGAAAAAGGACGTCAAGTTATCGGGTTGGGCTTGCATAGTTATGTCACAGACGATACTTTCAGATCGTAATTCGTTTCTTAGGTAGCCGCTATTTCTCTGTTCTATATAATTATCATTCATTTGTAATATATTTATAAAATATTGTAAGATAGTTATAAGTTCATCGCTTTCATTTTTCAAAAAGTGATTCATCAAATAGTGTTTTTTTTTTTTTTAATAAACAAAGACCACTCTTTTATCACGAGTAACATTATTCATTATCTAATTTTTAAGATTATTTTTTTAAGTCCGATATATAACACAAGTTATTATGATTTTTATACAAAAGTATAATTATTATAACACATAAGTTATTATCATATGTAATTTTTGTTGATGATAGTGTAATTTTTGGAAGGGCAATGATGGTTGAATGGCTAAAGATCCAAGAATTACTGAGTATATGAAGAAGTCTCGGGTCAATGTTTAAATCTACAGTAAATCCATGGGGCCCCGCTTTGGGGCCCTTTGCGACCCCTGCATGGGACTTTTTAAATAGAAACAAAAATTAAAAATATTAAAAATATTTTATCTACATATATATATATTTTTTGTAAAAAAAATGAATTGCAAAAAAGTGTAAAAAATTTTTGCACTATATAGACGCAAAAGAGCCCCAACACGGAACCCCATAACTAGGGCTGCACAAAAAACCCAAGCCCCGACCCGACCCGTTATTCTGATTGATATCGACCCGCTTTTTCCGACTCGTTTTTGGCTAAACGGGTAACGGGTATTAGCCGATACCAGCTTAAAAGTTTTTCCCTATTTCGATTTTTAAATTAAAGCAAGAATACAAGCAGTGTGCTGCGTAGTAGTGGGTTTGTTCGTATGGGCTTGGAGACACAAGTAATCGGTTGCCTGAGTAGAAGTGTTCCGTCCATCGCATGAAACTATCTTCGTTAATACTAATAATTCATTCAAGGCTAATCAGAGTTTTACGTTCCCGGCGAGTCCCAAGCCAAGAGTAGTGAATATTGATGATGAAGTCGCAAGCAACGCCAACTCCGACCTGTTTGAGATAAAGAGTTTCTCAACTTAGACTGTTTCGTATCCGATAACATCCGGCCACTGGAGAGATCTCGAATGTACTATTGTAGGGATTTAGGATTTTCTAATTACATAGAAATATGCATTTGAAATCTGAAAGAATAGCAGTGTACATTATCGGTCAGTATCGGGCTATCGGCTATCGGTATAGTCTGGAAGCGGGTCGAGTCGGAACTGGTGCTATCGGGTCGGCTGTACAGCCCTACCCATAACATTGCCCTTTTCAATTCAAACACTAACTTGGCAATTACATCACAAATCCAAGGTGTAGCAATAGTATCTATGTGTGGAAATTATGAAGGATATCTTGGTCTCTGAGCCATGGTGGGCTGATCCATATACGTTACCCTAAAGACCTAAAAGAGTGGGTCTGATATAAAATCAATAACTGGAAGAATAAATTTCTATCACAAATAGGCAAGGAGATTTTGCTAAAGATTATTATTAAAGCCATATCTATCTTTGCTATGAGTATATTCAGTTTACCAAAAAGGCTTTGCAAGGAAATATCTTCCCTCGTGGCAAGATTTTGGTGGGAATACAGGCAAAATGATAAGAAAATTCAGTGAAGAAGCTGGTTTAAATTAGATGAATGGAAGCAAAATAGAGGGTTGAGATTTTGTAATCTTGAATGCTTTAATAAGGATATACTTGTTAGGCAGTACTAGAAAATCTTGAGTTGTCTTTCCTCAGTGGTGGCTAAGATAATGAAAGAGAGGTATTTTAAATATGAGGAGTTGGTTGAAGCTAAATTGGGTGGGGGTCCTTCTTTCATATGAGGGAGTTTGTAGTATTCTTTTAGATCTAGTGAAAGAGGGCTTGATATGAAGGGTGGGGGATGGAAGCAATATTAAAATATGAAAAGACAAATGGCTGCGAATTTCAACTTCTCATTATGTGAAGTCTCATGTTAAAACTTGCTGAGTGATTCAAATGTGCGACAACTCATTAATAAGGATAATGGCTCATGGAAGGAAGTTTGATTTATGATATATACTTTTTCTATAGATGATGTAGGCACTATCTGCAATATCCCTCTTAGTAGGAGGGGAGAAGTGGACAAAATTATGTGGGGTACTTCAATTGATGGTAAATTTTCAGTTAAGAGTGCTTACTACCTAGAGCATAAAAGGATGAAAAGGTTGAGGGGAAAATCTTTAGCGGGGGTTAATACATAAACAATGTGGCACCTCACTTAGGGGTTAATGGCTTATTTGGAAATAGATCTTATCCCAAGATTCTAGTCTCATCTCCTTCCATCTTCTTCTCAAATATAATTCAAATACAAAATTTTCAAACTATTCATTACAATTTTTTTTATTCAATTTTTTCTCTCTAATTTTGTAAAATCTAAAGAATACTCAACTCAAATTATATTATTACTATTCACAAATTATCTTACTACTATTCATAAAATTCTCATCTCATTTCACTTTCTAAACAAGTACTAAATGTTCAAGGGATGGTGAAACAGTTTATGCGGAAGGTTGGTCATGATATGCTTCCTACTAAGCAAAACCTGTTAAAAAAGCATATCACATATACAAATTTGTGCCCAATCTTTGACAAGGAGATTGAAACAATAACGCATGATCTATGGAGTTGTCCTGTTGCATAAGATGTACAGGCAGAAATTGAGAGTACTGTACATAAATAGAGTTCTTTAGAATATGATTTTGTGGATTTATGGAAAAGATTGAGTTTACACCAGAAAGTGAAGGAGGAGAAGGTGGTAGCTTTTACTTTGAGGAAGATTTGGTTAAGAAGAAACTCAGTGCTTTTTGATATATATATATATATATATAATGGTGGTAGGTTGTCGCCTAGCATTGACTGCTGGGCATGTCGCTTAGGCCAGATTCGTCTTTTCATTTTTTTCATATATTTTTTTTATCATTCTAAAATATTTTTGAAAGATATAAAAAATGTCAATACACTAATAGTAACTTCTTTAATCAATAAATAAAATAAAAATATTTAAAAAAAAAAATCTATGAGAGGCCAAAATGAGTGGACAAGATGGAGGGACATAGGATGTGCAGCATTATTCCAAAAAAAAAAAAATGAAGATCCAAGTAGTATCCTAATAACTGCCAAATATGGACTAAATGAGTTTGCTCAGCTCAAACTCATCAACAGAAGGTACTGCTGCATGGGAATACTGACAGAGAAGCGATGAAGTGGGAAAAACCTATTTAATTGACAATGAAAGCATGTTGGAATGTTGTCGTGGGTACTCAATAAAATGGTGGGTTCATGTATACATCTTCTTTTATGATTTTGTTAATGATGCATAATTTTTTTCTTGTTAATGGTTTGTTATGTTCTTCAGATATTTTCAATAAATATAAAGGGTTGAAGCCAAAAAGACATAAATAGCCTATTTGAAGTAGTTACAAAGTCGGATTACTTGAATTGCTGCTTGCTAGAATTATTTTGTAATTCATATATTGTAGTTTTGTATTTTCTATTGTAATGTAATGTGTAAATAATAAAATAATGTAATATGTAGTGGATTGCATACATTTTAATTTTAATTTTTATATATTTTTATTATTCTGATATATCTTAGTATTATGTTTTTTAATGATATTTTGATATATATTTTTTTATCATTATGGGCCATGGATGATGATAAAAATATAGGCTTTTATATGATAATTAAAAAAAAAATTAACAGTATTTGAAAAAATTGAATTAAAATAAGGATTGTACAAATTGGCCGCATTCCGACCCGACCCATTATGCCGTTAAATGCCGACCCGTATTGCCCGACCCGAATTTCCGCTCATGCCGACTCGAATACCCGTTTGTCCGATTTAAATACTTCGTAGTTCTTAATGTTTACTAACTCACGCACCCCCCACTTTCCCCTCCCCCCCCTCCCCCTCGCGATGAACCAGTCTCTCTCTCTCTCTCTCTCTCTCTCTCTCTCTCTCTCTAAACGGGTATTCTCTCACTCGCTCTCTCAGCGTTGTAACAGTTGCAGTAAACGGGTATTCTCTCTCTCAGCGTGGTGGAACCATGGATCTCCATCGAGGAACCGGTTTCGTATCATCGACGACGAGATGATTCTTGCTGTTTGTATTCAAAACTCTCAACGAGTTTCAGCTGGATCTCCATTGTATTGTTTGTGGTGGCCAAGCCGAAGCCATTATCCACGGCAGTGGAAACCAGAAGAGGCTTGACAGAGTGCCGTAGTAACTGTGTTCGGCGCTGACGTGAATCAGAACTTTTGCTGTAGAAATATATGTACCGTAGTTGATCTAGGGTTTTTTTGTTTTGAACTTTGTTGCGAATAGTGTTGGGAATGATTTTTTTTCTGTGATCTGTTGCGATTTGCGAGTGATTGTCGAACTGGGTTAAAAATATCACCCAAAAAGAAAACATGAAGAAGAAGAAGAAAATGATGAAGATGGAAAGAAACGGGTAATTGGCTTATCGGGCATCGGTAGATCGGAACTGGAAATTTGTCGGGTCGGGTCGAAAAACCCGATATCGAGTCGGTTCGGATCGGCTGAACACCCCTAATTAAAATATAAGATTTTTGATAAATATCTTTCTTCAATTTTTTTCTAAAAAACTAATAATAACAGGCTTAAAATAATAATAAAAAAAGTGTTTAAATCCAAAATCTAAATTTTTTATTTTTAGAACTCATATGGATCCGGGTTGGACCCGGATCACAATTGGATGAATCCGGTCTGGAACCCAAACTGGATTGCAGTCATAAATTTCAGGCTAGATTGATCTGAATTCTCGATTTGAAACCCACTTGAACACTCTTAATTATAGAGATTCAGCAGGGGAGATGCTCGCATGCATGAGTGTTTAACTATTGATGACATAAACAAACCGATTGTTGTTGAAGCGTTGGCTTTGGGAAGAGAAACCATACTATGTGTAGGGTTGGACTTTTCGGATGTGGTATTGGAGGGAGACTCTCAATTAGTTGTGAAAGCTATTAATAATATGGAAGAGATATGGACTGATATGTATACATATATATATAGAATATTATTGAAGATGTACGTAAGGATGTTAATGATTGATAGGTTAAATTGGGTGGGGGGTGGTAAAGATTGCATACAGTAAAGTAAATAATACAAACTAGCAAAACTAGCATTTTTCTCTATGGTGAAAGGATGTGAAAAGAAGATGATCCTTTAGAGCATTGGTAATAGTATAGTCAAATGTTAATACAAGTCCAAACTTGAGCTAGATGTGAGAACAAGTCTCTATATTAGACTAACTGAAGGTCCAAAATTAACACTTGAGGTACAATAATTGTTATGTCCCCTCCAAACTTGGCGAGCTACCATTCATAGAGGAAAACTATATTTTATTATTTCATCTACCCCTTTCTTTTGGTTCTTCCTCCTCGCCACTTTTCGTTGGAACCCGACGAGAAAAAGGGGTCATTGTTGGGCTCTGTAGAAGCCCATATATACCAATCCCGTGGAGACGTGGCCGGGTAGTGATGGCAGCAAGGCGCATCTAGGAAAGTTTTAACTTATTATTTATCAACTAAATTGTGTATTCTCCTTCGTGTATTATGTTTCTTTCTCCTTCAATGTATTCTCTGACTATGCCAGGCTTCTTGTTGTGGATTATTGTACAGGGTTGATCTCACAAATTGTGAAGCGTTGGTAAAGGGTTGGTAAAATATATTTGTTGAATAATTAGATTATGAGAAAAATAGTTGAAAAATAATAATTTTTAATAAGATTATTAATTAATATATAAAGTCTATTTGTAATACATTCAAGAAAATTATCAAATATTATTAAAATATATAATATTATATTATTATTTAAATCTTAATATGATTAGTTCAATGTAGATTTATTAAGCCTCATTGTTTTCACAAACTATCTCATCTTATCTCATTTTATTTCATTTCAAATTTATCATTACTTTTTTTAAAATTTTATATAAAATAAAATTAACAATTCAAAATTTTCAAATCTTAAAACTACTTTTTCAAATTTTAAAATAAAACTAATATTAAATAAAATATTTTATTTTATTTTTAACTTTATCTCATCTCATCTTATTTCATCTCTAAAAACAAATCAGACTTAATTAAAAATTGATGCTATGACGAAAAAGTAAAATTCTAGTTAAATTCTAAATTTATAGGCCGTTTGAATTCAAATATGAGTTGAGATTAATTTTGAAAATTAAATAAAATATTATAAAAATATTATTTTTTAATAATATTATTATTTTCAGAATTTTAAAAAATATATTAAAATTAAAAAATATATTTATTATATTTTATTAAAAAATTTAAAAAATATAATAATAAATTTTAGAACCATCTCACCATCTAAACCACGCCAATGCTCAGATTGCAAATGATTTACGGATGGAGAAATATTTGTAATATCTGATTTGTATTGATTTGATATTACATTTGACTTCGAAAAGTTATTATCATTTATTATCAGAATATTTATAACGCGTCAATTGAAAAAGAAAAATGCTACTGTATGTATTAAGTTTGACATTTATTTTTGACATTTTATATATTTTATTTATTTTTACTTAATAATTAAAAATAATAATTATTAAAAATAATAATTATTAATATATTGATAATTATTATATATTTTTTAAAAGTATTTTAAAATAATAAAAAATTATAAACAAAATCAAATTTAAACTAGATAATCTCCCCCAAAGTGGAAATTCTTTTTACATTTTTTTTCAATTCTTTTTTTTTTTATATATATAAATAATAAAATAATGTGTGAAGATCAAATATATATTTTTTTTTTTTTAATTTCTATTTAAAAAATTTCATAAAAAACACAAAATAACTCCAACGCAAAGACCCATAATTTACTCAAACTTATATCATTCACGATGCGAGTTGAGAATTGAAACCTCACACAAAACTAAAAGATGAAGCGTCTAGCTTGTCATTGTTGGGCCATTAATTTGCTTTGGTACCAATCTTGTCATTGCTCGGCCTTATTTTGGTACTATGGTACCAATTCCTAACCGTGTGAAAGTTCTTTGGTACCAATCGCATTAAAGTCTGAGGGTGCGCAGCCTGCAACTTATTGCATTTTACAGTTTACACGTTTTATTTACCTCTAGAGTACGTTACCCCTGGCCCCTAATAGTCCATCAGATATATATGAAACCTCCTTAATTAAATGCAACGTGGACGCTTGCAAGATCTTGACAACAGACATGCACGATATGGTACGCTAAAATGTTGGAGACCAGAAAACTTATCTAAAATAAAATAAAAATAAAAAATAAGGCGGTACCAATCATTAATCACATATTATTGCCCACCCACCCACCGATTAATTAAGAATCATTATATCACGGTTCTCTTCGTTCTCTTCATTCTCTCCGGCGATTTCGTGCTCTTAAGATTTACAAACAAAGCGACCGACGTGAATGAGAACGAAGCTGGCTCCATTTCTCTTCGTTCCTTTTTCATTTCCTTTTCTTTTTTTATTTCCTTTTCTTGTTTTTCCAGCCACTATGTAGGACTTTGGTTTTGACGGTGATTTATGGGTTTTGGAGGCTGGGAAGACTGGTTCATGAGCTTCGAGATTCCCATGGCCACCACGTGCAATGCCGGTGCTCTAACAATCCGCCAATCTAGCCATCGCCGGAAGATTTTGTGAATTGGTGAGGCGCATACTCCTCACACAGAGGGACTGAATGAGAGTTTTTTCTCTTTGTATTCTTGTTTTGATGGATCAAGCTAGTTGTCGGTGGTGTAGTTCAGACCAAGACAGCGGAGCTTCTAAACCGTGCGACGATCAACTCCTAGAGTGGTCTAAAGGAGGAGAGCACTTAAATTTTACGAACCTAAGTCTAGGATACTATTTTTTCAATATAATTTTTTCTATATAAACAATATTCACAACAACCAACAAAACTAGACTACAAAAATAGAAAAACGACCACAACAATAAGGTTTGTATATGCTGCCTTTTGGCAGTCTTTTAGTCTTACAGACTTTAGTCTGTTGAGAATTAGAATCTGTTTTTCAGTATACTTTTAGTTGACTTATAAATTGAGTCTACTCAATCTATAGGATACATTATAAGCTTCTGTTTCATGGGTTAATGAAGTTAATCCTATTTCTTCAAAAAAAAAAATTAAGAATCATTATATGATCTGTTAAGTAGAATTGTCTATTTTGGTTGAATAAGTTTTTGCCCGAACTAATTGGGTCGACATATATGATTGGATGAAGAAGTCATTTTCCATGAGAAAAGGCAGGGGTGGGTGCCATTCAAACACTTTTAAAATTATCATTTATGAAATTAAATTCTATATACTGCATCACAAGATAAATCTATTAAACTGAATAAATATTATAGGAATTTTAAGAAAAGAAAGTATTTTTTATTGCTTTGTATCGTATCATTTACAGAGTATATAAAGACATATTAGTGCACGACAGATGCACAAATGATGCCATGAAATGTGCTTGTAAGTTATAAAATTCAAATTCAAAAACATATAAAACAATGAAACAGTAAGCTCCAAGAATCACGGCTTCTCTTGATTCCCTGCAACATTTAATCCTAATGCTGATTTTGTGAATCTTCAAAATGATCCCCGACATGCCCCTTCAAACTCAAGGGAATTTCACAGACATTGAGATTGGATTGAATTCAACTAAACCAATTTGTGGCAAGCGGTTTGGTAAGTAAATCTGCAATCTAATCTTTAGTTGAGAGAAACTTGACTTGTGGTTTTCCATTTTTAACGAGATCGCGCAAAAAATGAAAATCGATTTCAATGTGCTTAGTTCGAGCATGGAAAATGAGATTTGCATAAAGATATGTTGTGCCTATATTATCACACCAAACTGTAGGGTGCTGAGGACTTTGAAGACCAAGTTCGGATACCAATTTTTGTAGCTATAGCAATTCGGCTGCTGTATTAAATAAGGCTTTGTACTCTACCTCTGTGCTACTACAAGCAATTGTGGCTTGCTGTTTACAACTCCATGATATTAGGCTTGATCCGAGATAAATGCAATAAACACCAACTGAGCAACAATCATCAATGTCGCCGGCCCAATCACTATCTACAAATGCTTGAAAGTTTAAAGTTGATGACTTCAGCAAAAATAAACTAAAGGAAATTGTGCTTTTTAAGTAGCGCTATATGCACTTGACAGCTTGCCAATAAGTGTCTTTTGGATCATGCATAAATTTGCTAACACGATGGATTGCAAATGCTATATTCGGACGAGTAAAGGAGAGATAGTGAAGACTTCTGACAATACTTATGAACAAGTCAGGATCGATACACTTGGGGCTATCTTGCTTGGAGAGCTTTATTGACGTTGTCATAGGTGTTGTGTATGGTTTGCCTTGTCCATACCAGATCGCATTAGGATGTTTGTAGCATAGCGCCTTTGCGAGAGATAAGACCATTATTACAATGTAAAGCTTCAACTCCTAGAAAAAAATTTAACTGTCCAAGATCTTTGATACCAAAATCCTCATGGAAGTTTTGAATAATATCTCTGATTGCAGTAGTAGATGATCCCGTGATGATGATATCATCAACGTAAATCAAGAGAAAAATGGTAACAAATTCCTTTCGATAGATGATGAAAGAGACATTAGACTTGCTAGCAAAAAATCCATAGGTATTTAACTTATTTTTTAACCAAGAAAACCAGGCTCTCGATGCTTGTCGAAGACCATATAAGGATTGACGGAGATGGCAAACATGGTTTAGAAATTGAGGATGTTGGTATCCGGGTGGTTAAAGCAAATAAACGCCCTCCTGTAAATTTCCATGAAGAAATGCATTTTGCACATTGATTTGATGCATCGGCCAACCATATTATACAACAATAATGAGCGCCATTAGAACTGTTGCAGGTTTAATCACTGGACTATAAGTTTCCATGAAGTCGAGTCCCTGTTGTTGGTGGAATCCTTTAGTTACCAGCCGTGCCTTATAGCGCTCAGTTGTGTCGTCAGCTCATCGTTTGATGCGATACACCTACTAACAACCAATTACATTGGTGTTTGATTTTGGTATAACTAGATTCCAAGTGCCATTCTGCAAAAGAGCATCAAACTTAGCATCCATAGCAGTCTGTCAATTACTATGTTTAGATGCCTCTGTGTAACAAGTTGGTTCACTCAGAATGAATTTAGCAGCAACAATAAGAGCACGCAAAAATGGATGATGAATTGGTCCATCAAGAAATTTTTTGGGACACTGAATTTTATTTTTTGATCGTGTGACCATGTTGTGAATATTAGTTGAAGCTGGTGGTTCACGTTGATGAGGTGATGGGCTTTCTAGTGGTTCACGTTAATCAATTGATGAACTTTCAGGTGTCGCCAAATCTGGAGTAATAGTTCCTATTTCTGCAGAATGATGAGTTTGAGACATAGAACTTGGTGAGTTGGTATTAGTAGCAGTATGCTTCAACTAGTTCCTCATTAAGATGGAGTCTCTGAACTTGAAGCGAAGAAGTAGGTCATATAGTAGGAGATGGAGAAGATTTTTGTTAAGAGAGAGATGGAAGAAAAGTTTTTTTTTTTAATATTTCATTGAAATGTTTACACACCTATATATAAACTTTACATTGAGTATAATGTTATAAATGGAAATAATTGATTTGTTGTACAAATAAAATGAGTAACAGTTAACTAGCTAAAATTATGAGATATTGATTTGCTGGAATCTTGAAATGTTGATTCTATAATACTTTTCCTCAAGTTGGCATATGAAAATCTGTAATACCCAACTTGCAAGAAAGATGATGAAAAAGATCACTATCCAAAACTTTGGTGAAGATGTCAGCAAGTTACCCATAAGAGAATAAGTGTGCGGTAGTGAGGAGACCAAAGCAAAGTTTTTCGCGAATAATATGGCAGTCGATCTCTATATGCTTTGTGCATTCATGAAAAAGGGGATTGTGAGCGATATAGAAAGCATACTGGTTGTTACAGTAGAGTGTCATGAGACCTTTGTGTGAAATGCCAAGATCACAAAGAAGTTGTTGTAACCAAACAAGTTCACAGGTTGTCATAGCCATGGCATGGTATTCTGCTTTAGTGGAAGAACGTGCGACTGTATTTTGTTTCTTGATGTGCCATTAAATTGGATTGGAGCCAAGAGTGACAAAAAAATCAGTGGTAGAGTGCCAAGTAGTGAAACAACTGGCACAATCAGAATCTGTGTAGGCACGAACATGAAGGTCATTTGAAGAAGAAAAAAATGTCTTGTCCGAGAGTTCCTTTGATGTAGCGAAGGACATGAGTGACAACTGTCATGTGAGGGAATTTGGGAGAATGCTGAATTGGCCAAGGATGTTGACAGCAAAGATGATATCTGGTCGAGTGATAGTGAGATAGATGAGGCGTCCAACTAAGCATCGGTATGGAGTCGGATAAGCAGATCACTTTCAGCGTCACTATGCTTGAGGTTCTATTCCATGGGAAAAGAGGCAGGGCAAGAGCCAAGTTGACCATTGTCGGCAAGAATGTCCAGGGCATATTTCATTGATTAAGAAAAATACCCGAAGATGATCTAACAACTTCAAGGCCAATGAAGTATTTGAGAGGTCCAAGGTCTTTGATTTTGAAGTAATTGGAGATGGTAGTATTAAAGAAGTTTACTTGAGATACATCATTGTTGGCAACCAAGATGTCGTCAACATTTACTAGGATGATAGTGATATTGGTGGCAATGTGTAAGGTAAAAAGAGAGTCTGAGACAGAACAAAATCTGCATTAAGAAAAATATATGTTAGTTTGAAAAACCAGTTCCGAAATGCTTGCTTGAGGCCATAGAATGACTTTTGAAGGCGACAAACGTGTATCTCCCCCTTAATACAATAACCCGACATGAATTGCATATAAACTTCTTCATCTAGTTCACCATGCAGAAAGGCATTGTGAACGTCCATTTGGTGAATGATCCAACTCTTGGTGGCAGCAATGGCTAGAACACATCGGACATTTGTCATTTTAGCCACTGGAGTAAAAGTTTCATGATAGTTTATGTCTTCCACTTGAGAATAGCCTTTGGCTACAAGTCTGGCCTTGTGACGCTTAATGGTGCCATCTGCTCGGAGTTTGATTTTGAAAATCCATTTACAGTTGATGAATTTCTTGCTTGGATGGAGGGGTTCAACGGTCCAAGTGGAATTTTTTTCAAGAGCACAGAGTTTAGAGGCCATAACCTCACGCCAATGAGAGTGGCGTTTGGCTTCAGAATAACAAGTAGGCTCAACAAATACAATAAGAGCAGTTAAGAAAGAAATATAAGCATGTGAAAAATGAGAATATGAAAGAAAAGTAGATAAGGGGTGAGAAGTACCTTTGGACTGTGCAACGGATAAAGAAGCAATGGACTTCGTGAGAATAGTATGGCAGACATAATCTAAGAGGTAAGTAGAATGAGTGATAGCATAACAAAGACGAGAGGAAATAATAGGTGTTGAGTCAGAATGTGTGATCGGTATGGATGGGGAAGGTAACTAATTTTCTGGAATAGGTAGAGCTGAAATTGTGGAAGGACTAGGAGGAAGAGTGTTGGATTGCTGGAGAGGAAATTGATCTTCATAAAAAGTGACATCGCGTAAGTAAAAAATTGTACCAATTTCAACA
This sequence comes from Platycarya strobilacea, assembly GCA_036898215.1. NCBI lineage: Eukaryota > Viridiplantae > Streptophyta > Magnoliopsida > Fagales > Juglandaceae > Platycarya > Platycarya strobilacea. Next base: position 6,845,641 of record CM072554.1, on the reverse strand, counting down.
TTGTATAATTTGTCAACTTTATGATTAAGGATAACCAATAAAGCGAGGAGAAAATTTGTCATGGTGGGTAAAGAGAGTTTGAGCATAACAAAGATATCTAAATACCCGAAGATGAGAGTATGTGGATGTAGTGTTGATAAGAGTTTGAAAAGAAGTTTGATTTTGGAAAGGTTGACTAGGTGTCTTGTTGATAAGATAGGCAGCAATGAGAACACATTAACCCTAAAATTTAAGGCGTAAATGTGCTTAAAAGCAGAGACTCCGGGCGACATTCAAAAGATGTCTATGTTTAAGCTCCACAACACCATTTTGTTGAGGAGTTTCGACACATGTACGTTCTTGAATGATGTCGTGAGTGTGAAAGTAATTTTCAAGATTTTTTAGAAAAGTTCTTGACCATTATTAGTGCGAATAATTTCAACAATGGATTGACATTGATTTTGAACAAAAGCGAAGAAATGTATTAGGTGACTAATGGTTTTCGATTTAAAAACGCATTAAATAAATCCATGTTGTGTATGAAAAATTGTCAACAATAGTAAAAAATAATGTACTCCACAAATGGAGGCAGTGAGATAACCTCCCCAAATATCATAATGTAATCGATGGAAAGGAATTAAATTTTTATTCGCATTTATAGGAAAAGGTAAGGAATGAGCACAAGTATCACAATGAGAGAGAATACATAGGCTATAAAAAATTTCAGGAATATTAAAGCTAGAAGGATTACTTAGACAACAGTTCCATAAGGTCTTATTGTGAATTTTTTGAGTAGAGAAAACAACGCTTTGTTGGGTTCGAAAAATATAGAGTCCATTGCAAGCTTCACCCGCTCCAATCAGTTTCTTCGACTGAGGATCCTAAAAAAAAATTAGAGGATGAGAATAAAACACTACATAATAACTGAGTGGTAAGAGAAGGGATAGAAAGAAGATTAAATTGAAAGGTATGGACAAAGAAGACATTTCATATTATAAGGGTTTTAGATAAATAAACTGAGCCAGCGTCTTCAACAAGAACTAATTCTCTCGTGGGTAGGCGAATCGACTAGGCCATTTGTGGCTATCAAAGATCGGAGAAAAAGATCGGCGATGGCTCATATGATCGGTGTCTCCGCTATCGACAATCCAATGTTGTTGTGGGTCAAATGAGGAGTTTGGTAAGGATGAAAGATTACCCACATACTAGTCGACGGTGGAAGAAGAAGAAGAAGGCTGGAGGAGGGTCATTAGCTGCTGGTAGTTTTCCGGCGAAAGTCTAGGGACGAGGCTCGCGATTGATCTAGAAAAGTTAGCCACCACGGGTGGCTTGCTAAGAAGAAAGGGTTTCTGATGTTGTTGTTGTCGAGGCTCTTTACTGAGAGGGTAGCCAATGATTCGTCAACACCAGTATCATGGATGGCCTTCTTTGCTGCACTCGGAGCATTTGAGAGGTGGTTTCTCTGAATGAGAGGATCAAACAACAAGGGAGAGGGTTTTTTAGGGGGTGCGAATATGGAGAAGTAGTTGCTTTTCTTCTGATGGAGAAGACTTTGTTTAGGAGAGGAAGGGGATCAGTGGCGAGGATTTGGGTGCGGAGGGCAATGAATGAGCCAATGAGTCCAAGAAGAAATTGGAATACACGCTCATCCTCTGACCTCTTTACTAAGGTATGTGGATCAATAGTTGGTTGTAGATTTTCTAGTTCATCCCACAATTGTTTGACGCTATTGTAGTAGTCTGGAATTGAGAGTTGGTTTTGGTGGAGGTTTGAGATTTCTTGTTCGAGATAGAAGAGTCGTGCATTGTTGTCATGGAAAAAACGTGACTTAAGGTCGAGCCATACATCACAAGGATCATCGTGATAGTCTAGCAAGCTGGGTAGGGAGAGGGTTATGGTATACCATATATTTGGTCCACTCCAATAAACATATTCTGTAAAGGTGGTTGTTGGTGGTTTGAGGTTCCATCAACAAAGTAAAGTTTGTTATTTGCGTTGAGTGCCCTTCAAAGAGCACGCTATCATTTGAAAAAATTGTCCCCAGTGAGATGACTTGAGATCAGAATGAGACTGTGAGAGTCGAACAGGTGAAGAAGATATGGAGAAAGAATTGTAGACTCTTCTGAGGAGGAAGTTATAGGAGCTGGTCGCAAGTCTATTAAGATCATTTTGGAGTTGATACCATGTTAAGAGAGAGATGGGAGAAAAATGTTTTATATATATATATATTTCATTGAAATATTTACACGCCTATATATAAACTTTACATTGAGTATAATTTAATACATGGAAAAAATTGATTTGTTGTACAAAAAAAATGAATAATTGTCAACTAGCTAGAATTATGGGATCTTGATTTGCTAAAATTGTGATTGCTAAAATCTTGGAATGTTGATTATGTAATAATTTTTCAATAGGCTAAAAAGAAAATTTGTTTTCATAAAAAATGACATGACGAGACACGTAAATTTCCCTGTAGAAGCATCTAAATACTTGTATCCATGATGATTTAAGCTATAGTCGATAAAAATGCACCTTTTTTATATAAAATCTAACTTGTGTTTGTTAAAGGGTCGTAAATGAGGCCAACAAGCACATCCAAGAGTTTTTAAGAAATGATAATTTAATTTTCTTTTGTAGACTACCTTATATGGCGATTTGTTTTGTAAGAGCGGAGTGGGAAGTCAATTGAAAAAAAGGTTGTTGTAAAGGCATTTTTCCAAAATATATGAGATTGATTTCAACTATTTGTCTATGTCGACGTTCAATAGCACCCATTTATTTGTGTGTATGAGGGCAATCAATACAATATTGAATACCAATTTGTTTAAAATAAGTTATTCGATATTCACCGTCCCATTTGATTAAATAGACTTAATTCTAATATTAAAATGTCGCTCCACATAAGCTCGGAATTGTAAGAAGATGCTTTTAACATCAGATTTTAGTTTCATAGGAAAAACCCATAAAAATTTAGTGCAATCATTAAGAAAGCTAATATAATGGTGAGCACCATTAGCAAAAAGCATACGAGCAGGACCCCAAACATCTAAACATATCAAATCCAATGGAAAATTGGATTTTAAATGTGTGTTCTTAAATGGCAAATTACAACTTTTTGATAAACAACAATCAGAACACATGTTGCTTTTTATTTGCTTCAACATGAATAGAAAAATTGGAAACAACTTGTAAAACAGTTGGAATAGATGCATGGCCAAGTCTTTTATGCCATAGATTGATTGATAGACGAAGGGCAGAATAAGCATGATGTGTTGCTCGGATGGCGAGGCAAAGAAAGAATAGAGGCCATCTTTAAGCGGTCATTTGTGCAAGATATTCCTCGAGTAATCATTTACAAGAAAAAAACACACTTGAAACTCAAAACACATGTTATTATTTTTGCAAAATTGATGGACAGATAGTAGGTTTTTGTGAATTTCAAGAATAAGAAGAATTTGGTTTAGTAAGAATGATTTAGAGGGAGTTGAGAAAGTAGAAGAACCAGTTTTAATAATTTTCAAACCTGCACCTTTCCCAACTTGAATTTGTTCGATGCCATCATAAACTTCATTTCGCACATTCAGATTGGTCATCTCATTTGTGAGGTGATGAGTTGCTCCAGTGTTTGGATGCCAGTTGTTATCTGCTTGTTGGTAGAAACCATAGCCTGCATTTGTTTGTTAGAATGGGGATCTTTGTAAGAAATGTCAAACTTGTAATAGCACTTACTAGCAGTGTGTCTTGCTTTCTCACAAACTTAACAATATATAGGTTCCCGATTATATTGTTTACGGCCATAATTTGGACTGGTGGAATTATTGAAAATATATCCACCACGATTGTAAGAATGCCCCCTTCCTCAGTTACCTCCACAATCTCAAGGTGCAGAGGGAGATTGTTGACGAGTATCCATATTAGCAGAGCCATTGGCAATAAGTGAGGCCGAATTATTTGTAGAAAGGACTTAGTTGTTAATAGCAAAGAATAAAGTTCTTCCAGACTAACATGATCCTTCCGGGCTGTAATTGTAGTAACTAATGAATCATAGTCATGGCTGAGACCAGTAAGAACATAAGTGATAACATAATTAGAAGACAAGATTTACCCTGCAATAGCCAATTCATCAGTCTTTTTCTTTATATTGAAAAAATAATCCCTGGTTGTTTGAGATTCTTTGCGAATGTTGGAAAGCTGAGAGCGAAGATGAACAACTCAAGCCCTAGATTGAGACGCAAATGTCTGGTCAAAAGCATGCCTAACATCAAATGAAGTGTGGAGGGAAGAGATTTGGGCTACAATAGGTTCAGTGAGTGTGGACATGATAGCGCTCAATATTAGAGCATCTTGACGAATCCACTAAGTATGCGCTTGATTGATGGAAGGAGGAGTTGAATCACTGATAGAAGAAAGAGTGGCTACAAGTTTAGGAATGGTTCCATCAATATAACCAAACAAGTCGAGACCAAGAAAATAAGGAACAATTTGAGCTTTCCATTTTGTGTAGTTGTCTTTGGTTAATTTGTGGATGTTAACAGTAGGTGGAGTGATGAAGGTTGGAAGAGTGGCAGAGTTTGAAGAATTGAGAGGACCCATTTTAGATGTCGGTCGACTGGTTTAGACTAATACCATATAGGAATTTTAAGAGAGGAAAATATTTTTCATTGCTTTGTATCATAACAGTTATAGAGTATATAAAGACATATTGGCACATGACAGATGCACAACTGATGCCATGAAATGTGCTTGTAAGTTACAAAATTCAAATTCAAAAACATATAAAACAATGAAACAGTAGGCTCTAGAAATCACGGCTTCTCCTGATTCTTTGCAACATTTAATCCTCATGCTGATTTTGCGAATCTTCAGAATGATTCTCGACATATAGTACATTTGACCATCACATTTTTTCTCTTTAATTGAAATAAATATTGGCAAGAAAAAATACATATATAGTACCCAATTACAAAAACTTTATGATTTTGTAGCCATCGTGAAAACATTTTAATTTTCTACAGCTTATTATTATATACTTAATTAATACTGCATGCATGATGATCCATGCGTATATTAATAAATTAAAGGTGTCATTATCACTGTTGATGCTGGAAAAGTCGGTCAACAAATCAGGACAGGAGAAATAGTCATTCATAGCCCACTGGTACGATTTGAACTTCGTTTGGAGTCATTTTAAGCCCCTGATGATATTCTAGTATAGCTGACGCGTACATTAATAATAGATCAAATAAATAGACATAGACACTAGTCGAGCCGTGCATGACAGTGTGTATGCCATGTATAGTGGCCCCGTGGATGTGCATGCACTTCCCGTGTATGCATGTCTATGTATGCGCACAGTTACGTGCACGTCACTGTGCACTTAAGTGCACAATGCCAAGGGCTCGGCATTGTGCACGGACTATGTTATGCAAATGCTCGCCATGCAGGTGCGTTTCGAAATACAAATTCTTTTCTTAGGAGAATAGCCCATGTGCATAACAAATGGTTTAGTCCTTCCCTTTCTTTTTTGTCTATGCATTTTCGTGAATGTAAAGATTAAGTTGATCAATAGGTCGGGACTTTGGTCGTCCAGTACGTTGTTCAATTTGCTAGAAAATTGTCATTCTTCCACTTTTGACTTAGAATGCATTCAGATCCCACAAACGACTCAATTGTTGATGTCGAAAAAGTCGATCAATAGATCGGGACAAAAGAAAGAGTCATTCCCGACCTATTGGTGCGATTTAGATTTTGTTCGTAATTGTATGGGGCTTCTGACGAGATTTTGGTGCGGTTGATGTATACATTAATAATAGATAAAATAAAAAAGCATAGACACTAAATTAGTTGATTTGATATAATGTCTATATCTATAAATATTTAAAGAAAAAAATGTATTATAATGCATATTTTTATAATTTTGTATAGATAATTATGTTAAAAATCTGTCCACTAAAATATGCTCGTTGAAGAATCAAAGTCTGTTGAAGAAGAAGGAGGAGAAAGTGGCAGAGATGATGCCGACCCCCAGTCATCGTTGGACAACTTGTGATGTGATCTTTATTAATTTTAGGTGTGTTAGATTCTTTTCCATTTGACACTTTATCTGACAGCTTCTATCATCTTTAGTCAAATTTTGTTTACTTTTGTTTTTGTCCTTAGGTACAATGAGTGTTTGGCTGAACTGTCAACTTTTCGCTTCCACCCTTACCGACTATCACGTTGATTTACGATCAGCATGATCAATTAAAGGATCGATTCGTTAATTTGTTGGTAGGGTATGATTCGGATCTTTCGTTTCGAGCGTTCATGATTGCTTTTGCTATGGTAATAATTTGCTGATGCCTGCGTACGTAAGACAGGTAAGACAGTAACCTGCCGGAGCCTATCAGTACGTCCACTGTGCTTACTATTCACATGTGAAAAATGCCATGAATCGAGGCCATCTTTCCTTGTCATTTGGCATCTCCACGCATGCATGCATCTACTGTGTGAACAATTGATCTGGACTGATTTGAACGGGTGGAATGGATTCGATTTTAAATTGTACTAGTTTAGAATCGGTTCTTGTAATATTAAAACCGGTTCATATCAATCTGGTTTCAATTCTAAGTTTTTTAAAATCGGATTAGAAAATATAATATAAATTATAATCACATATAAGATAATGTGATTATAATTTAGAACATAAAAGTTTAATCTTATATATATAAATTTAATACATCATATATTTTAAACATAAAATATATATTAATAACATTTTATCATAAAAATCATTAAAATAAAAAAAAAGAACTCAAAAAGAAAACTCAAAACCGGTACACAATTTTTTTTTCAAAAATTCAAGAGAGACACTGGGACGATCGGCTGTTCCCAACATCAAAAGTACTCTAACGACGTTTGAGTTGCTTTTTAATAATAAATAAAATAAAATAAAATAAAAAATAAATAAAATAAAAAAAACACAATAAAAAATATAATAAAGAAAATACAATAAAAAACACAATAAAAATATAATAAAAAACATAATAAAAGAATAAAATAAAAATGAATTTTAAAGAAATTCGACCTTCAGCCAAACAGAATTGTCGAAGGTGGCGGTGGCCGACACCACCCACCCCATCGTGACGGGCGAGTTCTGGAACGGACTCATTTCTGGTTTAAGACTATCGAGACTTCATCGGAGGTCGTCGTGGGTCGCCGTTACAGGGGTGAACTCGCCAAAGCCCGCCGGTCACGATAGAATGTGCGGTGCCGGTCACCGTCGCCTCCAACGACGGATTATTTTTCTCAGGATTGTTGGTCCAGCTTTTTCCAAAATTCAAAACCAATACATACTGAATTAATTCTAAATTTTATAAAAAAATAAATCAAACTCATGATCTGATTATACTCCTAACTTTAAATAACTTCCAACTATGCCAACTGGAACTGATACATGCAGCTTGAAGATTGAAATGGTTTAGAAGGCAGGCCATTTGTTGTACGCTTGTCTATTCTATTATGTACAATTATTTTTATGTATTTTTTAAAATGTATTTTACTAATATAATTAATTAAAATAATTATTTTATATTAAAAATATAATACAATCAATCATATTAATAAAGTGGATAAATAAGCACATAAAAATAGCAATACATAAAAAATTTGCTCATGTTAATTATTCGGGATTTATCGTGTGGTGTGTTCTAATTCCCAGCTATATATAGGAGTTCTTATGCTTCAATCAGTACCATAATTAACACGTTTGACATGAGTACATTATTAAATAGGAATAATTAAGCAAATCATGCTTAATTTACTTGTATTTATACATTTCCACGTTTGTGATCTTGAAAGAAGTGATGTGTGATCCATAATACTCTTATAACGAACTAACCAATCAAATTAATATTTTAATATTTATAGATCACGCCTCAAATTATTCAACGACTTTTTTATCTAATGAAGAAAGCTTTATCGACAATCAAACCAACAGATACTGACCATGACGTGGAAAAGCACACTCATGATCAGTGCATGAGCTTGGCTTCAAGTCCATGCAAAACTCATGCAGTTCATCGAAACCCTTATCAGCATTAATTGCACACAAGAACAGATCAGTGAAGTGAAATGGGTTAATGTTCTTGGTAAAGTCTATTGTAAAATCAAAACAAATAAATTTTATATTGAATTGGCTAAATCTAAAATTATTTAATTTTATTCAAATTTGTCAAATATAAAGAATTATTATTCATCTATTATCTTAATATTTTATTCTATTTTAATATTTAATATATTAAAAGTAAATATATTTAATATATTAAAATTACTCAAACTTGCTAAAAATTATTTTTTGAAAAGTTTATTATTAATTAATATATTAAGTGTATAAAATTAATAATTATTATCTCAAATTGATTGTTATTTACAAAATTAAAAAAATTAATTTATTATTTATTAAAATTAATATTTAATTTATTAAATGTATTTACAAAGATTTTTAAAATGAAGGTGCGGTCACTGAAACCTCTTCATCTTCTTCTTTCTCTCTCTCATCTGCACTCTGACTCTCTCTCTCTCTCTGTCCACTCGAGTCAAGATGCCGATAAAAGCTCCAAAAAAAAAGTCTGTTCCTGCTCTCACAATCGACGAACACAGCAAAAACTCCGAAATAGTATAGATTTTTTACATTTTTTATGAACACCGCATAAACCCAAAAATAAGAGAGAGAAGTGAAGAAAAAACATAAAATAAAAGTGACCGGATCTTGACAAATTTCTATCCCTGTTCTAAGAAGGTACGGTAAAAATGAAATAGATTTGCTACAATAAAATTAAAACATTAATAAAGTCCTGAAACCATGAATATGATAGCAAAATTAGCAACTCATTTTTCTTTAATAAATTAGAACAAAATTAATCCTTTCTAAGATGTTCCACTTCCCGTGATGGGGCCGTGAGTCCAAATTTTCCAAGATCAGAGAAGAACGATGCATCGAGCTAAAGAAAATAAAATCCAAATTGGGTGAAACTGATCTGATTTCAACACCGAATTCGTACCAGGGAGGGCAATAAAGGCATCGGTTTTATTTATAAATTATTTAGAAATTGGCTGAAACTGATCTGATTTCAGGCGGATGCTGTTCTTCGGCAAAGTTCGGGGGCGCTCCCTTTCAGGTTCCACTTTCACACTTCGCAATGCCTCCAGAAAATGCCGTGGTGAAGAGATGATGGGGGCGGGAGACGGGATCGAAGGAGAAACAGATGGGTATCAGATGCGCGCGGGTTCAATGATTTATTTTTTAAATTGTCTACGTGGCATATTAACATTGCCGTGGTGTGAAATGTGATTTTACACCCATCTGGAGGAAGGTTTCCTCGGTCTGGATATATGATAAATGCTTTTTCTATGTAAATAAAATATACTAAAAACATATCATTAATGCATTCACACTATAAAATGTTTAAGTATATATATATATTTATATATATTTTATCGTTATTGAATTATTCTTAAAATTGACTCAATTTCCTACTTTATCATTTTTTTTTATAAGAATATAACCAAATATAATAATTCTATTTTAACATCATTTAAAAAAATTTAAAAATCTGAAATGGATTACGGAATTTTTTTTCTTCATTTTGCTTAATGTACTTGCGTTCGGTTTCCATAAATTTACAGTGCACATGTATTAACTTACCATTACGGTTTGTTGTTAAAACAGAAAAAAAAATGTAAAGGGGCAAACCTCACTATCTTTTCACTAATAACTTACCATTTCTTTCAAAATCTACGTTTCACTGATAATTTTTACTTTACCGTCCGTTCACTTTAACTGCATTAAACACTCACTCACGTTTTTCTTACGTTTTATTTAAATCCATTCACTTTAATAACTTACCATTTTCTTACGATATATAATCTTTATATATATAAAAGGGTTATTTAATGAAAAATTTTATTTTAACAAAAAATTTTATTTTAACAAAAAATTTTATTTTTTTTATTAAAATTAACACTTTCCATCTATTTTTATTAAAATAAATACTACATTTAATAAGAAATATTATTTTAAATACAATACATTAATTCTATTAATCATTGAAATAATGTTCTTGATATTAAATTTAATTATACCACTACAATTTTTTATAATGATAAACTTTTCATTTAATTTTTTTATATATAAAATAATTATAGAATAATAATAATAATATAGAATGACATAATAATAGTATAGAATATATAACAATATATATAAATAAATTATTTATAACAATATAATAATGCAATCCTTACTTAGAGATGTTAATTTATATGTTAGAGAGTTTAATTTTATTTATGAAAATTTATTCCTATTATATGATTAATAATTTTAAAATTTTAAAATAAATGTATTATTTATTTATTTTTTGAGATGATAAATATACGGTATATACAATTAACTATAATTATATTAAATTGGTAATAATAGACAATAAATATAATTAATATATTATATATGTTTGATATTTAATTGAAATATATATGATCTAATAAATTTACATATTTAAGATTAAAATTTCATGTTATAAATTATGATATAACATTCTTTTAATAAATTATAAACTACACAATTTATTTTTAAAAAAAATTATATTATTTCTTAAAAATAATCACATAACTAAAAAAATTGTAGATGATTCAAGTTTATGTAGATTTAGAAAAACTCAAAAACTAAAAATATAAGTATTTTAATATCTTCTCTTTTGAGGCTGTGCAAAATGACGTATATATTAAATCATCGTCTTAGAATTATAAAAATATAATATTTTGAACGAATATTTTATTAAAATTTCAATCAAAATTATTTCAAACAAATTTGATAAAACTATAGGTTATGTTTATTTATGAAACTATCTTATTGTTTTTATTAATACTTTTTTTATATAATATATGAAAACGTATAATTATTTATCATCTATTTAATTATAAATAATCTTCTAATTTTTATTAAAAATTAAACTAGATAAATATATTTTATATATTATTTTTATCTAATATATATATATATTTGGATTGTAGCCCTTATTTACTGCATATATATATATATATATATATATATATATAAATTTGGATTGTAACTCTTATTTATTAAAATCTAACAACACACACTCACATAATTGCAGCAAACAAAAACTGCAGCCTAACAGTACTCATAAATATCTACATATACAATAAGTGCTTTAGGTTGCAGTCCAACGGTACTCATGTATATGTATATATATAGTACTTGACCAAGGTCAATTAATTAACGCTGCTTGCCTTGGTCAACGACGTGAACGTCACCGATGACCCCAGAGGCAACGTTCCAGTCTCGATCGTGAACGTGTCGTAACGAAGGAAAAGTCCCACCAGCATTACCCTAGACATTAGCACCACCAGATCCTTCCCCGGGCACTGCTTGTTCTCCGCCGTTGGATCATCAATCTCACGCCCGTTTGACCAGTAAACGTACTTCAAAAGCTTCTCTCCATCACCTACAAACCTATGGCCCACAAACTTCTCCGGATCATTAAAAATCTTGGGATCTCTGGTGGCGAATGTCTGATATCCGAAGATCATCTCGCCCTTCTTGATCTCAAAAGAAGCATCGTGGCTGCGGACCACCATATCCTCCTTTGCCTTACCGTATTGGAACGGAACCGGAGGTTCAATCCTCAATGCTTCGTAGACAACTGATTTGGTCAGAGTCATCTTCTCCAACGCCGATAAAGTGATCCCACCTTCGTCCCTAACAATGGTCCTGATTTCATCAGCCAACTGGCGGTGCAATTTCTCTCCTGCAGATCCGACCCACTTGATCAATGCAGGGAACAAGAGCTTCGATCCACCGAAAGCATTAAAACCCGCCATGAAAACTAGGTTATGGCAAGCTTCATCTTTGCTTATCCCAAAACCCTTTACTGCTTCATCCAAAACCGGCCCACTCGACTCGTAGAAAGCATCATACAGCTTCTTGTAGCTGGGTTTAACGAGAAATGCCGGTAGCGGAATCGTATGCAACAATAAATCTTCGAGAAAGTTAAACCATTTTGGAAACTCTAGAGTGATCAATGGTGCAAGTTGGACAAACAACCACAAAGCAAGCAGTTTGGGTCCGCCGTCCGCTCCTAGCTTTGTATCTGAAGGGTTTCGACCACAGAAGAGCCTAAACACGAAGTTGAAGGACATGGCGTCACTAAGACTGTTAAAGTCCGCCTTGCCGCCAGCTGCTTTGTCGGAGACTTCTTTTTCGAGGTTGATGAAGAGCTCCGACAAGCAGTGTCGAAAAAGAGGGATGAATTTATTGCGGCGCGCGGCGAGAAGGGAGAAAAACCAACGCTTGAGAACATGGTGGTCGGGTTCAGAAGGATCAAGATAAGCACAAACACGGTAGCCGCCGGTGAAGGAGGTGGAGGGCATGAAAGTTCCATCGAGAACGTTTAGCTTTTCAACTTTGGAAGTGTCAAAGAGGACAGGAAAGCTAATCGCATCAAGGAGAGCTATAACTTTAGGGTTTGAAGCAATGAAGGGTCCGGGAGGCATGTTGGTTCGAAACACTGTGGATTTGAATTTTTGAATTCGGGTTCGGAAAAAGTTGTCCCGGCCTTGGCTGTAAAAGTAGTCATAACGGTCCCTGATCGCTCCGAGAATGGGAAGGCCATAGTTGCCGGGGATGGGCTTTAACGGGAGTACTATTTCATGTGTTAATGTGGCCGGAGAATCCTCAAGCTGATCATGATGATCATACTTGGAGGGAGATGTTGAAGTCGAAGAACTGCTTGAAGCCATATTAGATATGGTTATGGATTTTTGGGGATGAAGTACAGCGGTTTTGGTGTGGAGGGAAGGGAAAAGAGTGGTGGTTTTTATAATAAAATGGTGATGCTGCATGATGGGGAATCAAGGCTAGTACCATGCAATTATTTTTAATACTGCAAATTTGCTATGCCTTGCGTTTATAATGTGGGGGGAATATTTATAGCCCGTGAAGAAAATGTTTGGATTTTTTTTTAGTGATTAAAAAAGGTATTTGTTAATGATATTGTAATTATTTTTAAAATATTTAAAAGTATAAAAAAATATAAAATAAAATAAAATAAAAAGGTAAAATGGCCTCGTCTAAAGAATTTCTCGGACTACAATATGCCTGAGTCTGATATAGCGTGATCCTTACCGGTAATATTGATATAGCACTTGAATGGTCATGAGATATACAAGATTTTGTAGGATTTAAAATAATGATATTGCATGTGATCAATGAAATATATAATATGGAATATATAGAAACAAAAAACAAACAAAAAAAGTGCCATATTGTCAATCGGCCAGATCGATCGATATATGATCGGTGTAGTTGATCATTGCCGATAGAGGGATGCTAGGGATAAACCACACTCAGCGCATCCTATCTCACGTGTTACTGTTCACATGAACAGTAACACGTGAGATAGGATGCGCTGAGTGTGGTTTATCCCAAACATTTTTCTTACCGATAGACTAGAAATTTGGTACATAATTGTCCTGTTTGCACCATTTTCTTATGTACTGACAGGCAGGTAGGGATAGGGGCCATAGGGCCAAGATGGAGCCACAATATGAGAGTTTAGTTTAGGAATAAATTTGTCAGCAGCCCATTATTCACGAAAATCGCAATATGATATCAACAATATTTTTACTATTTATATGAATAATATTTTTATTATTTATATAAATTACAAAAATACTGTTTATATGATATTATGGCTTTCATAAACCGTAGCTACTGCCCAAAATTCCTCTTAGTTTAGTGTACCCTACTTCCAACGTGCATGTGCCTTGCAACATCATTTTTAGAAATTACATGTATTCTTTCAGTATTCACTACAAGAAAGATTAATTATTTATGATAAAAAAAATTATTTATAAATAATTATTTCATTAGAAATAATTAGCCTTATAAATAAATAATTTTTTTGTTGTAACTCATAAAGGGAGTCCCAATTAATTCAAGCAACTGCATGTACTTTCTCCTTTAGTTTTCTCCTCCCACCTATTCATGTATTCCCCCACCTATTTTCCCTCTCCTAATTTTAAAGGGTTAGTGTACCTTGTATCATTTCTTGATAGATATACCGAATTTTCTAACTGCATGTTGGTTATTGTTTAGCAAGAGTTCTTATGTTGTGATCATGCACGTTGAATTACACATTATTTAAATGTGGATGGATTCAATAATATATATATGTGAGTAGTACTATTTAAAAGTCTTTACATTATATATAGTATCATTCATAGAATATGATTTAATTATGACACATGATTTACATGAAGCTTAAAGGTTTTTAAATAAAATTATTATATATATAAAAGTGAAACTCTTTTTGGTCTGTGAAAAGCCAACGAAACGAGGGTAACAGGGTGTACGAACGTGCGGTTAATTACCAAGGTCGTACAATCCGCGATTATCGAGATTTTTTTTTTTTTTATAAAGAAAATAGTTTCATTTTATAGAAACTAAGAGTATTCTCGATAGAAAAGTTAATTTTTATTTTTTAAATTGTATTTTTTGCATAATTTTCAAAAAAATTAGTTATATTTGATTAAAAAATAAAAAATAAAAAATGTCAAAAAGTACACTTTATTTTTTAAAGTGAATAATAAAATTAAAATTTTCTCTACATTTAAAGAAAAATTTAATTTTACTACTTACTTTTAAAAATAAAGTGTATTTTTTTTTATCTTTCTTTACAATTCTTTTAATAGCTTGTAATCAAATATAACTAAAATTTTTGGGAAGTTGTAGAAAAAGTATAATTTTAAAGAAAAATTTTAGCTACACCATTGAAAGTGCTCTAAAATGGCATGAATCCTACAATATGACCAAAAAACAGTCAATGAAGTACATATTGATGCACAACTTCTAAAGCTTATCAGATTAAAAGTCTGAGAGACCAAGTACTGCCAATGGCAATAACTAAAATCTCATTCTCACAGAAGAGAGAACTTAGATTTCACGAACTAAAAGGTTCGAGGACACTATTTCTCCATATAAATTTTCTTTATATAAACGAAATCTACAAACCACTAATAAAACACAACAAAACAACAACCGACTGAAATTAGATTGCAAAATTAGAAAACCACCACCAGCATGGTAGATCCACCAAAACGAGAATACAACAAAAGCATTGCCCTCAATCTGTCCCCGCGTGTGAGGAGCACGCGTCTCGCCATTTTACAAAAGACTCCAACCGATGTTAAGATCGACGGACTGATAGAGTGATTTCACCACACGTGGTGGTCGAAGGACACCCAAAGCCATCAAAACCTGCAAACACAGCCATCAAAATTGTCGATGCCGAACCAAAAACTACTGACAACGAAAACCAAAATCAGGAGGCGTTCAGGAAAATAAGAGAAGAAAGAAAAAAAGAAAAGAAAGAGAAGAAGAAGAGGAGGAGCCGGAGTTAGAGCTTCGCTCCGCCTCATGACGATAGCATTTTTGAAAATACTAGGAGACGAAAATTGAGAGAGAGAGAGAGAGAGATGACCAAATTAATTGTTTTAATATTAGGCTACGATTATCGAGGTTATACCATATAATCTATAACTAAATTAAACATAAGGATCAAATAAGAACATAAAATATTACTTTTTTATAACAGCTTGAAGATTTAACGTATCAATTTTAATAATTTAAAATGATCGAACTTCAACCATTCTATGTGCAAGTTAATATTTTGGCATCATCAATAACTAGATCAATCATAAGGACCAAATAAGAACATAAAATGTTACTTTTTTTTTTATAACAGCTTGAAGATTTAACGTATCAATTTTAATAATTTAAAATGACCGAACTCCAACTATTCTATCTGCAAGTCAATAATTTAAAATGCACTTACCTAAGAAAATATAATTTCATTAATAATCACTTTCTTAACTAATAATAAGTAAAAGAATTTTTTTTTCTTAAAATTAAAAATTAAAAAAAGTAAAAAAATGGTGGTAAATAAGATATAACCCTATCATTATTCTTATTCTTGTAATATATACTAGCTAATGATGTGAAGGATATAGCTAGGGACATGCCAGTACTTCACCTAATAATAGAATTTTATATATTTTTTAAAAAATTCTTATGATAGTCTTAAGTGGAGGTCTGTATTATAGTTCTATTGATAAATAACAAGAAAAAAAGAAACAACATTATTTTAAAAAAGATATGATTATAATTTCAATTTTTTTTTTATACTAAACTTGTATAGTTATATTGTAGTCCTCAAAATGAGAACTTTATTTAGCATTGCTCTTTTTTTAAAATGAAGTATAAGAAATACATGGTGAATGACTTGTGTGTGAAGTATGAAGTATAACACACATTCAAAATATAAAAGTTAAAGAGTATGAAATATAATTATCTTTCCTTTCATTAAAAATAATAAATCAATTTACATGATGCTTTTTTATTGACACACCAGATTAAAAAAATGACGTATTGATCTACTTAAATAAAAAATAATTGTATTTAATGAATTTTTTATTAATATAATAAGTCCCAAGCTTGGTAAATGGGGGTAAATAGATGCACTACAAGAAAATTGTAGTCAATTATTTTTAATAAAATAATTATTTATGATTAAAAAGAATAGTAAATAATCTTTTTATTATAAATAATTTATCACAAAAATCCAATTTTCTTATCACAAATTTGTAAATAACAAAATTACATCCAAAGATTCCTGGACCTGCACGTAATTTCTCAAACCATGCAATAACATAAAAAACTTTGGAGATAGGAGTGCAAGGAATTGAAAACGTTGGCGAAAATAAGGGTTGAAAACTTAAAACTAATTGAAAACAACGTTATACTGTGGAGCAATTATATAGACATGATCTCATATCAATGCTGGTTTAACCCACGTACCGGCATTATCTGTCCTGCTTGTACAAGCAAGATATCATGAATAATGTTCCTTTTCTTTTGATTGCGTATAAAGTTAAACTACCAAACAAAAATCCAGAAAACAATACCAAGCTGATATGTAAAAGCATTAATCTCGTGCAATGCGTGCATGCATGTTTCTTGCAAAAAAATATGTTACATGTAGATATAATAACAGTTACTAAAAGAATGGAATCAATATGTGATCTGTTGCAATATTTTTATTTATGGAATATTATAGATATGTGCGTTTAAAATATGGAATATTGTTTTTTTTTTTTTTGAGATGAGTTCACTATATAAAAGTTGAAAAAATATTGTTAGAATATATTTTTTTAAATTATTTAAATTTTAAAATTTTAAAATATTTTTTATTTTTTTATAAAAATTAAAAAAATTATAATAATTAGATGAAATTAGATGAAATAAAATAAAAATGATTATGAGAATTACAAGAATAATTTAACTCCCAATAAGCGATGTTGAATTATTGCACTACGTACGTACCCTTCCTTAATTAGCTAGAGTAGTCGGCAGCTAGCTAGCTACCTTCAATCTTTTCCTAGCTATTAATATAGAGCTGTGCTAGGGGGTACAGCCCACATACCGGCAGCTTCCTCACAGCCACAATACAGCTGCACTTGTGAGGGGGCTGCCGGTGTGTAGGTTGCCCCCATATTTTCGCATAAATATATGATGTTATGATAAACATCAAGTAATTGATTTGGAGTTGTAATACTCATTATAGTTAAATGACACATACTCAATTTAGTTAAATTCAAACTGAATTTAATTTATAGAAAAAAAAATCATAAAAGTAGAAATTCGCTTGATTAATAAATAACACGTACTCAATTAAACTCGACAAGACTCGATTAAGACTCGCTTATTCATATTTGACTTGCCTCGTTAGCTCAACTCGATTATAATTTGTCTATAAACTATGAATATATATAATTTTTTTTTATATATATTAGTATTCTCACACAAACACGTGCTTCTACACATATAAAATTTAATAACATAAAAATAGTTATCTTGAAAACTAAATATATAGTATGTAACCCACTTACTTATACCTAATCATTTATAATTATATATTGAATATAATTTATAATGATGTGTTAGTTAATTAAGTACTTAAGTGAATAATTATAATATATGTATAATGTATAATAGTTAATATATAAGATTTGGTAGTTGTATTGTATACTACAATACATAACCATATAAAAAATCTATTCATAAACATATTATAACTTTATATTTCAATATAAGGTTTATACATTAATTAAATTTTTATTAAATTTGATATTTTATTTTATAATTTAGTATTTTGAATTCTTCAATTCATTCAAAAAATATATACGAGTACAAACAAAATTCGAATAATAACTTGATTTGATTTGACTCGGTTCAAGTTCGTTAAAGAGTAAAAATCAAGATCGATAAATAACTTGACTCGAATCGAGATCGTATTTGATTCACTCGAACTCAGCTCAACTCCATAATCTCTTAACTCGAACTTAAGCTCAAACTTAAATTATTTTAGTCCAACTTTTGATTCGATAACCAAAAACTCGATTAGATTTCGGATCGATTACATCCCTCCGAGCACATATTCGTGAAAATGCCTCAATCAGTGTATTTCTTTTTCGGGCAGTGTTACAGAATGCTTTTCCTCAATGCAACTATGGCTGTTTTCAGCGCTATGCCATTATGTTATTCTGAACTGTTCTGAGCTAGAGTTAATGCGTCTGGTATAGCCTTTGCCGTGGAGGTAATTTTCGGATGCAGCAGCAGGCTTCTTTCCATTTTCTGATTTTACCGACGGAAAATGTTTTAGTTACAAAGAGTTTATATAAATTAAATTTATAAATTAATATAATTTGATGTGGTATATTAGATTATAAAATTAATTTTATCATAAAATAGATTTAATAAATATTATAAAGTCACATTAATTTGTAAATTTTTCTTTGTGTCTAATATAAGCAATGTGTGCCTCAATAATTATCAACCGGAACTCGAGTTTCACGTGAACTGTTGAAAATAAGCCACCAAAGTGTAAAATGGAAACCATCTGCAGTCCACCATGGCTGCACTGTTCACCATCCTTCAACAATGGCTGCACCACCCACCTCAATGCAGAGTTTTTTCAAGTTTGGCTACACCTATTACACCAACCATTTGTAAAACCTCTCCTATAAAAGGAGAGCTCTGATATTCGAAATAAAGCATAGCAGTGGAGAGTAGAGGGAAGTGGTGCGTGCAAATTTGAGAGTTACATGAGAAATTTTTGAGTGATTTGTAATTCTCAGAAATTATAGTAAATATAGCACCTGTGGATGTAGGCAAATTGCTGAATCACGTTAAAATCGTCTTGTGTGATTTTTGGACAGGTTTGAAGGCTCAACATGAACTATATAAGGTTAACGGATGGGCTAGGGGAAGGGTGTGGAGTCTCTTCTAAATAAAGCTCAAAACGAAACATTACATTATAGTTATTCACTAATTAAATACATTATATCGTGTGAAAGTGCACTTTAATATTACTTCCTACATTAATTTCTAGAATTTTTTGTCGAGTTTGGATTTTAGAAAGAAATATAATATAACGTATAAATAATTTAAAAATATTTATATTGTCCATATAGTTTTCAAACAACATTAAATACTCGGTAAACCTTATCTAATGGGCATCTATCTCTAATATCTATGCCTTCAAATTAGAAGTGCGAAAGCCATACTCTAACCGACGGAATTTCAGACGCAAACCGTCTATTCTAAGACTATAATCTGTATATCCAAAACCTGTGGATCAGTACAACTTCACAAAAAATATGTGAAATCATCCTTTGTTTTAAAATTCTAAACTAATAGAAAAAAGATATTTTCTCAATTAGTGGATCCAACGGGTAAAACATTTAATTAAATAAAATAAAATGTAAAATCAAGATTTAAAGTCAAGTTAAAATTTATGCTTTAGGTTCCGTTTGAATTTGAAAATGAGACGAAATGAGTTAAGTTAAATTTATTTTTTAATATTGTTATTGTTTTAAAATTTGAAAAAAATTAACTTGAGAATTGAAAAAATTATATTGAAATTTGAAAAATATGTATTGAGATTTATATTTTATATGAATATATAAAAAACTGTACTGATGAGTTTGAAATGAATTACATCTTATTTTCAAATACAAACAGAGCCTAACTATTATGTAAATTTTCAACTATCTCAAAAGTTTAAATTTATAAAATAAATAAATTTAATGATTTATATTCTATTTTTAACAAAACTCAATCATTTTCAATGGTCAATGTTGGTTATCAATGATGAATTATCAATATAGACGTTACTCTCCTCACCATTATCTGTCATAATTGCGCCGGCGAAATATATTCCGTGATCAAATTTATTTTTGATTCAGAAAAATAAGTTCATAAAAACACAAAATTAATTAATTAAAAAAATAAAAATAATATATGATGTGTGATACATAAAGATGACAAGTCACAGAGCAGACAGCCCATGGCCCCTTGTTCATGTTCATGAAATTACTGCTTATAGAATACTCAAATGATCACGTAAGTGCCGTGTCCATGTTCATGAAATTACTGTTTATAGAATACTCATGTTCACGTAAGTGTGCCGTGTAAAACATGGTTGTTGGTAGGAGTGATGTGGATTGAGAGATAAGATAAATTTTAAAAATTAGATAAAATATTATTAAAATATTATTTTTTTAATATTATTATTATTTAAAATAAAAAAAATTAAATTAAAATTTAAAAAATTTGAAAATTTTTTATATTTTATATAAAAATTTAAAAAAAAATATAATAATAAATTTAAAATAAGTTAAAGATGAACTAACCTGAATCAACTAACCTGAATCCAAACCGGCTATTCTCAACCCTTCCTTTCCTTCTCCCGAAAAGCCAGGACAAGTTTATTTGCCACCTAGAAATGTGTACAACTCCATGATTATCACATGCAAGTAAAACTTGTGATGCATGGTGAATTTCAGAAGCATCCTGCTCATCGTCAGTAAACTTGTGATGCAATTCCATTTATTTATTTATTCAGAAAAATAATTATATTCCAAATTTTATCAGTAATCTTGCTTACAACCGTAAATAATTATTTACATATGAAAAGCTTTAGCGTTTAAAATTGGGTAATGTTTTATTTATATTTTATGACGGTGGAGAAATTGTACCTTTTTTAATATATATATATATATATATATATATACACACTTTATTAGGGGAGGAGGGAATAAGAAGAGAAGAAAAAATGTACACAACAAATGAAAAAACGATATCCAAAAATCAATTCCATATATGCTCATCCTTTGCCCAACATAATAAGATCCTGTTTACATGAATGCAAAGGATGTAGCACCGTCTGATTTCCACACCCCATCGGAGGAAAAAGAATGGAAATCCAATCTCCGGTCTTTCGGTTAGTACAGCCTAAAAGATGGTCATATCTGGGGGCGGTCCGTACACAGTATTCCAAGAAAATGGTACGACCCATTTACCACCTTCATTGCCTAAACAGAACCAAGAATACAAAGTGAGATAAATTAGTACAAACTCAATTCAAATCATATTGCTCGAAGCAACCACATCCAAACCATTCTCCCTAGAGAAAATCTCTCTCTCTCTCTCTCTCTCTCTCTCTCTCTCTCTCTCATAAACGAGTATCTTCCAGAAAATCAATTCTACGTGAAACCAAAATAAAACCTCATAAAAGGAGTGAAAAACAAAGAGATAATCAAACTATTAAGAATTTTCTTCCAGCTTAGAGATAAAACTGTATAGGTTCGCAAAAGAACCCATGGCAAATATTTGGGTAAAGAAGATAGAATTAAACAGCTTAAACTTCCAAAGACTTGCAATTTTTTTTTAAAGAAAATTGAATCGTGGAGGTGGCTGAGTGAATGCAAGGATGGATGCATCCTTAAGCTTCATAGTGTTTTAAAGTGCGTGCTGGTTTAAACATTTATAAGATGCTAAAAACATATGCTCCACATTCTCAAAATTGGCAGTTAAAGAATCGCCATGATGATTACACCAAGAAGAAAGCTCCAAATGGAAAATCAAATTTTTTTACAGTTTCCATATGGCTATGTGCAAAGATTAAGCATATGCAAAGATTAAGCGTACGTTTGGGTACCGAGATTATCTCAAATGATCTATGAAGAGTGGTGAAAAAATAATGATAAAATATTAAATGGTAGTGAAAAGTAGTAAAAAGTAGTAAAAAAAAATTAATAAAATATTGAATAGTCACTACTGGGGAAGCATACCATGGAAATTACTGGGACTCAGCCTGAGAAGTTTGCTTGCACCCTCGGCCAAATGAAAAGCATCTGCTATGTTGTCTCCTTCTGAGCAGTAACATAATACGCAGGTGACTTTCAAACCTCTGGCCTGATTAACAAAGCAACACATTTTGTACATCAAACTCACCTTGTTCAGAAAACTGTACCTGCTATGCATGCTAACACAATTTAATTTTAATATCATCCCATATATTATTCAGCAAGAAGGGGAGGGGAACACTCAAGAGAGAGACAGAGAGAATGAGAGATAATAGACTGTAAAAAGTGGACTCAGATCAGAAGTGTTCAGAACGGAGATGAGATGTCAGGCATGCAGATCCCCTCGATTGGCATTTAGATCCGTATGCTGTGTTATTCATATACATATGCATTGTAAGGTTGCGTTTGGATACTGAGTTGAGTTGAGTTGAGTTGAACTAAGTTGAGTTCTTTATAATAGTAGTGAGTTAAGATAGTGAAATGAATTTTGTAGGCCCACCTAAGATGAGTTTAGATGTTAAGATGGATTTAGACGTATTTATGGAAAGTTGAAAAAGATGTGGGTACTAAGTATAAAGAGGTGTTTAAGTGAAAAAAGGTTGAGACTCCTTCTTACATGTAAAGAGGTCTTGAGTTGAATGATGTTTAGTGATTTGAGATTTGTATGTTTGGATGCTGGGTTAGGCTTAAATTTAAACTCAACTCATGAAGTAGTAACCTTTTCTCATCTTTGCTTTCTTTAGGTTTTGTAGTTCGTATAAGCAAGTATGAACTCTACTGGAATATAAACTGGTGGCTGGCTTATGCATTACTTCACACGAATAATTTGTGAGAAATTACATCCAATTTAAACTAACATTATGCTCCCCTGTCTCACCTTAGGGGGAGCTTCCTAGCAAAAGATGTAATGTAGATATTTTTGTTCACAATCATAATAAAACAAACAATACCTTAAAACAAGAAAAGAGTGCAGCGAAGGGCAAGCTTGGGTAGTAATCTTCTTCTTCTAGGTCATCTTCAAAAGGAAAGTTGTCTTCCTGCGTGGCATTTCCTTCAGCTAAAGTGCTGAGATATTTCCAACCCCTCTGGTCCGGGTTGTATTCCTGGAGTCTTTTCCAATTGAGTTGCTCACAGTGATCATCTGTTCCATCAGCATTGGTACTAGACAAGTAGTACATCTGCAAGCCACTGATGTGATAAAGGATAAATCAGTTGTGGAAAAAATGGCGTAGGCAACAGGAAAGTCATAATTGTAATAATTGCTACTTTAAAAAAAATGATAATGAGATGATAATTGCGGGCTTGCAGCAAAGCAGAAAGCCTGGACATTCTGCCAAAATATGTTTTTTTTTTTTCGATAAGTAGTAAGAAATTTTATAGATATGAATATAAGTAGGCATAGCCCAAGTACACGGGGAGTATACAAACGCAAATGCCTAAATACATTCTTAGGGCTCTACATCAACGAAAAGAAATCATGCACAGTACTTCCATTAGGGACAATGGCTGAAAACCAAAGAAATAAAGTATGCAGGAAATAATTCTCAAGCTCCGCCATTGTTCGTTTTTTATCTTCAAAGTATCGCGCATTCCTTTCTGATCAAATGCATCACATCAGGCACAATGGGATCATCTTCTATGCTGCTACTACTTGTAAGCATCCTTGAATACCCCTCCAACACGCTAGCACATCTACAACCTTAGGTGGCATAACCCATGCAACATCCACTCTACGAAATATCTCATTCCACAACATTCTTACCACCTCACAATGTAATAATAGATGGTCCACTGATTCACCGTGCTTTTTGCATAAAAAGCACCAATCCATCACTATGATTCCCCTCTTGCGTAAGTTATCTGTGGTTAGAATTTTCTCGAGAGCTGCAATCCACACAAAGAAAGCCACTTTGGGAGGGGCACAAGTCCTCCATATACTTTTCCACGGAAAGACATTACCTTGGGAAGTCAACATTTTATAGTAAGTCTTAATAGTGAATTTCTTACAGCCTACAGAGCGCCACTGTATCCTATCTCCCTGTGTGGTTATGCTTCCCATAGAGTGTAATAGACCGAAAAAATTTGAAACAGTAGACAATTCCCAGTCATGGTTAGCTCTGGTGAATAGGATATTCCACTGAAGTATGCCATGAGCCATATCAAGCAAGTCCGCCACCGACGTCTCCTTGTTAACAACAATGCTATAAAGAGTTGGAAAGACTCTTTCCAACGAACGCTCTCCACACCACACATCTTGCCAAAATTTGATTCTGGAGCCATTACCCATCACAAAACGGAAATTATTTTCGAAACACTGCCATCCCCCCCTAATATACTTTCACAGACCCACCCCATGCCCCCTCCCCCCCCTCACTGCCTTAGTACACCAACCCCCCATGCCTCACCGTATCTAGCCATAATAACTTCCTTCCACAATGAATTTTCCTCCAAATTGTATCTCCAAAGCCATTTCCCCATTAGTGCTTTATTTAATATTCTCAAATTTTGCACTCCTAAACCTCCACTAGATATTGGGGAACAAACTTTATATGAATTTTCAGAAAGCATGTTGCCACAAAGAAAGTAAAGGTGTAGCTGAAAACAATTTTCAGAAAGCAGATAGAGCTGCAAGATGGTTGGTAGAGAGAGACGGAGAAATAGAGGCAGTACTCACACTTCATATGAATTCAATGCTGTACACAACAGCTCAAGAGATACCGAAATTGCAGGAATTCCTTTCTTTCAGTAACTAAATAGTGAGATATCAGATCACTAGTTTTACTAGTAGAAGCAAGATACATAATAAGTCTTATTTCTATATGCCGATGCTTAAGTCCAAAAGCTCATTCCCAGTACTTGCAACTTCAAAGACTCTGGTGTTACTTGAACATCCGTGGACCATTTTTTTATGAAGGAGTTTACTGCAAGTATGCCTTGGGCAATTCAAAAGGAAGTTCCCCAGTCCAATGCCTCCTAAAAACTGTTTGCACAAAAGGATTTAAAACTTAGACTTGGAGGGAGTGGAGGGAGCATAGTGCCAAGACTAAGATTTTTACCATTTGAGCCAACCCTAGACATCAACAAAGCCGGAGTCGGAATCCCCTAAATCG
Source organism: Platycarya strobilacea (assembly GCA_036898215.1). Lineage (NCBI taxonomy): Eukaryota > Viridiplantae > Streptophyta > Magnoliopsida > Fagales > Juglandaceae > Platycarya > Platycarya strobilacea. The sequence continues at coordinate 6,820,283 of CM072554.1, read as the reverse complement.
ACTACGACTTTGACTTTCTCTGCATTCAAATCCAAATTGCGACTTATGTGGCTCTAATCCGACTTGTCGAATTTGGGCTTCTATTGAAAATTTTTGTTTAGCTTCATAAGTACATTTTTTTAAAAATAACTTTTTGTGGGCTTTCGATTTTCAAATTTTTCAAATTGAAAACTAAAACTAAACCATTCACTGTTGCTTTAGGTCAATTTTACTAAGAACACAACCAAAACTACAACACTAAATCATTCACTGTTGATTTACTAGAGTTTAAAAAAAAAAAAAAAACCATAATCAAAACTAAACTATTCACTGCTGATTTACTACAACTTACAAGCCAAAACTAAAATATAAAAAATTAATCATTCATTGCTAATTTAATACAAGCCAAAACTAAAACAAAAGTATTGTTACTTGTTCCCAACCACAACAACCAACTAAAAAATTTAAATTAATTACATGTTCTCATTCCAACAACAATCAAAACCAAATATTAGACTTATTTCTAGTATCTAATGACATGGTATTATAATGCAGTAAATTAGTATTATGTATTATTAACTTATTATACTAGACTTATTAGTTATTTTAACAATAGTGTTTAATTTACTAATTATAAACTAGTGCCTAACTTATTTCTGACTTGAATGTATACTAGAATTTCTAGTGTCTAACTACATGTTATTGTCTTAAATAAATTAGTATTATATGTTATTAACTTAGTATACTATATTTATTTCAAAACTAGCACCTAACTTATTTCTATACTTGATTATACATGGTAGTAATACCTTTTTTTTTATAAATATATATGGTAGTAATACTATGATATTTATATATACTAAACTATTATTAAGCCCCGTTTGGATAGTGAGATGAGATGGGATGCTTTTAGATGAAAATTGAAAGTTGAAGAAAATATTGTTAGAATATTATATTTTAATATTATTATTGTTTTGAAATTTGAAAATTTTGAATTGTTTATTATATTTTAGGATGAGATGAAATGAAACAGTTTATATATCCAAATAGGGTCTTAGTCCATTTATATTATAGTATAAATATGTTATTATATAAACATAAGCTCATACTAGTACATTTACTTTATTGAATTTTGTGTACGTGGGCTTTGCCTATTTTACGAATAAAATACTTTGATTAACCTTTAAGAAAACAAACTAGTATATTATTGAATTTAACCATATAAGTATACTAAACTTGAGTAAACTATATAAGTTCTAGTTATATAACTATATAACTGTACTAGTATATATGATCAATATATAGATAAATACATTTTTTTACAACATATGTATAATATCGGAGTCGGAGGGGAAAGTTGGGGTCAATGTAGGACTATAAAGTCGAAGTCAGATCGGATTGGAGTTGGATTTAGTCCAGCAACACCTTCGACTCCGACAGAAAATTAGAATTTAAAAAAAAAAAAAATTTGACTCCGACTCCAAGTCCTTTATGTCAGAGTTGGAGCAGTGCCAGAGTGGGAGTCGTTTTTTTCAGCCCTACGTAGGAGTTAAGAATAATTTATAAATCCAAATAATTAGGCAAAGCTCAAGTATAAAGGGAGGTGTTACTTGAACATCCTGGAATGCTTAGTTGCCTTGGCATCCAGATGACCGAATCACAATGTGATGGCTAGTACAGAATTCCATAGCTTTTAATCATTCTGAAAAAAATAAATAAAAGCATGAATACTGAGCCATACCTTGACATATCAATATCTCGCCACCTTGCAAAGTCTAAGCTAGATAGCACAACAACGTCCTTCTTTCCACTAGCAACAGCAAAATCAGCCAAATTTTTTGCGAATTCAACCATCTTCCCCTATTTGAATGATCAATTATACTTCAGCACTGTCCTTTTAAGATAGGTAACTAGACGTACTATACATAACACAGAAGCACCAAGAGCACAGCCATGACAAAGTACCAAACAAAAAGAATAAAGCCTTTTATCAAATTTCCAAATATAATTGGACTAAGTACACAATGATAACAGATCAAGCAGAACGACCAACGAGAAAAGTATTAGGTGCTCATTAACTGATCCTAAAAGGCGAGCATTACTACTAGCAAAGTTGACTTGTTTAATTATCACAAAAGACACATTCTTAACAGGCCTAATGTCTAATTATCTTACTTATAAAAAAAAACTAAAAATCTAAACATCCCATTGAACTCGTAATATCACCAAAAAACTTCTATAACGTTGCGTTAGCTCATTCTCAAACATTGAAAAATATGCAGAGATAAAACATAAATATGAGAAAAGAAAAAGGAGCAAAAGCCGTAACCTTAACAACGGGGGATCTTTGTTGGAGAAGAGTAAACCCATTAGATGATAAATCATAAGCTGAAAACCCAAACTGAAAATGTTACCCCATACATTCAATACATGGCCAATGCTTTTTGAAACCAAAATGTCCATAACGAGCAAGAGAGCAACGGCACCTTCAAGAGGAAGAGCGAGCTCGCCTTGGGGAACCGGCCCATACGCGTCGTTCCCTACACAGGGAAGAACGTTAGGATCATCCAAGAACCCAATTCTCTCCGCTCTAGTTGATGATACCATAAGATCCACTGCCAGCTGCCCCACATTTCCAATCGACAACGCGGGCTTAACCGAAACAATAAACAAATGAAGCAAATAAGTTAAAAACATCCATACTATTTCCCATCCTCCTTTTGGTTTCTGAGAAAACAAAGCAAAAGGGGGAAAAAAAAAAACTGAAGTTCACTAACAGCTTACTTCAACTTAACAAAATCATATCATATAAGAAAAACCCTAATAGTTAAAATACGAACCAAGACAATAGTGGAGCACTCCTCGTGAAGATGCTTTCCCTCTTCAACAATAAATTCCATCTTAGAGCGGTAAACAGCGAGTATGGAGATTGGGAATCGCTCTTCACGGATCAGTACATTTAGGCGAGACAGTTCTTGAGCTTGGAGAAGAAGCTAAGTTTCGGGCCACGGGCCCAGGATCAAGTTTAATTCTTGGGCCTATATTGGGCTAAGATTAGAGGCTCGATTGTCGGATTGATAAAACTGGACCAGATTGAGAGAATGCACGGTCTGTTGCCCTGGAGTCCTGGACTCCCAAAAATGCATATTATAGATTTATAAAAATATTATTTGTATATAGTTTGTATATTTTTTACATATATGTTGTATAAAAATATTATTTTTACATGTTATTTAATTTAATTATTCTTGTTTTTTTATTTTTTTTCTCTGTTATTATATTTTTATTGGTTTTTTTTAATATTTCGACTTGTCATGTCATCAATTTCGTAAAAGGTATGCCAAGTCATGTACTTCTAGCATTGCTGATAGACTTATATAAGCAGCGCTATCTATAATCGTAATAATTAAAACAATGATTTGCCTAATTTCTTTAATTGTATTTCTGATATATTATATATATATTTCTCTAATTTCGGCCCTTAAAGTCAATATCCACACTCATTAGTTAACAACAAACTAACTGATCATGGTTGTATATCTCTTTCATTTAATATAAAATGCTCCGTACATATATGATCATTAATTGTCTTCATTTCGGGGAAAAAAACACAAAACATTGCTCATTTTGTTCCTTTAAATTCGAAATAAACTTTTAGATGATCATAACTTATCCCCAATTCCTACGAAATTATCGTACAGGTACCCATGCAAGGTATATATATATATATATATATATAATTAAAAATGATATTTGTAAAATAGTGTGTGGCTCTCTCTTCCTCCTCTATTTCAAATTTCATTTTTTTCCTCTTCGCATTTTCTTCTTTGTCAAAATGGCATCCCAACTCGTGCAATAGTCATCGTCTTCTTCTTCTTCTTTGCATTCTCGCTATCGTCTCTCCATCTGCGCATCTTCTTCTCATCTTCCTTCTAATTTGGCAATTATTGAAGACTAACTAATTCTTTCACTTGTACTTGCCATCATGTGGTCATCACAAAAGGTGTGAAGATTCATGATTGATAATATTGAAAAAATGTTGGAGAATGGTGATTGTTTGGCATTGTTGGTTGAGAAAACTACAACATTGCAAGGGAGCATAGTTCATTTCAAAAGACAATTCCATCGTTTTAAAAAGCACTTTATGGTACTGTTACAACATTTTCCTTTATTTATAAACATTACCCAACCAAAAATTAAGTAAAATCAAACATAATCTTGTATCAAATAACCCATAAAAACTAGTGAGAAAATAATAAAACGGTACGTTTTCTTGAGTCTCTCTTCCTTCTTCATTTCAAGTTAATAAACGGTACGTTTTCTTGGAAAATTAATTCACCTCCTTCTTCGCTTTACATCATTGCTCCTTCTTCCCTGAACAATTTGGATTGTTCTACTTCAATTCTCTAACCAGCCACTTGCATGATGTCTCTGGGTTTTATCGGGATGAGTTTCCGATGAGGAATTAAAGTAGAGTTATTGGCACAAGGGAGGCAGCAACAAAGGATTTCGTGTTTGATTTTAGTTAAGAATTAGAGAGGATCTCTTTGTCAACTAATGAGTTCTTTGATGGTGGAAAAATTCGACATTTCACACCTCCTTCTCGACTGCAAATCGGTAGAAAACTGGAGGTGTACATAACTCCAAACAATCATCTTTTAATATCTCTAAAATCGCCCAGATAATAGGGGAAGAAGACATTTCTGGGTGTGTTCTCGCCTCACTAGAAGAAAGATTCCGACCCTCAGGTTGCCTCCGACAACGCCTTCGATGACGACAATCTCTTCTCTCACGCATGAAAGGTACACGACCACTTTCCCTCTCTTTTATCTCTTGACTTACCCTCAGTCGAAATCTCTCTCTATCGCGGCTAAACAAGCTTTCTCTATCATTTCAATTTTGTTGTTTTTTTTTTTTTAACCATGTCGACTGAAATGGCAACCGTGTACGCAAACAGTACACCACAATGTGTATCTATCACTACTCATATATTATATACCGATCATATAATATATTGCATCACGCAAGCATATACGTGATGATCTACTCAATTTCATGATGTAAAAGTATATATTAATGAAATCTATATTAAAATGCAGTGGGGCAATTTACATCGATATTTCTTATAGTCATGATCTCTGGCTATATATATGTGATAATAACCCGGCGGCCGGAATCAATGGATTTGGTCATTTTGCGTGAAATTATATTTATATATTATATTATTATAATTAGATGATGGAGACTAAATATTGGACTTCAGAGAAAAAAAAAATCCAAAATATTGGAATTAATAAAAGTCAAAATAGTGACCTTTAACGAATAAATGCACTAGTACTCTTAAACGTACGCTAGCTAGCAAGTCCTCCAAAACTGAAGAGGAAGTATGTATGTATGTTGATGGAGAGGCTTGATCGAACAGGAGATATTATATATAATTAGCGAACTGTATTGGCGCCTAATTAGTTATAATGCAACAAATGAACGTCTGACTTCAAAATATGACCTAAAAATCATTATGATGATCCATATGTCAAAAGTCTAAACCCAGCTTCGGTACTTTCTTTCATTTGAATAAAAGAAAGTCATATTTTACCATCCACACACACATATATATATATATAACAAAATAATTATTTACAATTAAAATGAATTGTAAATAATTATTTGATCGCAAATGAATAATCACAAAAACCTAATATGACCACAAAGACCAGCTATAATAATATATATCTCAAGACCAAATTCCATGATTCCCTGTTATAATTTGTATTTATTCGCTGGGAAAAAAAATTAAAAAAGATTAAAAAGAGAAGAAGTTAATTAGAACCGTTAATGGAGGAGGGTGTACGCGAGAAAATTTGTGTTGGACCCGACCTACCAAAGTCGACATAATTACAAGGGAAAAAGTAAGCATTTTCTCTCTAGATAAAGCTAGCTGGAATGCACTGATTCCTGTTTTTTTCTTCTTTGTTAAACATTAAGAAAATGCATTTATTAATGTTTAACAAGAAAAAAGATTACATTTCTTGGTGTTTAAGAAGGAATAAATAAGGATTGAATCCGTGCATTCCATCTGTAGATCACCATCAATTTTCATAGAAGCATCCTTTCTAATTTCTAGATTGTTGTTTGAGGATCTGATATGGTACACTCAAGACACTTAAAAAGTATATATCAAGTTATGTCAATTTATATATTATAATTATAAGATCTATTTATGATTAAAATATTTTTAATATTCAGTACATAAGAGATGTTACTAATTAAAAAAATGTAGGTCAAGTTATTTTTTGTCTTCTTTCAATGCATTTGGAGCCACTTCAAATTGGAATCAACTTCAACTAATTGGGACTGATCATTTAATTAATCAGCTTGTTTGGATGATATACTATAAGAAAAATTGATATTTATGAGAAATTATTTACGACGAAAACAAATTTATTATTGGATAGAAAATAGTTATTTTACTAAAAATAATTAATCATAAATAAATAATTTTTTTGCTAGATAAATATTATAGGTACATATAGTACTGGAAGGGCGGGTATATACTTACACGAAATGTGAACTCCTACTGCTCTAGCTCTAGTACGTACTCGCAGTTAATTAAGATTGTACTGTTTGGTTGTTGTACATATTGATGAGATTTATTATTATTTTTTTAGATTTTTATAAAAAAAAAAAATATTAAAATTATTTCAAAATATTGCATACATTTTAAGCTAAAAAGTTAATTAAACACATATCAATTTAAAAACTAAAATACAGTTTAATAAGAATATATATGTATTATTTACAATTCAAGCTAGCCAACTCATTTCAACATCCAATCCGGTCATTTCTTTAATTATATTATCTTTTTATATTCTAATAAGATATTATAAGTACTGCTAATATGGAATTTTGGAAGAGCGATACTGATTTTGCTAAATAAATATTTGCATATATAATTATCATGTAGTTTAACAGCTAGCAAGCTAGATGTATTGACACTTCATGCCTAGCTATATTATATAATACATATCTCGATCAGCTAGCTTCCATATTGATACGTGTTGATTTGTGGCATAATATTTCAAAATTATAGGTATCTGCAGAATATATTTGTTGGTTGCTTACGTAAATTAAACGTGCTTTATGCTCATGATCACGGATTACCTGACAAGTTCCAAAAAGTGAAATCAATTGCAATAAACAAATCGTATGTGCTTGCGATCTGATTCTGTTCCCTGGCTGCTAGCTGTTAACAATCCGTTTCTTTTTCGTGAACAATTATTTGCTGATCATGTTATAAAAACGTAGTACGTACAGATCATAGATTTGGGTCATTTGACTAGCACTAGTACTATATATTATATAATACGTTTAATTAATTAGCTTATGGTAAATTATGTTTGCTGGCATTGGAACGTGACTGCTAATCAGTGGACATACTCCAAACTAATCGATAATCATAATATAATTAATGCATCAATCAAGGGCATGAGAGGGCTGCTCCCCATTACCAGATTTTCAATTTTTTTAGCAATATCTGATCATTGCGTGTTCAAGTTACGTATAGAAAATCATGATCATCAGAAATTGTTTCTCAACAATCTGGAGACGTTATTATACGTGTTTGATGGCTAGCGACCAAACCCTAAAGCATATGCATGTGTAAATTAGTTTCTTCAGTAGAGACGACTAGTCCTCTCGTGCGAGTCAAATTAACTTTTCAGAATTCTGATTCCCATGAAATCTGATTTTCCAAATCTTCGGCCAGCTTATCGCTATATATATATATATATATAATGCAGCAGTTTGCATTATTAATTATTCGTAAATATCGACTGATTTATTTATATAAGGTACATCATGATCAATATGTATGCATGAGTGTGATCGTGCGAATGTGTTTCTTGATCAACCGGATAAACCATGCACCAAGTAGCTAGATTTCTAGATTTAATACGGCGATGCTACGAGTTTTACATGATGATCATCTCCTCAGTTAATTTATATTGTTGGGGTCAGGGGCGCATCAGCACTACTAATTTACCCTAATTCTGGTTCCTTTTGCTAATTACTTCAATATTGTTTTTTTTTTCTTTATTTTCGGATGATCATCTCTTCTATCTCACGAATATGATAATTGAGAGAGCAAAAGGCAGATCGGGCAGTTGCACCAAGTCAACTTCTCTAATAAGAAAGATGGTTCAAATGCTTCTTACTTTATTATTATTTATTTTCTGAGCACTTAATACTCCTTACCTACTGGTGACATTTGTATGTGGAACGATTTAATGAACATAAAAAGAAGTCTCAGCTATAATTTGACTCTTTTGATCCCACCATAGCAAACTCGATCGTGTTCACCAAATAATAATAATATAACTAAGATATTGGTGACGCATGGAGTATGATATGCTTTTATCATGATCAGCTAATCGCGCGACCAAATTCATATATATATATATATATATTAAAAAAAACTCATTAAGATAATATGATCTGCGAACAAACAGATTATTTATATCATATTATCTTATGAAAATAAATCATTTATTGAAAGAGGACTGATCCCCACCTCTTTCCTTTTATATTAGCCATCATTTTCCACAGCTTAATTTTGAGCATATGACTGCTAATAGAGAAAGCCAACGTACGTTGTAACCCATGTAGTGGGTCCACAAAAAGCAATGTGGGGGCCATAGAGACAGCCAAGTGTCAGTCTCATCCACAAACATTGTCAAATTTTAGGGAAGAGCTCGACCCGCCAACGTTTTGCTTTGGCTTTGGCTTTGGCTCATCTTCATTCCAATCGTCAGGCTTATGCTTCGTGACCTTTGGGGTTTCTACGCGTGTCAGATAACCATTGCTGAACATAAATCTAAGTTGGATAACGTGTCGAGAGGAAAACATTTGGGTGCTTTAATTTGTGGCAATTTGGTACGGAAAACTATGTAGTTGGATTTCATAGGTGAAGGTCGCTGTCAGGGAGTCTAAAGTCTCACCAACCTGTTACCGTAGGTGGCGGCCATTGGGATTGACATTTTGGGCACGAGCGAATTCGAAGCAATCTGGATTTTGGCGCGCCACGACGCCCAAGCTGACTTTTGGGCTGAATTTAATCAAGCACATCTCATTAAATTTAGTTATTATAATTTTCTTTGAATTTTTTTTTTTATATAACATAATATAAAAAAAATTTTAAAAAATTTTATATTAAAAATAATTTTATTTTATTTTTATTTTTATCTTAACTCATCTTATCTTATTATACTTCTTTTATTTTTATTTCATTTTTTAAAATAAATGAAGGCTAAAAATTAGTTGAAGAAAATTATCCGAACAGTGAGCAATGAGCATGATGTCGTTCACCAACTGGTTACTTGGAGACAAATAATGTTTTCCTGTCATGTGAAAAACAAAAAATATTTCGATATATATGAGCGCCCACAAATTAAGCAAGTTGGATAAGGAGATCAGACTGCAGAATCATCGAAAAATTCAAAGCTTTTTACGATCATTATTATGTAACAATAATGGATCAGATTGATCATGCACCGGTAATGACATATGATTAAGGCCTGATGACAGTCTTCAAAAGCTGCTTTATAGATTCAATCTTGATCTGGATATACATTCATGAACTTCTTTTTCTGCAATTATATATGATCCTTCTAAAGTCAAATACATGATTAATTATGTCAATATTGCAATTAATTAAGCTGAATGCATGCCCGTCCGATAGCGAGGCTAAAGGCATGACAACGTCCTCCTGCATTATATTTTTTGACCTAATGAAACAGTAAATGATACTCATGGCTTTTAGGATTATATATATATATATATATGTATGTATGAAGGCTTACTTATAAGAAGTACTAAAGGTCGAAAGGTTATAAATTATGGCGTCCAAGATCATTACTAGGTATGGGTGCACGTACTAGCTAGCTAGGGGATTAGAATTTCGATGATGTTATGTTTTCATTATTTTGATTTCTTCCTAATATTTCCCCACTATCGTAAAGAATAATATTTCAGTGCTACTCGTAGCTGAGTCCTGGCCTAGACGTACTAGTGACCTTGGTGTATTTCATGTCAGCATGGTAATTAATTAACAGCGAAATAATTAACGTTTTAGCCAAACAAAATTAAAAGGACTGAAGGGTTGTATTTTCTGCTTATTAACTTGCCGCTTGGGTCACCTATTTTTGATTACATGTAATGGGAGACACGCGACCGATCCTTGTTAAAAACAGCCTTTATAAAATATATAATAAAAAATTTTAAAAAATACAATAAAAATTTTAAAAAAAATTAAAAAATTAAAAAATAATAAAAATATAATAAAAAACACAATTAAAAAATAAAAACACAATTAAAAATACAATAAAAAATAAAATAAAAATGATTTTAATGGAGTATTCAGCCCTCAACCGAACGGGATATCCGCCAGCCAGTGTGAGCAACACAAACGGACTTATTTCAAATTTAAGGCTATCGGAAAAAGGTGCGAGATTGCCGAGAGTTGTTATCGTAGGGATAAGGTCGTCAGTCTCGATGGCATGGCCAGTGACGCCACCGATAGTCGATGGTGTCGAGGACTAATTTTGTGAGAGGCGACAAACCCCAAGTTTTTCCTAATCATTTAACTACAAAAATTATTTTAACATGGACCGATGAATTATATTATTTAATTAATAAATTTTTGTTAGTAATAACTTAAAATATATCATATCAACTTAAAAGATCGAAAAGAAACATATCAACGGACTCATTTGTTTTCGTCAATGAGATAAATAAATTGAGATAAAAATTAAAAATTGAATAAAATATTATATAATATTTTTTAATATTTTTTTTATTTATTTTGAGATTATTCTAAAAAATAAATTAATTTTTAATTTATTTTGTGTGAGAATTTTAAAAAATTGTAATGATTAAATAGAATGGAATAGAATCATGGGATGAGATTATGGGTGTAACCAGTCCGGTTTGATTCAATTTTAGCTAAAATATAGCCCGAACCAAAACTACCGATTTTACAAAATGAAAAATCAATTACGCTCTAATTATCCCTTAAAATCGGTAGCAACGATTTTACTAGATCCAGTTCGATTCTGGTCCGGTTTTTCAATTTTAATTTATGGCAAAGTTTTAAAAACAAAATCTATTTTTTGAAAAAAAAACTGGTTTAAAAATCTGTTTTATTAAAAAAGTATAGTTTATTGTAAAAATCTGTTTTACTAAAACAAATCTGCTATATAAAAAAATCTACAATAAAAAATCTGTTATAAAATAAAAATTGTTATATATATATAACTGCAATAAAAATCTGATTTAAAAAATGTTATAAATACATTTAAAATAAATGATCAATTAAATTTCATGATTAAAATTAAAATTCTATTTTATAAATATTATAACATTATTTATACATATATATAATTTATATTATTATATATAAAAATTATATATAATATAAAAACATATCATATATAATATTTAAAAAAGTAATTTTAAATATATATGTAATACAATCAGTCCAGTTCGATCCAATCCACAATTGTTCGAAACCGGACCGATACTTACCGATTTTGTATTTCTAGAAATTGGTCTCAAATCGGATCGATTCGAAATCGGTCTAACCAATCCAATTTGGATTGGTCCGGGTCGATTTTTCAAATTTTTTTTTTACACTAGATGAGATGTTAAAATAAATGGGGCCTAAAATGCGAAGTTTTAAAAATACTTCATTTACAATATATTTATACCCAATAATTAAGATAATTACATGCGTGAATATTGTAGAAACAATGATGATGATCAATATGAAGAGATCAGACAAATATTTCAAACATGCCCGAACTCTACCGAAAAAAAAAAACTTTGAAAATCTAAAACTCAATTGGTAAAGTAGTCAAACAAAAATAAAGGAGCACCCATAAATTTCTTATCAAACTCTTTACCCCTTCTATATATGACCAACATATCCACTGATCCCGAGATCACAAAAACACATCCAAGGAGAACAAGCAAATTAATTAGATACAAATACAACATGAGAAAAAAAGAGCAAATTAGATACAAGTTTGATGTACTTCTTTTTTTTTTAAGAGGAAAATAGTAATTTATTTATTAATAATGGGCATTACAATGCAAACTTAAAACATACATTACAAGTTGACTAACTGATGATCTGTAGCATTCTAGTATATTAAAAGTAACTGACATTTTTTAGCCCTAACTGCATAACTCTTAATCATCTAAGAGGTAGCCATAACTTTATTCTAAGATAAAGTGACAACTAACCAACCAAATCCCACTGCTATACTAAGATGAATTAGGGGACAAACTCTAAAGACCATAAGTCTTAAAGACAAGATTTTTTTTTTAGTTTTTATTTAAAACTAACAAACGAGATATAAAACTAAATTGGAAAAATCAGATCCTAATGATCCGTTTTCAACCTTGGAGAAATTTAACCGGACACTACAAAAAGTCGCTGTTGTCAGCGGCGCGTGATCCTAGGAGAGTCGGACGACCAGCGCCGGTGCCCTGGACACTATGGCCTTGCGCGTAGCTGCGATGGACCGTTCCAAAAGTGGCACACAAAGAGCAACCTTCTACTGTAGAAATGTCGTTCCAATCGGGACAAAATCGTCATGGCTGGTAGATTGGCGCTCTAGGAGGAGGATAGTGAGATGCATGTGAAGACCAGCACATTGAAAGCCAGTGTATCTATCGACCTCCAAAACGCTCTAAAGTACAATAGTTGTGGTCCCTACACTACAAAGCAAAAACACAAACTAAAACAGGGAAGGGAAGAAGAAACAGAGAAAAATGAGACAAGATTGGAAGAAAAGGAAAAGGTGAAAAAAAAAGATGGAAGAAATGAGAGAAAAAATCGGATAAAAAGAAAAATAAATGAAAAGAAAATAAGGAAGTTGAAGAAAGAGAAGGAAAGTAAGAGTGGAGAGAGGGGAGGATCTCCACCTCCGGCGGCGCCATTCCAACGTTTCTCTAAAATTTGTAGAGCTGTAGACGAGAGGGCCAGGTGTTGATATATCAGCTACTGAGGTAATTCGAGCTTGACGTACTTCAAAAGCAATCACCGCGTACTTCATTAAAAAAAAAAAAACACACGATTAATAAAACTACGATGTCGTGGCAGTCAATGCTACGTTTTTATTGACCCATCTCGTGGTGATGGCGTCAATCTTCTGATCATCTTCATGTCGCTTCTAGCAGAAAGGAAAGGTCAAAATTACCATAATCTGAAAACGCTTCGACGACACGTTCTACGAAACCTCCAAATTAAATCTGTTTTCCGAAATAGCGTGTGGAGTTCAAACGCCGCCATTAAGGAAACCAAATAAAATGCCTTTCCACTCTCCATACAAATTGTACTCACCTTGTTCCAATTTTAGCTTCCCTGCTCAATGGTACACCCGATTCGTAGTGATCACGTTTCCTTGCACCACGTGTCACCAACTCACACCCACCATCGTTTTTTCAATCCCCTTGTTTACATTTACATGATATACATATACATTGTATATTAGATATTATATATATAGCTACGTACCTCCGAACCCTTCTCTTAACCTCTGCATTTTACTTATTTTTCCTTCACTTTGTTATTTCCGTCCAAATATACGTACGACTCACAAACACTCGCGATTAATTAGTTTCTCATCAGTTTTTCCTGCACTTCTTCCCTTCTTGTTCCATTCAATCGGATCGAATATTACCTCCGTCAACCTAAATATCATGACAAACGACGTTGGGGGAGGTACGGTGGTCGTGCCGGAGAGGACCGGAACACTCCGCCGACCTAAATTCGGGGCGCTACTGCAGTCCGATCCCAGTATCGCCTCAAAAAACGATCATCATGATGAGGAGAGCTACCCCAACAATCGCCACAACAACAACGACTACGAGAATTCTTGCCGCCAGAGCAACGCTTCGGCAACCACAAGCCCAGGAAACTACGACACTGGTAGCAGCGCGTCCTCTCCGTACGCCATGTCTCCCTGGATGCAACCCTCGCCCTACACTAAATCTCCATGGATTACATCCTCTCTGTTTAATCCATTCGACGAAAGTACTCCGCGGAACGGCCTCATCGGCTCGCTCGTACGCGAAGAGGGTCACATATATTCTCTAGCGGTTTCCAGAGATTTGTTGTACACGGGTTCGGATAGTAAAAATATACGAGTTTGGAAGAATCTGAAGGATTTTTCCGGTTTTAAATCCAGCAGTGGCTTAGTTAAAACCATTGTTATATGTGGCGAAAGGATTTTCACCGGTCACCAAGACGGCAAAATTCGGGTCTGGAAGTTTTCCCTTAAAAACCCTAGTAATTTCAATCGTATCGGAAGCTTGCCCACATTCAAGGACTTCCTCAAGAGCTCCCTTAATCCGAAGAACTACGTAGAAGTCCGACGCCGTCACAACGTCATTCGCATCAAACACTTCGACGCGGTGTCGTGCATGAGCTTGAACGAAGAGTTGGGCTTGTTATACTCGGGTTCCTGGGACAAGACCTTAAAGGTATGGCGCGTCGCAAACTCTAAATGCTTGGAGTCCATCAACGCCCACGAAGATGCCGTAAACGCCGTCGTCGCAGGCTTCGATGCCTTTGTGTTCACGGGCTCGGCAGATGGAACTGTCAAGGTATGGCGGAGGGAGCTACAAGATAAGAGAACCAAGCACTTCCTGGTTCAGGTTTTGTTGAAACAGGAAAACGCGGTGACAGCGTTAGCCGTAAACCAATCGCCGGCCGTTGTATATTGTGGATCCTCGGATGGTTTGGTTAACTTCTGGGAACGCGAGAAACATTTATCTCACGGTGGGGTTCTCCGGGGCCATAAGTTGGCGGTGCTGTGCCTTGCCACGGCGGGAAATCTGGTATTCAGTGGGTCGGCGGATAAGAATATTTGCGTGTGGAGGAGGGAGGAGCAGAATGGAGCTCACGTTTGCCTCTCGATTCTGACTGGTCACACAGGGCCCGTCAAGTGCCTCACCGTCGAGGAAGATCACGAGTCGGAAAAGGTCGATCGACGGTGGATAGTGTATAGCGGGAGCTTAGACAAGTCGGTGAAGGTGTGGCGTGTGCTTGGGAACGCGCCGGAATTGAGGCAGATGAGGGCGGCGGAGCAGCTGTTCCCGAGCAATGCGTACAGTACATCAAAGTTGCATTCGCCTTCAGCTGGGAAAATAAGCCAAATTAAGGGAAGGCAGTACAGTCAAAGTAAATGAATAGCTAGCTTGGTCGGAAGAGATAAGATGAAAACGGAGTTATGAAATTAAAGCTATTCTCGGTTCACATGACCAGATTCAGGTTTATCGGAGCAGCGTGGGGACCACCTGATTTCGCATCCGCATAGCAATATATAACACGTAATGCTTTGAAGACGAGCCAAAAAAAAGAAGAAAGAAACGAATGGTTCTGGATCAATGTGCTCCAAACAGATAAGTTGTCGTGGTTATGCAAATCTAGGCATGCATTATTGTTTTCAAGATATGTATATGAAAGAAACGCGCGTCAGGGCTAGCGCTTTCAGTTTGTGACGAGAAAACTTGCCTTCCGAGACGGGTCATCATATTACTTTCCACAAACTTGTTCTTTAAATAATGGATGAATAGGCCAATTAACAAGTGATAAAGGCTTAAAGAGACTAAATTGTCTGTACTTATGCTGTTGCTTATATATATGATGTCATCTAGCGTTATAGGAAAGCAATAAATATTGCGTCTTTTTCCAAACTCTTTGTTCGGGATCATAGGATTGCATGAACGATTGATGAGTCATTAATGCAGTAAATTGTAAATAGTTTAGTGATCTGTGTATAAATTATCATGCGGATTTCATCAAGTTTGATGAGAACTTAATTATCATGACGTCACAATTGTGTCTGATCATCATGAGTTGTCGTATATGTATGCATTCTTCGTGAAAATATTAATTTGTCGTTTATTTATGTTTCTTTTATTGTTTTTCTGTTCCTGATAGTAACTCAATTTCATAAGATTCAAGATGGGTGTTAATTGGTACCCGAGATAAGAATTAGTAATGATATTTAGCCGTCATGACGAGCAGGGATTTGTCAGTTTTATAAATTGAATCTCATTTTGCTTAATTAGTTAATTTTTTAAGAAGCAGCCATATTTAGTTGATATATCTGCTCAATTTGATTCATTCTATACCCTCCATTTGCAAATACGTACTGAAGCAAATATTAAATCAACAACGGAGTGGTCGAGCCAAATACTAATATAGTACTGCTGGCACGCTGACGAACTAGAGGTTGGTTGGCCGGGGGTGGTCCCCAAATCCACCACCATATCCGGGGGGTGGGGCTGCCATTTGTGTGCCGGGGTGCTGGAGGAACCTTTGTCCATATATCTGCCCCCAGCCCGTCCATCGCCCACTCGCGCACACCTGTTGCAACCAACACAATATGTAAGAAATCAGAACCAAAAAATAAAAAGAAATCTAAACTCGTAGAAATGATTTTGCAAACCCACAACAACTACAAGAGGGAGAGAGTTGGGTCTGGAAAGACGAGAAGGAGGAGTCGAGGAGGAAGGAGAAGAGAAGAAGAGGATGCAGGCTGCGGATGCAAGAGGGAGAGAAAGTCTAAGAAGGACAGAGAATAGGGGAAAGGTAAAAGAGAGACTGCAGATGGGAGAATGTGATAGATTTAACTTAACCCTCGAATTTAGTTTCTATATATATATATATATATTTGAGTTGGACTTTGAAAAAATTTATGAACCTAATTCATTTCATAAAACTAATTCAATAAAAGAGATTTGCACATTATTAATAAATATTTTCAAGACAAAGACTTTGTGCACAAATTAAGTAATATGAGATTTATTTCTCAATATTATTTCTCACGTGCAGATTGATATTTTTTCTAATAATTATTATTAAATAAGTAGTGTGGCCTCTCATTTATTCTGTAGTAGGATCTGATACTATGAAGAAATTCATGAATATAATTTATCTCATAAATTCAGTTCAAAAAGAAATATTTATACATTATTTATAAATATATTCAAGATCTTGTTCACAAATAATATAAGATTTATTTCTTAACATGAGAATTTAAGCCCAAGTACAAGGTCGATGGAGAGTTGGGGCCAGACCATCCCCTGCATGGGGCGGGCGGGGTTGGGGTGGCGGGATGGCACCTACCTAATACTTCAAAATTAAGCATAAGAAGCGGATTTGTACCTACTCCCTACAGAAAATAGATAAAATAAAGGAAAACAAGCAACCAAACAGAGAAATGGAGAGTGAAGAGGTTCCATAATCTCATTGGATCTATCCATGCCATGCAGTTCATTGCATGAGTGACTTTTTCGATCTGAACCCTAATCCCAACTGTATAAATGCATGCATGTACTATAAGTCGTGTTGCAAATTTTGAGGTGCTCTATCGGTGTTAATATAGATAGATTAATCATAGAGACTTTTTCTTGCTCCGGAAAAAAACAAAAAATAAAAACTTAGAATGGTAGAGCAATAAACGTGCATGTGTAGTACAGTAATTTATACTTGTGCCTTGAAGAACACGATGAAATCTCGATCGATAAAGCACACAAAAAAGTTGTGGTTTGTTGTTCCAAACCAGACTACTGCCTGCAAGATATCTTTATGCTTTAGGAGCAAGATCTTCAGCAATAATACTTAAATGGGTAAAATTAATCTATTCGATAGATTCAAAACGTAGGGTAATTAGCTTGTACGTATAACCAAATATCAAATAGGGTGATTTTGAAAAAAAGGAGCTCTCTCTCAACCCTTTTTCTTTTCTCTCTAATTTAAAAAAATCCTAGGTGTCTTGGGGAGGGGGTGAGCAAAGTCTCCACCTCCCCCCCTCCTTTCTCCTTCTCTTCCCCTTCCTTCCCTCTTTTTACTTTTCCTTCTCTTTCTTTATCCTCCACATTTCTCTTTCTCTCTATTTTTTCTTCTTTTCTCCAATTTTTCTTCTATTTTTGGGCTTTCTCTATCCTATCTTCCTCCCCCTCCGATCTCCCCAATCATACCCCTTTCTCGATCTCCTTCTCGTCCTCTTCTTCCCTTTCTTTCTTGTTTGTTTGTTTTGTTTTTGTTGCTGGTTTTGCAAGAATCGAGTCAAGATGGAGGAGACGTTCATCGACTGGGTAGGCTTCCGCCGGCTAGAACTCTGCACGCGTGCCACCATTCTCCATATAAGGTGCCACCGTTCTGACATCGGAGTAGCGTGTGCTTTACACGTGCCCCTCACAGTTGTCTCTTGTGCGCCTTCGTGGAGAGATCCGCTGTCAGAATCCTTAAGAGGATTACTCAGGATCATGCCTTAACTCAGCCACCTGAGGGCCAGGACAGTCCCTTGACTAGCCTGTATGTATGTTTTGGTTTAGGCCTTGACACGCAGCAGGCGTCCAGTAAGACTACTAGCCGTGCGTATGACATGCGCACGGCCATGCGCGCATCCTTGCGCGCCCCAGCACCCCTTAGTAAGATTAGTGGCGTATCTTCCTATGCACGCCATCCAGCATGCGGCACCAGTCCGCACCTTACAGAGCAGGTCATGGCATGCACACTATGCATGTCATCTAGCGCATGACTCCAGCCCATGCCTTACAGAGCAGGCCAGTGACATGCACAGCGCACGGCACTGGCCCGCGCCATGCATCCCGTGCCCAGACGGTCAGCTTGGGCCATGCATACACATCGCCCCGATACCCAACCCGGGCCATGCAGGACCACCACTCGAGCACCTTGACTGGGTCACCCTAGAGTAACGTGCCTTGCCCTTGTACCTACCACCAGGACCATGCATGGCACACTGCCATGACTACCATCAGTTGACCTTACACAGAGCCATGCCCGCGCACCACCGCACCATGCGGACATGCCCAACCGTGGACATTGCAGCACCATAGCCCACCATAGGCACATGCAACCCACGACCACACCACCACTTGGGCGCCTATCATACTTGCTTATCTTTTATTTATTTTATTTATTTATTTAAATTACATTAGGACGTATTAGTCATTTACTTATTTTAATAATGGACTTATTAGGGGTTTCCAACTTGTGAGCTCTATAAATAGAACCATTAAGCTTTCATTTAACATTTTTTGGACAATTGAGAAATCTAGAACTTTGCTCTTGAAATGGTTAGGCCGGCCACTATAGAGTGGTTTGAATTTCATTCGGTGCTTTGAGCATTTGGGTTTCTTAAAGGTGCAATTCGTGAATCCCTTTTGAAGAGGATCAAACCGTGCAATTCATGAATCGGTTTGTTCCATATCTATCTTTGTTTTTCATTTGATTAATAAAAAGTTTTGAGGTTTATTCATTTGGTGTTTTGAGTTTTGAGTTGTTCTTGGTGTTCTTGGAGTTGTGTGTTTGTGTTCTTGAGTGAGTGTTCTTGGTGAGGCCAAATCCATACCACTTGTGGATTTGAGAAAGAGTGTGTGAGTGTTCAAGAGAATTTCTTAATTCACATCCATTGTGAATTTCGAAATTTCCCTAAAGAGTTGAGTGAGCAAGTGTTCTTGAAAACAAGTGAAGAAATAGTGGAGTTGTTGTGTGAATGAAGGCCGAACCACTTGGAGCTTAGAGTGGTTGGCGTGTTCTTCTTCTCCCTTGAGTGTTCATCCATTTTCTTGGATGCTCATTCTATTTTCTTGAAGATTCTCTTACCCCAAACACAAAACCAAGCAGCCTCAATCCATCCACATAGGCCACGACAACAAGCACCATACCTTAGTTGGTGTGTTGCCTATTTCGCCCCTCTTGCCTTTCCCACCAACCAGTCACTAAATCCTAATCCTACTTGCCTTATTTGTCTCACCAAATCAGACATAAATCATCCTAAAATACCCCTGGTTGAGCTTTGGTCAACCCCCACAAAGCAGCGCCAACATTTCCTTCCAAACATACAAGACTTGTCAAAACAGTTTTCATTAGTTTTCAGATTTGCACCATTTTGTATAAGACAACTTGCCTACCACGAAATTGCCTTATTTACCTTACCAAATCAAACATTAACCTTCTTCAAACATCCCTAGACGTGGTCTGCAAGTGCTTCCCAAGGCAGCCATCTCATTCCCCTCAAAACTTGCCTAAACCAAAAGCATCACCTACCATAATTGACCAATTCAACTAAGGCAACTTGCCTAAGTTGAAATTCACTTAATCCACCTCATTCCATCTGATCATTCTTACCTTATTTAATTAATCAATCATTCCTCTATTGATTTAATCAAATCCCCAATATTCCAAATCAACCAATCAAATCCACCCTCATTCCCAAAACTGGCCACACAAATATCTCATCAGAATTTTTCGATTCCCTTCACCAAATATCTTCCATTTAATTCTCAAACCCTAATCCACTTTCCTAAACATTCACTTGGCCGAAGTCCTCATCTCTCCCTCAACTCTATTTGGCCATCTCAACCCTAAAGCAAATCACAATTCACCCAAACCCATAGACCCCATTCCCGTGACTTAATCAAATCCACCCTCATTCCCAAAACTGGCCACACAAATATCTCATCAGAATTTTCCGATTCCCTCCACCAAATATCTTCCATTTAATTCTCAAACCCTAATCCACTTTCCTAAACATTCACTTGGCCGAAGTCCTCATCTCTCCCTCAACTCTATTTGGCCATCTCAACCCTAAAGCAAATCACAATTCACCCAAACCCATAGACCCCATTGCCGTGACTTACATCATACCTCATAGTCAAACCATTTCATTTCCATAAACACTTAACCTTACTCCATATATCTTAACCCTACTTCACTCATATCAACATTCATGTGATCATCATCAAGTTAGGAGTCATTCTTGATTATTGAGGAGCAACCCGAAGTAAGGAGGAACCCTTAGGTGTATAGTGTTTTGACCGAGGACCCCATTATCCGCATTCACGTGCATGGGCAGAGGAGACAGGGAGCCCGACGGTCCGGTCTCTATCATTTTCATCTTTAGCCAAGTGGCACGTGGTCTCCATACGCCACTGTCCGTAGTGGTTCCCAGGATGGCCAATTTTATTTTCCTAAGGTTGAAAACTGGTCCTGGTTTTCCCGGTTCTTTTAGTTTATGTTTGTTATTTTATTGATATTTTTCAAAAATAGTTAGTTTCTAGGACTTGGAATGTATTCCCTTTATGGTCTTTAGAGTTTATTCCAATATTTTTAAATTCATACTGTACTGGCCGGTATGACCGAAATATGCCGTACTAGCCGGTTCTCCAGTACATATTGTGCATGTGTACCGTTTTGCTTAAATAATGGCCGTTTCGGCTTGTACCGATCGTACCGGTCAATATTTCGATCGGTACCGGCCTCGTACCGGTTGTGTATCGGTCGTATCGGATTTCTGATTTCAGCTTTCAACTATTTTTATTTTTATTTTTCATTTTTTATTATTTTTTACCTCAATTCATACTAAACTAATTACATATATATATTTATATATAATTATTCATATATTAATTATTATTTTGAAATATAATTTATATATGTATCTATATATATAATTTTTTTTATATAGATTGTCCTGAAACGGTATACGAGACAGTATCGGTATCGAAATATTTCGTTTTAATATTTTGATCGGTACGTTCATCGGTACAATATTCAAAACTTTGGTTTGTCCCCGTTTATGAGATTTTGTTTTCTTAGTGTTTGATTGTGTGGAGGGTTAGAAATGATCAATACACTTTAGTGTATTGGGGAACTCAAATTATTAATTGGTAACTTGTTTTCAAGTTAGCTTGTAATGCCCGTAATTTAGTGAAGAATGTTTCCGCTTTAAAAAAAAAAAATATATATATATATATATATATATATCAAATAGGGCATAATTTACGCATGTTGGGTTTCACTCTCCGGATTTGATTGTACAAAGATCATCTATAAAGAGTATCAAATATCCAATGTTTTATTCAAACACTAGTTATGCTATTGATGAATTATATACATATCCACCCTCTAGCTCATCCAATGAACAACTCATTCTTGTTGCAAATACTCATTTTGATTATCACAAATATTTAGATGCAAATAAATTTTTTTCTTACAATATTTTTTGACGTGATATTATCCGGTAACTGCTGGATTTTCTTTCTATTAAAAAAGATTATAGATTATTCACACGTTTCATGTTAAAATAGAAATAAATTAGGAATCTAATATATATAACTCCCATTTGGATAATTAAATGAGATGTGATGGTTTTAGTTGAAAATTGAAAGTTGAAAGTTAAATAAAAATATTGTTAGAATATTATTTTTTTAATATTATTATTGTTATGATATTTGAAAATATTGAATTTTTATTATAGTTTATACGAGAATGTGAAAAAATTATAATAATAAAATAGAACGTGGAGCCTAAATAAAAAAATGAATTTTTTGATAGTGAGCCTCACACTTTTTCAAAATATTTGCGTAATATTTACATATTCTACAATTAAACATTGTAAATAAAAGTTTCCTATTCGGCATAGCATAAACTCACCATTACCATTTACATTCAGTAATTTTAGGGGCAAACGTCCTACACAAACGCTAACAAACATTATATCACGTTTTATTATTATTATTTTTTTTAAATGGAATCAAAATCAAAATCAAAATCAAAATAAAAATAAAAAGAGACCCATTTTTATGGACAAACTAGCAAACTCATTTTCGCACTTTTGAGCTCCAGGTCGTCGTCATGCATCTCCCAAAGCAGCGGAGCTCATCTCGCTTGAGGTTGCTATTGTATGAGTCGCTCGACCTGCTTGAGGTTGGCGTCTTCTGGGTTGCTCGTCCCGCTTGAGGTCGCTGTCGTCTGGTTTGGGTTTGTCGGCTTCGTGGTCTCGGCGTGGGTCTCTTCATGGGGTAATGCTCTGTTTTTGTAATGCATTTCTTTGCTGCACTCTTTTGTAATGTTTTTGGTGATTGGACGAATCCATATATGCAAAGATTTGGAATAGCTATGTCACCATTTAATTTTTACTCCAAATGAAGGACCTAAAAATCTTTCCATTGTTTTCATGGTTTCCTTCTTCTTTGATTTATATATTTATTTGATATTTCATAATAAAAATGTTGTAATACAAAATTGTATTCTATATTCATGGCTGTTTTATTGCGTGTATTCGATATTTATAACACTTTTTTTTTTTTTTTTGTATTTCTTCTCAGGGATTGGTACAATTTAGAAAAATCCAAGCGTGTAAAGGCATTTAGATGTGGGGAGTTTGATAATTGTATTGAAAAAGTTGAATCCTTCCGAGGGATGCCTATAAAGAAAAGAAATATGCGCGTCGAGAAGATGCTTTTAAACTTGAGAAGCAAATTTTGGGACAATAAGGAAATTTGGATATAGATTCTGATCGACAAGTAGGAAATCGTTTGGTATGAAAACAGGGAGGGAAATGAGAATTGAGAACCGCATAAAACGATGCCGTTTAGAATTAATAATGCCACATCAATGGCATGCCACACAGCCGTTTATCTGACATTTGTCCATAGTATTTTTCATTAAATCATTAACATATGACACTGAAGATCCGGCTTTTATTTGTCCCCTTAAGAGCTGACTCTATAAAGTAGGCTTGAGCTGGATATAACTGGGGTATCGACTTTTTGGGGCTTCTATGGGCCTTGGGCCGCGTAGATATTAATACACGAAGCCGAATGTGAATATTCGCAGGAGCTTCTGTTATTGAAGTGGCCCAACATGTGTTAAACGAGTCCAATATCGTCTTTAACCGACAAAGCCGCCAAAGTCAACCTCCCATCTTTACAACTGACTGATGTTACGCGTCCCCATGCGCTACGGAAAGGGGTTTTGTTCCTCTGTTCTGTTTTGTATTCACCAAAGAACATTTCCTTTCTATTTGATGTACCAAATAGACCTCTCTGTCCTTCCTTGAACAACTCGGACAAGAGGTTTTAGTAACGAAAGTTTTGAATTTTGTTTCGATAACAGTTTCTGTTGAAACATTAAAATGGAATATTTTAATTTTATTTCATTTTGATGTTTTATTTTAGAATTAATTATTTATTATAATAAATATTTATATATATATAAACTAATAATTAATAGAATAAAAACATATATATATATATATGTATATATATTAGAAAAATTAAAAATTTATAAAATGATTGGAAGTTAAAAAAATATAAATTTGAGTTGAAATATAAAAATAAACAAATAGATAAAATATTAAAAATAATGATATTTAAAAAAACGTATTTAAAATTACAAAGCATATAAATATATTTTATATTCTAAAATTAATTAAATACCATATAAATTTAAAATTATAAAAAAATATCATTCAAATACAAAAAAATTATAAAAATAATCTAAACCAAAATAGAGATCGGAACGGTCGAAATTTGTACCGAAACAATCGAAATGGCCAGAATTTGATCGAAATGACCGGAATTTAGACCGAAACAAAATAAGGTGATATCTCATTACGGTTGAAGCACTGGAACGGATCATTCCATCAGATCAAAACGGAACGGAATTAAAAGGATAGATTAGTACCGTTTCCGTATTTTGCTACTTTGAGTCATAGCAACTCAACTATGACTTGGTCTTCTGAAAATTTTCCTGGACTAAAAATTTCCATTCATCAATTCCTGGCATTTTCTCTGAACGCGCTGATGTGAAGCGGTCAATTTTTAACTCAGTCTTCTCTTCTCCTCTTTTCTTATCTCATCTCATCTCCTCTCCTTGTTTGCTCTGTCACTTCCATCGTCTTCACTTCCATGTTTGTTTTTGCAGTTCATATTCATTCTGTCTTTTCTGATTTCATTGTTGGCCCGAGGGAAAAAGGTCGTTTTAGCTCGGTTTTATGCCTTTGATTCATGGTTTGTGAAGTTGGTGCTTATGCTTTCTCGGTACTTGAAACTTGAAATAGTCCTGTTGCTTTGCAAAATTTGCACTAGCCGTTTCGTCTTGTTCCTTAACTCGGAGCACTAACTATGGCTGCGCTGCTGGGAAAGTTGCGGTCGGCTGTGTCTGCAATCCCTGAAAATGATGATGACGAGTACAGCCGCACCGATTACTCGATTGCCATGGAGTACAATGGCCCTCCCGTTTCCTACAATATCCCCAAAGTAATCCCAGTTGACATCAGCCGAATCCCTGTTGCCGCTCCAGTTTCTTCCGCATCTCTGATTAACAATCTCTCCCTCCCAGTGATCCAACCTATTGTAAAGTCCAGACCTTTAAACAAGAAATCCCCAACATTAGATAGCTCCGGTGTATTAGCTTGCGGTAATGGTTATGAGCCCAAGCCCACGATGTCGGATGAAATTGAAAGTCCCGGTAGATTAACATATTCTGGAATTGTTGATGGTTCGCTCGAATTATCGACGGGTTCTGGAGATTCCAATGATAAAGAGGGTGAAGGTGCTCGTGATTATATGAATCCAACCAATTCGGAATCAACGGAGTCTGGTTTGAGCTCGCTGGAGCGTTCGTCTGAGATTTTCTCCTGTAGAGAGGATGATGGTGACAATGAAGCTCCTCACCACGTCAAAAGGCCATCGATTGTGACATTTCGTGACCCAGAATCGAGAGACGTGATAGCTCATGTAGAACTCTA
This sequence comes from Platycarya strobilacea, assembly GCA_036898215.1. Taxonomy (NCBI): domain Eukaryota; kingdom Viridiplantae; phylum Streptophyta; class Magnoliopsida; order Fagales; family Juglandaceae; genus Platycarya; species Platycarya strobilacea. The sequence continues at coordinate 6,794,670 of CM072554.1, read as the reverse complement.
TCATTCTGAGGATGGAAGTATTGATATGAACCCAAAGGTCCCGAGAAATGTTAAGAAAGGGGTATGCTATCGATGCTTTAAGGGAAATCGGTTCACGGAGAAGGAGGTTTGCATTGTTTGTGGGGCAAAGTATTGTTATGATTGCCTTCTTAGAGCAATGGGGTCAATGCCAGAAGGAAGGAAATGCATTACTTGCATTGGTTATGGTATTGACGAGGCGAGGCGAGGGAAGCTGGGAAAGGGTTCTAGGCTGCTCAAGCGGCTGCTCACTGATGGGGAAGTTAAACGGATAATGAACGCTGAGGTTGTCTGTATAGCGAATCAGGTGCAAGCAGAGGTTGTTTTTGTGAATGGTGAGCCTCTTACTCAGGAAGAGCTCGTTCAATTGCAGAGCTGCAAAAACCCACCAAAGAAGCTAAGACCGGGATGCTATTGGTATGATAAAGTATCCGGTTTTTGGGGAAGGGTGAGCATCAAAATCTACTTGTTTTCAGTTTTGTTTTTGTTCTTTTCCTCAAATGAGTTAAGTTCATCCTATCGAACTTCGATGTAATAACAGTTGTCCCTTGAATGAACAGGAAGGAAGAAAGCCTTCCCAGATTATTACTGCCCAGATGAATGTCGGGGGCCTTATCAAGCAAAATGCTAGCAACGGAAACACAAATGTATTGATAAACAATAGGGAGATTACTAAAGAAGAGCTCTGGATGCTCAAGGTGTGTGCTCCATGCAATCTGGTTCTTTTAAATTGTGCGGAGTTTTGTAAAGACGCAGAGTCAAAGCTATTCTGTTAAATGTTTAACAGGCGGCTGGGGTGCCATGTGAAGGGAGCCCTCACTTTTGGGTGAGTGATGATGGGTCATACCAAGAAGAGGGGCAGAATAATATAAAGGGTAAAATATGGGACAAGGTATGTTTGTACGTTGATGTACGCTGCCATGATTGTTTAACCTTTTACGTCTTGCTGAACTTGTAATAATTGTGGAACTTCACTCTTTGCAGACTAGAACCAAGTTGGTTTGCACGGTCTTGTCCCTGCCAGTTCCTCCTAATTCTCGAAATTCTTCTGGGGAAGAGGCGAATGGAGTTATAGCGGCCAGCATTGTCCAGAAATCGATTCATAAACTATTTTTAGTCGGTTATAACAAATCTGGCTCGGGTACTATATATAAACAGGTAAAATTTTATGGAGGGAATTACTTCAACTTTGAACTCGTGCTATAGTTATGTTCATATATGATGAATTGGACTTTCTTGAACACCTAATAGCTTAGTTGTTCACCTTCTCAACCTATATAATAATTATATTAATAGTCTCCTGAATTGTGATGGGAAAAAAAGTTTAATTAGAGGTTGCGACAGTAATTCAATTCTCTTTATTAGATGACTATATGTTCCAAAGTACTAATATTAAGGCCAAGCATTTTCATCATTTTCTGTCGTTGTCAATTAACTGGTGTAGGAATAGGATAGACACGAGGCTTTGATACAATTTAGCCCTGAAAGCACTTTTCCTCTGTTGTATGGTGCCGCCTTAATTTTTGGTGACATTAACCCTTTTAATTTGCTTTTTCTTAAGCCAAGCTTCTGTATGATGTTCCTTTCTCTGAAAGATATGCGCCAAGCTTAATTTTTGGTAACTGTAGAACCCCGTTTGCTTGCTTATTGTCAGGCCAAGCTTCTCTACAATGTTCCTTTCTCTGAAGATGAGCGCCAAGCTATCAAGTTTGTGATCCAAAGAAATTTGTGCATGTATCTCAGTTTTGTTCTCGAGGGGTGTGAACGATTTGAAAAACAAAGTTTGCATGAGAAGAAGAAAGGACATGTTATTAATAAGGCAGGACCTTCAGGTACCTTGAGGGTTATTAACTTATTTCTATCAAGTTTTCTTTTCTATAATGCTTGCATGCTATTCCCAATTGATTCATGTAAACTATGTTGAGGATATGTTGATGATGCATCAAATATACTTCTTCATAATACAATTTGAAGTTGTTAAAAAAAAAAAAAACCTAGCAATAGTAAATGAGAACAAGTATCCTGCATGGTTTCTTTCAATATAAAAACAAGGTTTAAGAAGGTAAAGGACATATTCAATTTGCAAAAACAGTGTTTTATGGTATGCAACCACTCACACGATGCTCACGTACTCTCATACATCTTAAAACTTTTTTCCCTGCCTTTGCAAATTTCTCTAATTGTGGAGTATAGGGACAGCAGGATCTCTGCAATCAATTGTTAAACAGTTAGGATATGGTTTTGGATGATGGTGGTGGCAGGGATGACTTAGAAACATTTACTCTATGGTATATGAAGATCCAGCCTTCGAATCTCTGCAAACGTTTCAGTTGTGAGATTCTGTTCAATTTCTTCCTACAACGAGAGCAATATGTTTGACTATTTTTATGAAACTCAGACATAACTGCAGGAGCTTCATTTATGTCCATTTTGCTTTAAGTCCTTCTGTCTATAGTTCCACAGTTTTCCATGTAATAAATTTTAAAATAATTCAATGAGAAAAACTATTTAATTAATTTATGAAAGGAAATTACCATTTTTTTGTTACTATGGTTGATTACTGGTAATTGGGATACTTGTTTCCTCGTTTCGGTTCTCTTATGATTTCTTCATTTAACAACGTGGCCATTGGGAAATTTTGGCATGGCTCATGAGTTGGATTCTTCGAGTCCCCAGTAGAACAGAATGGCATCTTGACCATCATGTAATGAATAAGCCAAATGGGTTATCACTTAACTGCAGTCTTCTGCTGCTGCTGCTGAGCATTCAAAGAATAATAACTTTACTCTCTGTTTTCTTTTTATTTGACTTTCAGCAAGTACATAGGGTACTTGTCAATGAATCCTTTACTATTTTGTCATTTGAAGTTATGCTTTACAATCTTGTTGCTAAATTACTCTAATATTTTTTATAAGAAAGAAGGAAGACTAATATTTAACAGTTAAGATGTTTACCTTTGACATTAACATGTTGGTGCCAGTAGTTTGCTTATCTGGAATATAATATATATGTATTTTTATGTTTGCAATAGATAATACAAGCCTGATAGTTGATGAAACAATCTATGCCATTGGGCAAAGAGTGCAAGCTTTCTCAGAATGGCTCCTCCAAGTTATGGCGTTGGGTACTTTGGAACCAGCTACCTTTAGTGAATATGCACCGTTTGTTCAGGAATTGTGGGAGGAGGCAGCCATAAAAGCCACATACAACCGGAGGAATGAATTAGAAATGCTACCCAGAGAAGCTACTTATTTCCTAGATCGGGTGAGATAATGCTCTGCGGTCCCTGTCTCTAAACAGAAAAAAAAAACACAAAGAAACCTATTCAATCTCCTATGATGAAATTTGAATGATCATTAGTTGTATTTCTATATTTTTGCATCAATAGCTTGTTCCACAGTGAAAATTAGAACAATATTAGGAACTCTGCTAAATATTCGTTTCTAACAATTATCTTCCAAATGCAGGCTGTAGAGATTTCTAGGACAGATTATGAACCCTCTGAAATGGACATCTTGTATGCTGAGGGGATTACCTCATACAATAGCCTTAGTTGCTTAGAATTTTCATTTCCTAAGTCAACACGAGATGACTTAGTAGACTCTGCTTATCAGCATGATCCTTCACTAAGGTCGGTTATTCTATTCTATTTATTGCTTCTTCTTTTTTTATATATAAGCATGAATGCCTTCATTATCACTGATCACATTTTCTGCTAACTTGTTTTGAGCAACGCTGTATTAATCAGTTCCAAACCTTGTCATCATCAATAGAATCTAAGACATGGTCAAGGTTGAAACTTTCTGAGATATTGGCAGCCATGTTTTGTCTTGATCATCTGTTCTGCCAATGCAAAGGAAACCATAACAACGAAAAATCTTTTTGTATATTTATTAAGTTCCTTAGACAATAGGATACATGGTGCTTTATTTATTTGTTTTAAGTATACATTTTGTCCATTGTGAAATGTAATGAATAGGTTTTGACATATATTTGCATTATTTTTCTTGAAACATATATTTCTCTCACCATATTTTCACTTAGCATTTGCAGATATCAACTCATTCGAGTACATCCAACAAGCCTGGGAGCAAACTGCAAGTGGCTGGACATGTTTGAAGACGCAGATATTCTCCTGTTTTGTGTTGCTTTGACCGACTATGATGAATTCTATGAAGACTTTAATGGAGTTTCAACAAACAAGATGTTGGCGAGCAAGCAGCTTTTTGAAAGCATAGTCACTCACCGGACATTTGAGAACAAGAACTTCTTGCTAATTCTGACCAAGTTCGATTTGCTCGAGGAAAAGATTGATCAGATCCCTCTCACAAGGTGTGAATGGTTTCATGATTTCCATCCTGTTACCAGCAAGAGTCGTCAAAACACCACCAACCCTTCATTGGCTCATCGAGCTTTCCACTATATAGCAATTAAGTTCAAGACACTCTTCCATTCTCTCACAGATGGGAAGTTATTTGTTTCCTCAGTAACTGGGTTGGAAAATGATACTGTCGATGAAGCTCTCAGATATGCAAGAGAGATTTTGTTGTGGGAAGAAGAGAAGCCCTGCTTCGTTAACGAGTTATCCTCTACTGACATTGAGGCAAGCTCCACCTCATGATTTTCTTTTATTTTTAATTCTTTTGCATGGATCCGTTTGAATACAGAAGTGAGTAAAAGCACCCCAACTCAACTTATTTTCACTAACAATCTCACTATTATATATAAACCGTCTCCACTCATTTCATCTCGTCAAATTGCAAGACCTTGTTGATCATTCAACTTTGCTTGGCGAAATTGTGTATATACAAAAGCAAACACGAACATGTATAGAAGATATAGGAACAGAGAATCTGTACTTCGGTTTTAGATGTTTTATGACATTTATGAAAGTGAGAATGTTCTTGCCTGTCGTGATTACTAAAAGAATGTTCTTTTTGAATCCTTCTTATGACAAATTATAAAAAACACATATATTAACGAGGGAAATGTTGAAATGCGTAATAAATTGAGGAACAACATATCCTGAGACAGGAAGGAATTCAACCCATGAATCGAAACAAGTCTGCGGTACCAGCAAGAAATGGATATGGGCATAGAATATCGGTTGGTATAACGAAAACTGGATATGCATTAATGAAGTAACGTGGAGTTTACGTGTTGCTTTTGTTCGGCGTAGATTCATCCCAAAAGTTCAAAAAGGACATGAGAATGCTAATGGCCAATATATCAAACATTAAAAAATTCTAAGGTTGAACAAGACCCTTATTTTTTGACCCCTTCTCCTCCCATTTGTCGATGGATTGTGGAGACATTTGTTAATAAACAAAGGGAAAAAGTTGGTGAAATATCATTATTTCTTAAAATCTCAAAAAGGAAAGTAAAAATGCATTAACATAAAAGGTTCAAGAGCGACATAATTTACACGATCTTTTTGAGCCAACGTACATGGAATATCATTTCACACTTCGGGAAGGGACCAAAAGACAGAAGACTGAAGACAGAAGACGGAGTGTGGCGCGCATAAAATATTCAAGCACTCAAATAGTCAACAATCATAGAAACTGAAGCCTCAGAATACAGCACTACTGACGACTTGACTCGGTTGAAATGGCTAAAAGCTTGACTCAACGCGCTTGAGCTCTCCTCCATGGGTTGAAGTTGAACCTTGGGGCTGCTGGGCTCAGTATTGGCAGGGTTGGAGATGGCTTCTTGACTGGCATTTTCTCTCAGCTTGGCAATCTCACTAGTCCAGATATCCACCAGCGAAGACATGACTATTAAAAAAAATATGGTTTCTTCGTAATGGTAGCAGACAAAAATTGAAGAAGACGAAAGGAATTTTTTATTTTTTTATTTTTTGAGATATTTGAAGCTTTTGGATGGTAGTTGATATTTTGAGGAGTGAAATGAAAGAAAGTGGGGTTTATATAGGAAGGTTAATAAGTGGTAAATTAGAAGCTTGATAATTGATATACACAGGCGCACACGTTCTTGTACATTTTTACCTGCGTGCCTTCAAACAGATTATAATATTGTATACAGTGGGAGGGCCATTTTGTCGGGTCTTCAGTCAAAATGGCCCACACCCACAGGAAATCTCGAAACCACAGGTCCACAGCAAGCTGTTCTCGAAACCACAGGTCCACAGCAAACTGTTGCCCATTGGTATCTTAATTTATTTTATTAATAATAAAAAAAATAGCTTTGTCAGTATTAAACAAATGGTATATTATGTAATGAATTTAGTGGAGGGACGGCAGCCGCCCCCTGTCCTACCACTAAATAATGTGAATGACCCCACCACTATTATATTAAATTTGCATAGTAATCTGCATAGTGACTTGTATAGTAACTTGCATAGTAATTTCAAAGCCTATAAATAGGGGCTTCAGTTGTAATGAAATTTATAAGAAAATATAGAGAGAAAGAAAGTTTCAGTTCTTAAGAGTTTCAGAGAGAGTTTCTTATTTCTCTTTTACAATAGTAGTTCCTTTCTTTAAGTTTCATAACACGTTATCAGCACGACGGTTCTGCCAATTCTGAAGCTAGTGGCCTTATTCCTCTGTAAGTTTTTCAATATATTATTTGAAATCTTTGATATATTTTATTGATGATTATCTGTGTGAATTTATAAATATATTTTCTGAGATACGCATATTTATTATTTATATGTGTAGAAAATGGCAAATCTTACAAAATTGGAATTTGTTGCTCTTGATATATCTGGGAAAAATTATTTATCCTGGATACTTGATGCTGAAATACATCTTGATGTAATGAACCTGGGAGAAACTATTAAAGAAGGAAATCAAGCATCCCTGCAGGAACGTGCTAAAGCAATGATTTTCCTTCGCCACCATCTTCATGAAGAATTGAAAACTGAATATCTCACGGTAAAAGATCCCTATATTTTGTGGAACAGTTTAAGGGAGAGGTATGAACACCAGAAGACTGTTATCCTCCCAAGAGCTCGCTCTGAATGGATGCACCTGAGGTTGCAAGATTATAAAAGTGTTAGTGAGTATAATTCCGCACTTTTTAAAATAAGCTCAGTATTAAAATTATGCGGTGAGAAAATCACCGATGAAGATATGCTAGAGAAGACTTTTACTACATTTCATGCCTCGAATGTGCTCCTGCAGCAGCAGTATCGAGAGAGAAAGTTCAAGAAATATTCTGAACTTATATCATGTCTTCTAGTAGCTGAGCATAATAATGAGCTCTTATTAGAAAGCCACAATACACGCCCTACTGGCTCAATATCATTCCCTGAAGTGAATGGTAATAGGTTTGCATCATTCCCAGAAGTGAATGGTGCATCCTTTAGAAGAAATCGGGGGCGTGGACGTGGACGTGGTAGAAGAAATTATAGAAATGTTGGTCATAGAAATGACAACATTAAAAGGGATATACCATATCACCAGAAGTGGTACAATTCAGAAAGGGGTAAAAATCTCCAGAATAATTCTTCAAAGAAAAGTGCCATAGATGTGGAATGACTGGACATTGGTCACGTACCTGTCGTACGGCCAGGCACTTAACTGATTTATATCAAGCTTCTGTTAAAGGAAAGAATAAAGTGCATGAAACAAATTTAGTAGAACCATCAGATGATTTATTAGATTCAGTAGATGTAGACGTTACTCATCTTGATGTATCTGATTTCTTTAATCATCCTGATGGTAGTATTGAACACTTAATTGGAGATGGAAGTGTTCCACTCAATTAATGTATTTTCTTTCTATCAATAATAAAAGTTTTGTATATTTTGTAGAATCATGGATCACATTGATGAGCTTTTTATCTCTGAGTTGAATGATAAAGATATATGTCTGGCTGACAGTGCTACAACTCACACAATTCTCAAAGAAAAGAAATATTTTCAAAATCTAACACTAAGTAAAGCCTATGTCCATACCATATCAGGTTCATCGGATTTAATTGAGGGCTCCGGAAGAGCTTATATTGTGTTGCCTAATGGCACCAAATTTTGTATTGATGATGCTCTATTCTCTTCACAATCCAGAAGAAATTTATTGAGTTTCAAAGATATACGTCGTAATGATTACCATATTGAAACGACCAATGAAGGCAGTAAAGAGCATCTTCTTATTACTAAAACAGTATCGGGCCAGAAGCTCGTATTAGAAAAACTGCCTGCTCTATGTTCTGGATTGTATTATACAAAAATGAGAACAATTGAATCACCAGAAGTGCATTGACCCTAAAGTATTTATGACTTGGCATGATCGCCTTAGACATCCGGGTTCTATAATGATGAGACGAATTATTGAAAATTCGCATGGGCATCCCTTAAAGAATCAAAAGATATTTCTACCCAATGAATCTCCGTGCTCTGCATGTTCTCAAGGTAAGTTAATTATTAGACCATCTCCCTCAAAAATCATTGTTGAATCTCCATCCTTTTTACAAAGGATTCACGGAGATATATGTGGGCCTATTCATCCATCAAGTGGACCATTTAGATATTTTATGGTTCTAATTGATGCATCTAGTCGATGGTCACATGTTTGTCTTCTTTCCACTAGAAATGTTGCATTTGCTAGACTTATTGCTCAGATAATTAAACTACGAGCACAATTTCCTGAGCATCCAATTAAGACCATTCGATTGGATAATGCAGGTGAATTTTCATCTCAAGTTTTTGATGATTATCGCATGTCAATAGGAATAGATGTTGAACATCCTGTTGCCCATACACACACACAAAACGGTTTAGCTGAATCTCTGATCAAAAGGCTTCAATTAATCGCTAGACCTTTACTTATGAAATCAAGACTACCTATTTCTGTTTGGGGACATGCTATACTTCATGCAGCATCTCTAATTCGCATTAGACCATCTGCATATCATAAATATTCTCCATTACAGCTTGCATTTGGTCAACAACCAAATATTTCTCATCTTCGTACTTTTGGATGTGCTGTATATGTTCCAATTGCACCTCCGCAACGTACAAAAATGGGTCCTCAACGTAGACTTGGGATATATGTTGGTTTTGATTCTCCATCCATTATTAGATACCTTGAACCCCTTACAGGGGATATGTTTAAAGCACGTTTTGAAGATTGTCATTTTGACGAATCAAATTTTCCGTTAATGGGTAAAGAAAAGTCGGTGCCTGAAGCACGACAAGATATTACTTGGGATAATAAGACCCTGTCTCATTTTGATCCTCCTACAAATGAATGTAAAAGGGAAGTTCAGAGGATTATTCATTTGCAAAATGTTGCAAATCAATTACCGGATGTATTTACTGACACTAAAGGTGTAGTAAAATCTTATATTCCTGCTGTTAATGCTCCAGCAAGGATTGAAGTCCCTGAAGGACAAATTGTCAAAACAGCAATAGGTGAATCTAAAATACGCCTGAAGCGTGGAAGACCTATTGGGGCAAAAGACAAAATTCCCAGAAGAAAAAAAAATACAAAATGAATTTGGTGTTCCTGAAGAACACGTACCCACAATACAGGCTACAAATATAATTGGTGCTCTTAAAGAGTTCAAATCTTCTATTCCAGAACCTCCTGAAGAGGAAACTCCTGAAGAGTATAAATCTCCTAAAAAGGGACCTCCTGAAGAGGTGTGTCATGAAATGTTTTCTCCTGAAGAGGAACAGGTACCTGAAAATAATGAGATCTCAATACATTTCATGAAAACTGGAGAAATTCTGGATAGAAATAAAACTGTTGTCGACAACATATTTTCATATAAAATGGCCCTTGACATTACCAGAAGTAATGAAGAAAGTGAGCCAAAAAGCGTCGAAGAATGTCGACGTAGAAATGATTGGCCAAAATGGAAAACAGCTATTGAAGCTGAATTAAATTCGCTAGCGAAACGAGAAGTATTTGGACCTGTTGTCCAAACACCAAAGGGTGTAATGCCTGTTGGATATAAGTGGGTATTTGTACGAAAACATAATGAGAAAAATGAAATTGTGCGATACAAAGCACGGCTTGTTGCACAAGGTTTCCTGCAGAAACCCGGGATTGATTATGAAGAAACATACTCTCCCGTTATGGATGCAATCACATTTAGATTTTTGATTAGTCTGGTTGTTACAAAAGGATTAGAAATGCGGTTGATGGATGTGGTCACTGCATATTTATATGGATCCTTAGACCATGACATATATATGAAAATCCCTGAAGGATATAAGATGCCTGAAGCATCTACAAGTACATCTAGAAATATGTACTCAATCAGACTACAAAGATCTTTATATGGGTTGAAGCAATCCGGACGCATGTGGTATAATCGCTTAAGCGAATATCTATTGAAAGAAGGATTTGAGAATAATCTTATATGCCCATGTGTTTTTATTAAGAAATCTGAATCCGGATTTGTCATTATTGCGGTTTATGTTGATGATTTAAATATTGTGGGAACTCCTGAAGAGATCTCAAAAACCGTTATATATTTAAAGAATGAATTTGAAATGAAAGATCTTGGCAAAACAAAACTTTGTCTCGGCCTGCAGCTTGAGCACTTGCCAAATGGAATTTTTATTCATCAGTCCATGTATACTGAGAAAGTCCTAAAGCATTTTTATATGGACAAATCTCATCCTCTGAGTACTCCAATGATTGTTCGAACACTTGATGTGAAGAAAGATCCATTCCGTCCTTGTGATGACGATGAAGAAATTCTTGGTCCTGAAGTACCATATCTCAGTGCAATTGGAGCTTTGATGTATCTTGCAAATTGCACTCGACCAGATATTACATTCTCAGTTAATCTGCTTGCAAGATATAGTTCTGCACCAACTCGAAGGCATTGGAATGGCATTAAACATGTCCTTCGTTACCTTCATGATACGGTTGATATGAGATTATTTTATCAACGTGGTTCAAGTCCAGAATTGATTGGGTATGCAGATGCGGGTTATCTTTCAGATCCACACAGAGGTAGATCTCAAACTGGATATTTATTTACTTATGGAGATACTGTCATATCATGGAGATCTGTTAAGCAGACACTATCTGCTACTTCTTCAAATCACTCAGAAATCATTGCTATTCATGAAGCAAGTCGAGAGTGTATTTGGTTGAGATCAGTTATTCAACATATCCAGGAAAAGTGTGGACTTCCTATGATCAATAATAGCCCAACAATCTTATATGAAGATAATACTGCTTGTATCACTCAAATCAGAGGAGGATACATCAAAGGTGATAGAACTAAACATATTTCACCTAAATTCTTTTATACTCATGAACTTCAAGAGAAAGGTGAAATTGATGTCAAGCAGATACGATCTAGTGATAATCTGGCAGATTTATTCACAAAGGCGTTACCAACTTCCACATTCAAGAAGATTGTGCATAACATTGGAATGCGAAGACTCAAAGATCTTTTGTCATGCACTTTTCAGGGGGAGTAAATGTGCTGATTGTACTCTTTTTCCTTCGCTGAGGTTTTGTCCCACTGGGTTTTCCTCTGCAAGGTTTTAATGAGACAATCTTAAAGCACTTGTAGATACATAAGAAGACTGTACTCTTTTTCCTTCGCCATTGGTTTTTCTTCCCACTGGGTTTTTACTTGACAAGGTTTTAACGAGGCAGATTCCTTATGAGTGGTCATTCAAGGGGGAGTGTAATGAATTTAGTGGAGGGACGGCAGCCGCCCCCTGTCCCACCACTAAATAATGTGAATGACCCCACCACTATTATATTAAATTTGCATAGTAACTTGCATAGTGACTTGCATAGTAATTTCAAAGCCTATAAATAGGGACTTCAGTTGTAATGAAATTCATAAGAAAATATAGAGAGAAAGAAAGTTTCAGTTCTTAAGAGTTTCAGAGAGAGTTTCTTATTTCTCTTTTACAATAGTAGTTCCTTTCTTTAAGTTTCATAACATATTACACTTTTTTATTTTTGTGTTTTCTTCTCTAAGCATTTTTTAAATCCTAACATTAAAAATATTATAAGCTCACTTAAAAGAACTTATTTAACACTTAAGTAAAAAAAATATATATATATAAATATAAGATAAATAGTCAATTGGTAAACTTTTCTCGTACTGCATGCGGCATTTTCCTTTTAAAAAAATTCTATGCATATCCGAGAGGGTGTTGTAACACAACAGCAGCGGGAGCACCAAGCCACCCTCGGTTTTATTCCAAGTATTCTCGTTCAGTCAACGTTAAAGGTCAAAAAACAAAAAATGGAAAATTGATAGTCAGTCCCCAATTGACAACCATTTGAACTATTTTTTAATAATTTTTTGCATTCCAATGAATAAAAAATGATTTTCTAGCTTTTTATTTTTCCCAGAAAACGAAAATTAAAAAAGGAAAAAAAAATGCGGTCCCTATTCTGGCCAATTGGAGCCCGAGTAGCGCTGTCCACCAAAAAGAAAAGAAAAAAGGGTAGCAAGACGACTCGATGGCTAATGGGGCCAATGGCTGGCTGTGTACGCAAGAAATGTAGCCTCCGGCAAAGGCCATATTGAATCAAACTGCCTATTATTGAACAAAGTAAATATTACAACAGGATAAAGAATTAACGGGGGGTTATCATAGCTATAATCACATGTGCTTATCGATATGCAAATGATGTTAGCTAATGCACTTCAACTGCCTAACAGATACTGTTGATCTACCAAACACGCGAGCGACTATAATTTTATCATGACAGAATGGTGCCCGGAGCTAACATCCTCCAGAAAGCACATCCCATTCTCTCCTGCCATCAACAGAATATGTTTAGAACTCGTCGACAGTGTTACTGCATGGGCAGCAGGCAAGAAGACTTACCGTGTTGGGCATGAAGGCGATGAATGCATGGAATGCGGTAGAGAAAGCCCTAGTAATGTCACCAAAAGCAAATCTCCCAAGGGAATTCATGTTAACATGAGGTGTCTTGGACGGGCTTGAAGGTTTGTCCTCTATCTGAACAACTGTTGACCACATGAAGCAAGGCATGGACCAAAACAAACATGCTTGGATAGCACCATCCAAAGCAGCTCTTTGTAGCTCGTGGCAAATATCTCACTTGTGATGCTCCCATGGTTTTCTATGGGAGAAATCAGGACGTTGTGAAGCCAAATATGGGGTTTGCTCGGGTAACAGCTCAGAGGAAGCAAGAAATTTTAATGCCAAATATGGGGGGGCTTGCAGGGGCATAACCTCTATTGCTTCCTTGTTGGCAGGCAAATGTTATGGATCCAAGTGTCTGTTATGTAGCTTAATAAGTGAATGAAACACCCCTGACAACGTATCTTGCACAAAGTAATTTGAGATCACAGCTTGTATATAACGCAGACAGGCTCCACAAGTTCAAATCCATGGTGTCCAACCTTCATACATGTTGCAAAGATTATCTATGCTTGTGGCTTGCTTAAGTAGATAATCCACCTGCTCTGCAACACTGATATCCCTGGATGTCCAACAACAGTTTACTGTTAATAAGAAATTGATTTAAATCCTACCATAGAGTTCCAAAGAATAAAGGTACCTGTTGCCACCGATGTCTCCACCCTCTAGTTTCATCTCAACCCGCCTCAAAACTGACATTGCATAAGCATTTTTACCTAGTGATGACAAAGTACAAACAAGAAAATGACAACTAGGTCAACACCCAACAATCACGAGACTCGAAAATTTAAGTAATCCTTGGGGATAAACATGGTCAATTATGAAATGTGTGCTCAAGTTGCAAGAACTAATCTAGAGTGACTAAAATCTCATCAAAATTCTTTAGTCTTGTAAAAGGGTTATTAATTTGACGCATAAGAGGGGATGACTTAAGAGCTCATTTGGGAACACAACTACTGTTAGGTATTCTTAGATATTCTCAAATTCAACCTTTTTCTCTATCCTTTCCCAAAAACCAATGAAACATCTTCACTTAAAGTATTTTACTACTATTCACAATTATTCTGAGATGTTAGTATCCAAACGAGTGACTTCAATAGCAGATCTGGTTTCCCATATTAATTAAATAATTTAAAAAGATAAGCTCAAAAGAAAAGAAAACAAATGACACATAGTACGTACCCCTGCCTACTCGACTACTACTATGCATATTAGGTAGAGGAACTTCACGATCTTCACAATCTTCATCTTCAATCTTAGCTTTCCTTGATGAAAAAATATTATCATTGCCCTCAAACTTCTCTTCTGAGTCATTATTTGGTGCTGTCACAGCTCTGAGATACTCATTTGGCTCATTCATTGCTGACTTGACAGAGCCCGTATCAAGCACATTATCCTCCACATAACTGGATCCTGACTTCTTAACATCTGAGATTCCTTGAAAATCAGTTTGAGATAATAGAGTGGAGTTTTGATAACCTGTGGCACCGGACCCATGTGAAAGCTGCCCCATCTCATGTGTCAGGTCATTTAAGCAATCTGGAACGTTTTCTTCAGCTAGGCTGAAGCCAGATTCTGAGATGCTACTACAGATACTATCTGGTGGAGATATCCACCCTTTATCTTCCAAAGAAAGTTCATTAACACTAAGAAATTTTTCAGTGCTTCCACTGTCGGATATGGAGAGGGCTCCTCCCTCCTTGTCCACAAATTCAGCAGCATCACCAGCAAGATATGCCCTAGAGGCACTAATACCCTGCGATTTTACTTCCTGGCTTTCTCCTAGTCCTTCAAGTGCCTGTCAAAGAGAAAGCATTCATGTTCAGTCACCTTGCAATTCTCAAAATATATTTGTATTAAAATAAAATCAACACAATCCATCTCAGAATGGTAAAAGTACTTTATGAAGATTGCCAGCATGTAGACTTGCAGTGCGTGCAAGTCTGGTCAACATGGAATAGAGCTCCTTCACAGAAAATGTGAGTGATGGTACCAAGGGCTTAAAGCTCTGACAGGCCTCCCTGATTCTCAGACAATAAGACTGGTATATGGCTTGTCCATGAATGGGAGATATCTCTGTACTGCGCTCCCTCTCCCTAACTAAAGCATCAGTCATCGCAGCAACATCTTTAGACAACACTGATTCAAGTGGAAGAAGCATAGCATTTGCCTGCACATACATGAGAAAGTCATAATATATTCTTGTGACTTCAGGGCAGACCTGTATAAGCAAGCAGGCCTTACAAAAAAAAGTTCTATATGGTGATATCTGGATAGTAGTCCCAGTCCCCACTTGTAAACACCTATTTACTTTGAATGAGAAAGCTATATGAGTGACAGTACAAAATAATTTGGATAGAAACGATTAATTTGAGAGACAATGAGAACCTTTGAAAGATCATCCATAAGAGAATGGTGTACTGCAGCGGCCTCATTTCCTAGACTGTGAACATCATGTAGGTCTTCTGTTATCGCCAGAACCTACAAAAAGTACAAAAACATTAGTGGCAGACAAAAACCAAGAAAAGAATATGTTAATAAACCCTTCAATTATAACTCATCAGTAGCTCTGAAAAATACAAACTGCAAAAGGAAAGAAACAGAAAAAAGCAGCTAAATGGGTGGTCAGCATGAAGTATGGCCTAGTACCAATGCTGATCAGCATTGTTGACTACCAAGACATATTTATCATCATTAGCATCAACTCACAATAAATCTGATTAGCATCAATTATTGTAAAGGCCACACCTCTTCAAGCATGGAACCACATTCAGAAGTCAAGGCAGTATGGCTCCTTGAAACATGACTGAATGTTGATAACGCAACACTGGCTTCATATGCACAATCTCTCATTGCAAGAACGGTGCTTTGTAATTCACCTATAAATGGAAAAAAAAAATAGAATATAAACCTAGCAATGAACATGTCTATGCCTACCACGACATGTGCATAAGCATGTTGTTTGTACGGACGTAGTGATGAATGCTAATAAAATATATGTAACCTGAAGCTGACTTTGCTTTGAGAGAGGCAATGCAGAGTTCATTAGTTGCAGAATATAAGCCATTGGAAGCAGCCTCCATGGTGCTTTGAGCAAATTTCCATTCTTGTTCAGTACCTAAGATGAACATGAAAAAATACACTCACTACTGGCATAAAACTGCGATTAATGGACAAATTATAAGTTAACTCTCAGGAACTCACGTGTAAAAGAATGATAGGTAACGTCCAATCTTGTTAGAGCATTCATGTAAGCTTGCTGCCAAGCTCTGCCATCACTGCCATTCCTGTAAGAATGAATATCTCCTGGAAACCGGAAAATGCCAACTCTAGATGCTTCAAAATCCAATAATGATGCGCAAATTTTCATTATATCTGATGCCTTCTCTTTAGTTTCCCGCAGCAACTGCCGTCGCCTCATCAAATGGTCATGGAATTCAGTAGGAATTCCTGAACTCTTGATAGAAGCATTTCCTGTTGCATTAGAATTTGCGCCACCACAAGCCCACCCCATTGCTCTCTCAAGCTTCCCTTCTGCTGTAGCAGAAGTTTGGTCACAAGCCTGAAGGCAGTCAAGTGATCTAGCTATCTTTGACACAGCAGATTGTATATTCTCCATCAATTTGGCTCTGCTCAGGCTTAAAATAATTGGATATGAGCTATCATCACTGGCAAAAAACTTCTCAAGTGTGACCTTGTTACTATGGGAGGGTGTCAAGGTATCATGTATCCATTCTATTTGAGCAATCTCTAGGCTAGTCTTATGAAGAGACTCTCTGAGCTCATTTACCTGCCTCCTCATAAGGGAAGCTGCCGACCTTGCCGCTCTAGCCGTTTCATGAGCATTGCAGTATTCCTCAAGCATAAGTTGAACCTTTTTCACAACCCCACCATCCTTTTTCACTTGATCAAGACCAACATCCTTTGTTGCCTCTGCTAGTTGCTTCAAATGCTCATTTTCTCTATCCAACAAAGCCACAAAAGCAGGAACAACTCTTTCCTTCAGGTACTGACCAACATGTTCTTGAAGCTGGAACTCTAGCTTTTTCTTTACAACATTAAAGAGCTGGTCGAATCCTAAATTTTGATCCACAGATGAAGCTACATCATGCATGCATGAATCAAGAAAAGAATCCACAAGGAATATTTTCCAAATAAAAAAAGATTGTCTGTCCAACAATCCCCCAAACTTCCAAATATATTCAGATATTGGGTTTCCAGAACTCATCAGATCCACTAAATCTGAGATATCATTTGAATGAGAGGTACAAGAAACAGCAAAAGGAGGCAAGGATTTATCCATAGATTCCAATTCAGAGAACGGCCTAACTAGGGTGGATAGTATCATTTTGCTTTTATGCAGCTCCCTCTCCTCGTCAGCATAAATTAGGGACTGGAAATGGCGTTCAGTAGAAACCAAGGAGTTTTTTATGTCAGCTTCTCCTTTTATGAGTGAAGAGCTACGTGCATCCCTCTGGTTCCAAGTTCGATGGAGTTGGTCCAGCTGTGCCCGACAAGCTTCTTCCTCAGAAGCAAGCTCCTCTGCCTCCTCCCAAGAGAGATGATCCCTACCTTTCAGCGCAGCTTCTTCAAGAGCCAACTGCTGCTCAGTAATGAGGCCAACTTTAATAAAATAGTTCTGTTCCAGTTCCACCAAAGATGCCCTTTCCACTTCAACCTCAAGAAGCTGCTCCAGTGTCATATCAATAGAACCCCTGATTTGTGAGATTAATCCGAAAGCATCCATGACTTCTGAAGGGAAAGAAATTGCAGATCTTATCACATCTGGTAGAACAACTTCTGTCATTTGCCCAAGCAAACTCTTACAGGAAAGTAAACCACTTTTAAAAAGAAAGACCCAATCCCCTTCAGAAAGATTTTTTGAATGGTCTTTATCTGTATCAATGCTAGGTATCTCCCTACTGATCAATTTTTGTAGCTCATTAACAAACCCTGCCAAAAGAACACATTTCTCAACTTGTTCTTCGAACTTACAGAAAATAGTTCCAAAATCGTACTGCAATCTATTGTTTCCACTTCTTACTCTCGTAGAATTGCTAAACATGTCCAGTAACCTACTCTTAACCTCATTATACAGAGAACTAAGAGCCACATTCAAAACAGATAACACCTTCTCCTTCTTCTCTTCCAGCTCCCTTTGCAATCTTGCATCCATTGTCCCCTCATATTTAGATTGTGTGGACTGAATGGAAGAAAGGGCATCTTCTTTCCTTACAAGACCAGCAGACTGCATATATAGTATAAAAGCAGACAGAACACCATCCTTGGCTCTTAATTCAGTCTCTGAACCAATAGCGTTGGCAAGCCCAGCACACTCATCTTCAACTTTCTCTATCTCTACTGCATACTTCTCCACTTTAAGACACAGATCACCATGCCTGCGTTTGACAGAATCGAGATTATCACCATGTATTTTTGCCATAAGATCTGTAGCTTGTCTTCGGGCAACAGAGAGGATGTCAGAGGATGGTGCATTCATAGAAAGTTGCAAAACTTGTGCCCACCCATGGACGGTACTGGTTGAAAGGTAACTAAGAGGTAGGATTCGTTGCAAAGCCAAAGAGTATGCTTGGAGGGCAGTTTGGGCAGAAGAGAGCCCCTCATCTAACTCAGCAATGAGCTGAGAAACTTCCCTATCAATATCATGGCATTGTACTTGCGTGGGTTCAGGGACAATAGTTAATGGAACCCCTGCCACCAGAACAGCAGATGTAAGTGAAAAGGATTCTTCCATGCCACTCAGATTTAAACCAGAATTAACTTCAGGAATCAAATTGCTTCGTAAAGCATCAAGGATCCTTCCATGCTGCTCCATCCAGGTTGTTGCCTCTTGAGCTTTCTCAGAAACAATGGCCTTCGCTTGAGCGAATTCTTGAGCCTGAATTTCAAATGTTGCACGAGTTTTTTCTGAATTGCTAGTTGCTTCAGAAACAAATGACTTTGCCGATGTCTCGTGTAGAATAAGGTTAGACCTCTCTTGATCAGCTCGAAAAAAAAGAGCAGAGGCAAGTTCATATTGATTTAGGACATCAGCAAATCTCTGGTACATAAATTCTCAAAGTCAGCTAATTTGAAAATAAATAGACAATTAACAAAGGATAAAAAATTGTAAGTAGCCACAAACTGGTAGGCAGTACTTCCTCACACCTGAAGAGAAGATTCGATGGCTGGTAGATTAGCCAATAAAAGATCATGATGTTCCTGCAATTAAGGGCAAACGAAATTTTTAAGTTCTAGATAAAATATGCTAGAATACTAAAGATGTTATGTGCAAAGTGATAAATGAAGACTGGCTAGAGTACTAGATAGATAAGAGACTCAAACTACAAGATGATGCACAGAATACAAGTAATACAGTACAAGCCATCACAGAGACATTGCAATGCATGTGCAAGATTTTCCAGGAACCACATATTCTCCATTTTCTTCAAACAGAGAGATATACAAGCTCCAGTTTTGCAATGAACAGGTACCTGCAAGGGAACACGAATTTCCTGAACTCGTGATGCAAATAAACTCAAACTAACAGCCAATTCCATGCCCTTTCTTTCTTCACCACCAATTGCTGCATCATCATGAAAGTCTCCACGTGTCCATTCTACCAGTGGATCCCAAACAAACACTTCTAGTAACATCAAGAGTATGTCTTTGTTCTTTCTCAAAACACCAACAACTGCTTCACAGTTTGATCTAAAGGTGCCTTCTATTCCGGTCAGCCCCAAAGCCGCTTCAATTGTCTGTGTAAGACGGAAGGGAACAATCTCTGGAACTTTTAGTTTTTGCCCTTTATCAAAACAAACATTATAATCTATATGTAAAATATCTCCTTTACAGAAATCTATAAGAATATTATCCAAATGTCTATCCCCCAGGCCCAGAATGTGGCCCACCATGCTCATGGCTGCCACAGTTCCAGAATACCTGCAAGTCAAAACCAAAAGTGATAGTTAAAGCATTTGACATTTTGTTGTGCATAATCTAATAAAAAAAAATATTTTCTAATTGCACAACATGGAAGACTCGTGTATCATTCTAAAAAATGAGAAATTAGAAAGAAAATTCACAGGTCATGATGCTTTCTCTATCGCCAATTAACCTATTTAAACCACGTATTTAGATTAAAGAAACTAGCTTAGCAGCTGGGGGCACATGGATGCCTGTGGTAAGGTTGAAGAGATTGTAGACTTCAACTGTTCGACATCAAATTCCCTTCTCTATCATTCTTCATGTCCTTATTTTATTGAAAAAGAGAGAGCGAGACATTGCAGCCATAGTATACGTTATAATGGCAGCTAACTACCTGAAAGTTAAGCAGTGAGTAGCAAGCACCTTATTGACCTCTATATTAAAATATGTGGCCACAACTATAATTGAATCTAACAGAAGCATTATGGTCAGTTCAATTTTATCCACAATAAGATTATTTAATTCTATCCTATTTTTAATTGTGTTTATAACTTGATTGTGTGGAATTATTTAAACATGGTTTTAAATCATGACCTTTAAAATTATTTTAAATTTATAGTCAATTAACACGTGAATGGACGTGGTTCAACTAAACAAAGACAAAATGTTATGAATGAAAGAAGATGAGTGTTTCTAGCCTCTAAAATTCAGCCCTTTAAACATTATTTAATTTATGATCAGCTATTTTGGAAAGTAAAAACTGAAGGGTCTTTCGTGTATTGAAGGTTTATTCAGATAAAAATTAATTATAAAAATGTTGAGGTGGCATAATAGAAACAAAAGACATTGTTTTGAAATTATATAGGTAATAGATATGGAACCGATAGCACAAAGTAATGTGCCTAAAAATTGGTACAATATCACGATAGCACTCATAAAAATGACATCAGATACTTTACTGATCTACCATCCCAATAAATTACGATTTGGAAGTGGAATAATCTCCATATTTGGTCAACAATCTTGATGATTAGATAAGTAGTCCTCATAGTGTGTTTATTCAATTGACATGATAAAAGAAGAATGATTGAGGAAAACAATCATTTGGGCATCCATTGGATTCCGCAAAATCAGAGTTAAACACAAACATGAGTTTCCTCTTCTCAGAGAGTTTAATGCAACAGCATTTGTACCAGTATGGTTACTGCAAAATTATCTCTCCAGTAAAAAACAATTCTTTTTTATAAGTAAAAAAAGAGAAAAATTATTTTCTGATATGTTTTCAGCTATCATATATATACAAACCAAAGATAATAATTGCAGAGAGCCAGGCTTAATGGTTATTACGTTTTTTTAATTAGTATCATTTTAGGGATAATATTTTGTTATAATTAAAAGTTGACGATTGATTATCAGTTGTTTGGCCTTTTAAGTTTTGTCAAGGGGAAATTTTTCTGAAAATTTTAAGGTCTCTAAGGGTCTTTTTTTTTCAATACCAAGAATAGAGTTTGTCTTTTACTGTTGTCGTACACCTCAAAACCTTAATTCTTCCATTCACCGTACTGACTGCATCATAGATGTTAACTATTTCGTACTCCTTCAGAATAGTTCAAACAGAGGATTTAGGAATATGAAATGAGAATCACTCTATACACCAGCACAAATGAGTTGATTTGTTATGCACCAATGGAAAACCCAAATCACATGGCCTATACTCCAAAAAAGACTAATCAATGATACAATAAGAGGCCCATTAGAACCTTATGAAGAGCAAGAACTCCTCATTCCTAAGCAATATGGGATCCCTCACATGTTTGATTCAAGGTTACAATGCCAAAGGCAAAAGATAAGGCCAACTGAACATTTGACTCAAGGCAAAGAATAAAGACACGTGACACCATAGCTTTTATGCCTCGTTTGATTACACAGATGAGATAAAATGAAAATTGAATAAAATATTGTTAGAATATAATTTTTTAACATTATTTTTGTTCTGAGATATGAAAAAGTTGAATTGGTTATTATATTTTGTCTGGGAGTTTGGGAAAATTGTAGCGATAAGATGATGGTTTGTGAAAAAGTTCGTGGAAAAAAGTTGTACAATTAAGGAACCCCGGGTAATTGGATTAAATTTTTTAGTACAGTTGGGTCAAGAATATAGATTAAAAGGTACCTTTTCAATTTTGAGCTGAAGGCTTTGAATCCTTCACTGGCACACCATAGTTCTTGATGAAGAAGCTGTCTAGGAACCTCTTTCATTAGATCCAGAAGAACTTTGCGCTTGACTTCATGAGGCCAGTCTCTTCTTGAAATTACTCTCCTAATGCCTTTCTCTTTGAGTGCTGGTATGATTTTACCATAGAACATATCACTTGGTCGGGGAACAGGTGGAGGAGCTGAATCTTTTGCGTTGCCAGCACCCAATGCTGAGAACTGTGCCAGTTGGACACGGTTTTGCCAAGACTTAAAGACACTGTAGATACTTATCACATTGTCAACCCACTGAATCAGACCAGCTCGACCACTGATTGGTGTCACAGAGTAATATCGAATACCAAGAGAATGACTACAGGTTGCAGGAGATGAATGCAGAAACCCATTAATAGCTTGCAAGAGCTGCATGATTCTTGCATCAAGGCGCAAATCTTCTCCCCCTTTCAAAAGATATGTGTACTTCTGACCATCTGAACCCAATATTACAAGTTTCTTAGGTTTAGTCTTGGTTGATAGAATAGCCACTTGCTCAGAGAAAGAAGCAATTGTGACAATCTCTTGGAGACCAGTAGTGACTCTTGCATCAGATTCAGATACTGTGACATGCTTCTCAAGACCAGGCATTGGCACATCAGAAGATGATAAAAGGGCTAGTTGTGGTGCAACTTCCTTCAATGAAACCATCGACTTTCTCTGATAAGATGCCAAGGATGCAGCAATATTGTCAAACGGACGCCACACATCTCCAAGTGCTGCTACAGATGCTGGGGGTGTCTTAAAATTTAAGATGGCTGACTTCAATTGTTCCATATATTCCTCGTGGAACCATACTTCATGAGGTGTTTCGGGTTTTTGGGAAGTTGTAGCTAGACGACGTTCCAATGCCACAACAATGGGGGCCATCATGGCTGAGTATTTAGCAGCATTTATCTTGTTCTTCTCACTCTGGCTTAGAGTGACATTCTCTGCAATCCGAACAGCCTCTTCTTTCAACAAATTAATACGCCTAGTTACATCTGAAAGTATATTTAGTCAGACAGTTCGCTATGCTGTGTGATTAGAGAATAGCAAAGTAGCAGTACGTGTGAGGGAAACCCATAAGAATGTGTGCTAGCACCATTTGCAATTTTAAAAGTTGTGATTTTTCAACAATTTCTAATATTAAGAATATACTGATGAGTCAAATATCCCAGAACATCAATCCTAATGAAATTGATTAGATAAAAATAGCCCAAAACAACAACCCTAAATAAAGTCACGTCGAAAAAGCCTTCACTCTTACCTGCCAAAAATAAAAATAAAAAAGCAGGTTGAAAAAACCTATGTACACTGCCACATTTGTCTGGTGTCCACACCTTCAGGCTTCAACATGCACATAACAGTTACATTTTGGGTTGACTTAAATATTTTAGACACATAATCTAATGTTCATAGTCAGGGGCGGACCCACGCCTTGGGTTGGGGGGGCTACGGCCCCCCCCAAAATTTTTCCAAAATTTATTTATAATAAAAAATATATATAATTATATATATAATTAAAATTCTCTCTTAAATTATAAAAATAAAAATAAAAATTGACCCCCCCCCCCAATTTTTTTTTTTATGAAAATTATTCTTTTAAATCTCAATATACATTTATTTATATTTTAATTTTTAACTTTATGTAAACCCAAATTTTAACTTACATAATCTTACAGTTACTATAATAGTCTAACTCTAGCAAAAAAATTAATTATAAATTTATATGATTGTAAAATTCATTAATCATACTCACTTATTTAGTTTCACTCTAACTTGTATGATTGTGAGATATAATTTGTTAAAAAACTAATAGCGTTACATCATTACTTAATAGAAAATTTTCAAATTTATTCTTAATTTATAAATTTTTCTTAAATCATAAAAAAAATATGAGCAAATACTTAACAACAACTAAATTTTTTTTTTTTAAAAGAAAGAAATGGAGTACAATTCGAAAAATAATATACGTTTAGAGAGTTCGATAACAACAGAATATGATATTTCTATTACTGATGATCATTCTTCTAAAATTTACACATACTGTACATTTTATCGATCGCCCCCCCCAAACATAAAATTCTGGTTCCGCTCCTGTTCATAGTCAAGTTGCATGATGCATATTTACAGTATGGATAAAGAGATGGTTTAATCTCATCTCATCATAAATTTCCATACAAAATATAATAAACAATTCAACTTTTTCAAATTTCAAAACAATAATAATATTAAAAAATAATATTCTAACAATATTTTATTCAATTTTCAACTTTCATCTAAAACTATTTCATCTCATCTCACTATCAAACGGGACCAAATTTACCATATGGAGAAATTACAATGCAATGAGATGATAAAAAGCGCATGACTTAAATGACATCACAACAGTAAAAGCCTCATACAAGTGACAAAATGGTACCTGTGTGAAGATCCTGAAGTGTGCTGAGCCATAATTCCTCCCAAAGAACAGTCATGTTTCCCAGCTCATTTATCATCAGCTGAACATCTTGAATCAACCTTGGATAGAGCTCTCTCTGCACGTAACAAGATTATGATATAATTTCTAAAACCCAGTTCAACCAAGAAACAAAAGGTTCAAGATGATTAAGCATCATTTACATAAATTCTTCAGCACAAAACAAAAAGCAAGATCAAATTAAGGGAATGCTACGCAACTAGGAATTCCTATGATAAAAGCCAAGACCTGGGAGGTGAGGATCTTGCACCGGTTGAGGTCAATAACGGAATGCTTCAAACTGAATGTGGATGGGTGTAGTCTAGGGAATTCGGGACAAGTGGTGCGGGTGTGATTATGAGAGATGACGAGGGACATATGGTGTCAGCCTTCTGTAAAACATAAGGGAACAAGCACAAAGCAGAATTACTGGGGATCCTTGATGGACTGAAACTGTGCAATAGACTAGGTTTGGAGAAAGTTGAAGTGGAGTCAGATTCAAAAGTGGGTGTTGAATGGTTGTGGCTGAGGTACCATTCCATGGTTTTTAACTCATTTCTGGGATCAAGTTTTTGAGCAGTGAAACTGTGTCTATGCTATATTGAGAATGTGTTCTGAGAGATTAACCCAGTGGCGGACAGGCTTGTGAAGCTAGGAGTGACGGGGACCAATAAGTATTTTTCTCAATGGAGTGAGCTGCCTAGATGGGTCAGAGGAAATCTGTCATTAGATAGAGCCATGTTATCATATATCTGTAAGAAATAGGGTGCTTACACTTTGGTTAAAACAGAGACAAAAAAAATTATTGCTCACAATTTGGTTAAAACAGGACAAGTATAAATTTAAACATCTTGGTTTAAGGATTTAATGATAATTTGTAACCCCCAAGATGTTTTGGATGTAACCACGATTTTTCCCCCACCATAAGTAATGGTTATTGATACAACTATGGATTATTGTCGACTTTAAAACAAATATCAAATTAAAGGAAGGATGCTTAACCATAATATAGTATTGGTAAACATGATGTTAGGTGAAGCATCAACTACTAAGCTGTAAATTGTATGGTAATGATTTGGTATTGCAAATCACAAAAATATTATGCCCATTTTTTTAACAAGTATGAAAATATTATGTATATACAATGGTTTATCATGTCCCACCCAAAACAAATGAGATTGGTTGGTAAGCTCTCACAAAAAAAAATTAAAATTAAAATAATTCAATCATAAAAGTGATAGTACAGTTATATAATGACTCAAGGAAGCCCAAGCCACATCTAGGCCTAGATTCCAAAAGTGCTGATCAATGTTAGTATTTTTACTTTGATTTCGGGCCTTTATCCTTTTTTTAGGTTCATTAGGGTTTTTCATTATGAAAAGTAAGAATGAGCTTCTTCCCCCCAAGCAATGTGGGATCCTAGTTACCTACGACCTTCCCAGTTACCTACCACCTTCCAATACTCAATCAAGGGTGCTACAACTCACCTCTTAGGTCTCTAACGTCCTCGTCTGGTCATTCCATCATAAGTGGCAAGATTCAAATCCCACACTCTTGTTTATGATTGTCTCTAATATCATTTCAAACAATCCAGGGGAGGCCCAAGCAGCATTTGGGCCTGACTCCAAGCCCCTTGCAATTATTAAAAAGGGCAAAAACTTCTCCCAGCAAATTAACATAGGATCCCATTCATCAGCTCCTTATATTATCAGTTATGGTTATAACAAATATATGGATGAATTGGAGTTACAAAATTCAAGCAGCAGCAAACACACATGAGACCATATTATAACTTCTAAAAAACGCACACAACTAATGTCAACCATGTGAACGAAAAGAGGGTCATTGAATTAGTATCTACTTATAAACATAAGGGCATTCTGAAATGCTTGTATGCCCAATTTTCAAATGATGGGTATAAAGAGATTTTATATTAGACATATTATAATGTACACAAGTGCCAAACAAAGAAATAGAAGCAATTTCCATTACCAAACAACCCAGTATGTGCTGAAGCTCCTCCAACTAATGTCAGCCATGTGAATGAAAAGAGGGTCGTTGGAATTAGTATAGACTAATCAACATGAGGGCATTCTGAAATGCTAGCATGCCGAATTTTCAAATGATGGGCATAAAGCGATTTTATATTAGACATATTATAATGTACACAAGTGTCAAACAAAGAAATAGAAGAATTTCCCTTACCAAACAGCCCAGTATGTGCTGAAGCTCTTCTGAAGGGTTCTCTTCATAAGCATTTACATCAACCAATGTTGGGTACACTATGGACCAAGGAGATTGCTTGGCCAGCATCATCAACAAGCCCTCCAACTGCTTCCGGACCACTTGCTCAGGATGAGAACTTACTCGAGCAAACAGTTGGGGTGTTACTTCCTACAGAATAAGATTGCAATCTGAAGTCACTTGATAATTATTGCCTAAAACACTGGGAAAAAACACAAAAGTAGTATCTCACCTGCCATGGCAACAAAGGAACCGTCAAAAGGGCAGGGCCCAGAATATCTTTTAACTCCACTCCATAATTGAGAATAATATGTAGGACGTACAGTGTAGCCCTCAGGGTATAACTGGCAGTTTTTTGTTTTAAAGACTTACAATCAAAGCCAGTCAACTGACCATGGCAAAGCTCGGCAGATGAATATGACAGATACCGTATGAAACTAAGACCTGCATGCCCAAAGAGGGAAACTCTTCTCCTCCTCAAAGACCACCAAACGTCAAGTAAATCACCAACTACAGATAATACATCAACTTCGTCCAGGCCAATGTTTGCACGTAGGAAGAAAATCTTCATCTGAGAAGCTATTGTAGCAGAAAGGCATTCACCACTGGAGTTTTCTGCCCCTGGCGCCGCAGCTGCAGCTTCAATAATATTTACAACTTGCTGTGCCAGAGCCCTTGCAGCATTGTCCTCACTCAAATTAAGTTCTGAAGAATCAATCAAAAAGTTGTGTTCTCTCTGTTCATCCATAAAACCATTTGGATCACCCTTGTTCTGGAAAAGCTGTAAAATCAAATATTTTACTCTCGCAATCTCAACTTCATTTAACTTGAATCTCTCAGGCAGAATTTCTGTAACCAGCACAGGAGAAAACGAGCAAGAGTGAAGGACTGATTCATGTTGGTTAGAGAGAGAGTCTCTGGCTTGATTAAAACACCAAGAGGCATATGAAATCCATGACTTAGCCATACTGGGGCAAAGATGAGTGGACAATTTGGTAGCTGTACCCACAATTTCTTCAATAATATGACCCACAATTGGTCTAGAGCTTTGGTTTTCATTGCTAAAGGAGGGTCCACCTCGGCCATAAAAAGAGCTATAATCCTTCTTAAAATCTGCTTGCATATTTAGAACAATGATATCCAGACTCAAATCTGAATAATCCTGTCTAAGCCAATCTGAGAGCTTTAAGCAAGCCTTGGCCTTCAGAATATTTTTTTCATTATTACAAACTACAGATTCCGAAGAAACCATGCAAGGCCGCACAAACGACCAAAGATTAGTAAAAGCATCTTCGTATTTATGTTCAGCATGCATTAGCAGGATGTCCTCATACTGCAAATTCAAGATGAGAAAATCACGGTGCCTCTCTTCAAGACAATTTGACACATGATCTCTCAGATAGATGTTTAAGCGGTTAGCCAACATTAGGTTTCCTTGTTTACGGGCCAAATTCAACATATTCAAACATGTTTTAAGAGTAACAAGAGAGGTTGGGAGAAGGTTTCGATAAACCCGGAGAACTTTTAACCATGGGTTACAATCCTGATGAAATCTACTAATTGGAGACTGTAATGATTGGATGTATGAACTTAATATTGACTGAAGTTGTATGGATTTGTCTTGGCTGCCTTTGAGCTTGTAACCTTCTTCATAGGCAAAGATGCAGTGCAATTGGGTAGCAAATTCTGCTGCCTCTGCTAATTCATCAAGCGGCAAAACAGTCAAAGTTTCATCCAGCATTGACTTGGCCTTCTGTAATTCATGGGAAACCAGGTCTACCTTTCCTTCATTTTGGAAAAGCATTGCCTGTAAAAGCATTTGCTCACTCCTTTGCAAGGCCAGTTTGGGGTCAAGTGTGAGCTCACTGCTACTTTTAGGTGTCAAGTCAAGGCAAGCCCATGCTGACTGAAAATCACCCTCATCAAAGCGTGCCAAGGCATGGAATGAATTAATTTCATTGCCAGCTGTAGTCAGAGCACCAGAATAAACTTTCCCAGAATATTTAGCACGGAGTGTTTGTAATTCTGACAGCCAGGACTCTAGAGACTTCCAATCAGATACAGCACTATAGCACTCAATGATGCGTGCAATAGCAAACTGTATGCCACCAGAACCCATTGTACTGAGTGATTCCTCAGTCTGAAGCAAGTGAGTAAGGTGAGCAGCAGCCTTTTCATACTGGCCTTCAGCCTGATATATGAGCCCAGTTATCCAGACAAAAGGTCCTGTTTCCCCGATTTGACCGAGAGACTTGTTTTCCTCCATAAACAAGGAAGAAAATGAAATTGAAACCCATTTTTGCAGGCCACTCAAAGCATCAGGTTCACGAATCTTACTCAAAGCTAACGCCATATGCCGTACAACCCGCAATATGTCTCCATAAAATCTATCCCTGATAGTATGATGGTTCTCCGCCAGCTGGGCCCTAGATTTCTCCTTCAAAGCTGAAGTCACAAGATTTTTGAGTTCCTGTAAACGTAGAGAACAATACTGAATTATAGCATCATTACATTGTAGTGCCAACCCAGCGTTCATCATGGGCTCACATATACGAGAAAACCACTCCTCACAGACTTTTTTGTTTGCCCGAAAAAACAAGGAACTCTGGCGAGTAGCGGAGGGCAACACGGCAGAGCCCTCATATGCGTTATATACATTTTTCTTTAGGGCCTCAACAAAATCTAACAATAACCTCATTGGCAACAAGTGAGCACCAGAAGATCCTATCATACTTAAGTTCCCGTCATTTTGCTCACCATCAAGCTGAAGCAAGTGTGCGACGTCTAAAAGCATTCGCTCTAAAGCTGCAAAAGTCTGGGTGGGCCCACCAAGATTAGTCCGAAGGCGCATTGCAATACAAAACCTAGCTGCTTCATGTACAGCCCACAAGGCACCAGCCAGATTATTGACAGAGCAACTACGTAAAAGAATATCTTCATCCACTTTGATGTCCAACCATACACCAGAGGTGCCAAAGTTTCCTGCATCCTCAGTTTGACTAAAAGCAAGGTCCTTTGACCTCTGACAGGTATGAATCAGCCGTTGGATCCAAGAAGAAAGAGGCACCTTCCATCTTTGAGAAATGTAACTCAAAATAGAAACAAGTTGTTGTGAGTGAAGCTGCTGACGCAGCTGCTTCAAAGCGAACACTTGCTTCCAGTGCAAGTTTGAACTATTGCCTAACCTAAGCGTAACAGGAATGGATGTGGTAGATATTCCATAGTCATATAGGCCACATGCATACATTGTAATAGGAAGGACATTGGCAAGCAACCTCACAAATGTGTATTTTACATCAATATCCGGATCGCCAAGCTTTTCTAAGACCACTTCAGCAATAGGATAAAAGTACATGGGGTCCAGAAGTCTTGCTTGTAGAAGCAGCTCCACAACTAATGCAACATGCAACCTCACTTTTGGTTCCCTGTCGGATGCAGCATCTAAAACTGAGAAAAGGAGATTCCCAAGAATCCCAGCATAACCAGATGCTTCATAGAAATAAGTGTTGGCATTTGACTTCTCATAAATAGCAATAATACTCTCACATAATCTTTGAACCCAATCTAGGGCTGCTTCTTTAACTGTGAGAGGAGAAGAAACATGAAGAACTTTGACAAGGAACACACTATACTTCCTCAAATGCCCAATGATAACAGCTGAAAGCCCATCCCTGAAATTGTCATCGTCAGGGGCTTTTTCAGCAGCAACGTCCAAGGAAGCTTTTGCATTAGTTTGATATCTCAAAGAATGCTTGCTTAAAAATTCAACTGCAGTTAGCCTTTGCAATGTCTTGATAACATTGACTTGCAACTCCACAGAGGCCTGAATAGGTAATTCAAAAGGATTCAGTTTCTCGATAATAAAAGCCACCAACTTCTCTGACCTATTAAGATACAGGGTGGCAATGTCTGGTTGGCCAACCAAACTGCTACGCCCACCTAAGGAAACACAGCTCAAAAGAACTTTCAAGTCAAAGTTAATCAGTGCAAATAACTCGAATTTTGAATAGGATTTAGCATCTGAAATGCTATCTACCCCACCTCCATCACCTAAAGTCTTTCCCAGTATGGCCTTTAACAATTCTAGCTCTTCAGTCACTAAGGTCACTGCTTGTTGAACAACTTCACTATTCCCATGTTGAAGCAAGAAAATATAAGTGGCAGCAGAACTTCCAGTAACCAAGTGATTTGGATGCAGCCGCAGGTGAGATACCTGACCATCAAATTGCAGTATTTTTTGCACAGATGATGGAAGGAGACCAAACTTTTGCAGAGATAATAACTGAAGATTGGTTTTTAGGACCCCATGAACTTGAAAAGAAGTCATCTTCCCTGCTCCCATTGGTTTCTTGGCATGATTCATTTCCAGGATTTGAAACAATATATCAACTGCAAGAGGATAAAAGGTGGAAAATCGTTCACACAATATTTCTGCCAACAGAGTCAAGCACTTCCATGAATCCACAATCCATTCCGACCATCCAAATTTGTGCCCAACTATCGATAAGCATACCAATAACCGTGGTACCATTCTGGTCAGTGGTTCAATTATTTGTTGGAGTAGATTTATTTCCAGCAATCCAGATGCAGTGGACTGCAAAACCGTTGAGAAACAAGAAAGCAGCGCAAGCAACCTCCGAAATTGTTGCGGTGTTCCAGGACTCCCATCCTGAAGCAATACTTCCATGTCACCCAAGAATTTTGACAAAAGCCCCAAAGAGAACTGCAAATTACCCACCCAGTGTTTCTGAAATTGCAAGAAACTGTCCATCATAACACGTCTATCTGATTCGGAAAGGTCCGGTACCAATGCCCACCCAAGTAGCAAATCAATAATGTCGAGAAAATGAGGTTGAAAGAATCTACTGAACTTCAAAGAAATCAAGGTTAATACACCCAGAAGCCGGTGTAACAGACTCAAGGAGGTTCTCTCATCCTCAAGGAGAACTTGGCATGCTTTGAGGATCGGCAGAGCATATCTCTCAACTCCACCAACGTCTCCAACATTAAGAAACTCCCGCAGGCCTTCCAATGCTAACTCTGCAGTCCCATCACCAGGGCCTACATTGCTAAGCAATGGCAACGCCCAACTAATGAACCGGTCAACCATACTTCCAAGCATGACATGATTTTGTCTTCCATTTGAAGTGATAGGAATTGAACACACCACGGCACAAAGAGCTCCATAAGCCATGGCTCCTGACTGTCGCACCGAATACAATCTGACCCACAACCCACGTAAAAGTTACACATTACTATATAATGCAACCAAAATAAGTAAGTGGACGATATTTTCAGATTTCCAGGTACCCTTACTGAAGGCAGATGCTTGCAGGATTACTACGCAAATTCCAAAACGAAGAGGAATACAGTAATCCAAAAGGGAAATTCAATGCAATGTTTTCTGAAAACGAAAATCTCTGTTTATCTAAAACGAATATTTTATGAGATAAATAGATTGGACAGTATTGCCTTCTTTAATTACGCGCCAAAAAAAAACCCAAAATAAAGGCATTAACAATTTTCGATTTCTTTGGATTTCCTACATTTTCTTGGCAACCAAACAGAGCACGAAACGAAATTCAAGCGAACCCTGGTGACTAGCCCCAACTCCAACTACTTTACCCCTAAAACTACCACCACAGTTCGCACAGAAGCGAACCCTACAACCACGCAAATTATGTAAACCAAAGATCAAACTGAAGAAGGGAGAGAGAGAGAGACTTTACTTGTCGGAAAGGAGCTGAGAGAAGCCCTGGGCGAGGAAACTGGCGGAGTGGGCGACGAGGAGCGAGTTGGCCGGGTAGAGGATCGCGCGGTGGAGCGAGTTGATGGCTCCAAGTCGACCCGAGTCGTCGCCTCCTTCTGAAGCGGCGGCGGTTGTGCCAGTGGTGGCGGCAGCCGGGGAAGTGGAATCTTCCTTGGGTAGAGCGACGGAGAGTAGGGCAGCCAGTTGCTGCTGCTGCTGGTGGAGCCCCTGCATCATGGCGGTCTATTTGTGTACGTAGCGTTTATCGCCGTGACTTGGCATCCCTTGCTAGTTTTTTCCTTTTCTCTTCCATTTACATTGGGTCGAAGGTTTCCAACTGCTGCTTATTCGTGTGTGCGTGTGCCCGGAAAATCAAGAACAATCAATTTCTCGAGTCCAGCGAACCCACAACCAGATGAACGTTGCGTCAAGAAAAAGCGACGATCAGTCCTATTACGACGAAACGAGGGTACAGATAAAATAGAATGAATTACAAGAAGAGGGAATTACCAAAAAGAAAAAAAAAAGTATAGGTAGAGTGAATTACACAAATTACACGCTGACGATCAGTCCCATTACGACGAAGAGCCATGTCCCGTTGCGTCAAGAATGAATGACGAAAAGGTTTCTTTTTTTTTTTTTTTGAACTGGAATGACGAAAAGTTACTTGCCCTGCGCAGCCAAGACGATTGGTTATTTATAGTGACGATAAAAGTCTACTTGATTTGTCGGAATAGCAGTCGCGTCAAACCCGACGCACTCCCCTACTTTCAACTTCCCACCCCTACGTTCTTCTATAATTACTCTCTGTCCCCACATTTGGAGAAGAGACTAGACCGTGAGAGCATTTATATTGGTTCATATACATACCTATGCAATATCAGGTTTTTGAAGATTCGTTTTATCCTTCAGTTACAATTTTACATTAACTTATGTATATTTGAGATATAATAATATTAAATATTTTTATTTTTATTTTTATTTTTATAAATTTTATAATTATCATCTAATCTATATCATCAACTTAATACAAATTTTATATATCAAAATCATCTTGATACAAATTTCAAGAAATTAATTTTAATGAGTAAGACAGAATAAAATAGTAAAATTATTTTTTTTAAATAAATAATAATTCTTCAAATTTAAATAAGTGTTGTTCATAAATATTTAAATATGCATAATCCAATATGAAAAATTTTAAGTTCGCATCATGCATACGTGAGTTTGTATATACATATGTATAGACAAATACTACTGCCATGAGGGATGAGAATTGTGACTAGCAGAACTTCATCCGCCGTCTATCCACCATGTAGCATAAGTTGATTTTGATAAATATTTTTCAATTTTTTATATTTAAAAAATTATAATATAATTAAAAATACTTTTTTAAATGTTAAGTCAAAAATTTAAAAATTATATTGAGTCAAATCCTCGGATGATTTACTCAGATAATTTAGCATTTCTTAATAGTAAAATGTCTATAACATTGAGAAATAATAATTATAATCTAGCACTCCGTCAACAGAATGTGATGGGGAATAACGTATAGTATATAAACTAAGAATTTTATTACGCATAAATCGGTTTTTAACGTACCATTTACATTGGAATTAATTACAATTTTTAAAAAATCAAAAGACTAATTGTGATGGGAGAATCCCGCTAGAGAAATCAAGTCTTGGACCCAAAATAAAACCTAAGAGAGACTTGACCACAAGAAGGTCCCAACGCAGTCCTCACGTTAAGGTGTGAGGCAAGTCCGCAAGGCCATAAGATGGAAGACGAGTCCGCTAAGCCATAAGGCGGAAGGCGAGTCCACTAAGCCATAAGGTAAGAGGTGAGACTGAGCTAAGTCCGCTAGGCCATAAGGCAGGAGGGATGACCAAGCTAAGAGAAACTTTATGAAGCCCATATCATGTCGAATGGAAATATCTAACATGACAAGTACCACGTTCAATGCCGAGACCTACTACAAGCAAGTGGCATTTAATATGGAAGTCTGCCCCAAGCACGCCGCATTAAATGCGACCTAGACAAAAACATGTCTAACCAACCTAAAAGTATTAAATGCATAGCCGAAATCCCTCACCACATTAAATGCGAGTCAGGAGCCCTAGCATATGCTAAAGACAAAGTAAATGCTGACACTATGTTGTTGAGGGGACAAATTGCCCACACAATTAGGACATGACAGGAAGACCGCCAAAATACACAAAGGAAATGATGGTTTAAATTGACAAGACAAACATCCCATTTTTTGGGAGCTCGCCCAATGCTCATTGAGGCCTATAAATTGTCAAAGATGTCACGAATTACAGGTAATCATATTATCTTTACTCTCTTACATTCATCATTCTCGCTCATTCACTAACTTTGATATCAGAGTGATCTTAAGGCTCCACCACTCTTTGTCATTCAACCATTGTACAGAACTGGGTTGTTTGAATCTTGTCGAGTAACTCAGGGCGCAGAACACGACATCAACACTAATTATGTTGTTTTACTGTAAAACACAAATCAAGTTTAATATAGTCGTTGTGGAGATCATAGATTCATAGGAGTATGTGTGAAAATTAAGATTTATAAATCTATTTTCCCAAAAATTATTATAATAATATTTTTAAAATATCTTTTCATATATTTATTATTTAGGGAAACACCAGGAACCAGTCGAGCTATTAAATGTTTAAAAACAACCCTCCATTAAGATAGTGACATATCACTTATTTCACATTAAATCAATAAAGTGCTTTACACTAGATTATTCTAAGACTCCAGAGCCCATCTTTGTTGCCGATCTCTCTCTATCCGTCGATCATCTCCATTTCTTCAAAATCAAACCACAATCAAACCAAAATCTACCTCTATACCCATGCCTTCGTTGATCATCTCCATCTCTAAAAAAATCAACAATTAAACCAACAATTATGGATGTAACGGGTTCAATTCAGTTCAGTTTTGGCCAAAATATATAACCGAATCAGTATCATCGATTTTATAAAATGCAAAATCAATTACGTCCCGATTATCCTCCAAAACCGGTAATACTGATTTTACTGATCCTAGTCCGGTTTTTTTATTCTAATAAATTATAAATTAAAAAAAATCTATATATATATTTTAAAATCTGGTTTAATTTTTTTTATTACAAAAATTTGTTAGACTAACAAAAAACTATTATATAAAAAAAAACATGTGATATAAAAATTGTTATAAAATAAAAATGTTATATAAAAAAAATTGTTATATAAAAAATAACAGTTATATAAAAAACTGCTTTAATATTATAAAAAATTGCTTTAATATTATATTTAAAATTAAACTTTTTTTTATAAATATTATAGTATTATTTATATATGATTATATGATTATGAATTATATATAAAATATATATAATTTAAAAACATATTATATATAATATTAAAAAAATAATTTAAAATATATAATTACTAGGACGGGTCCGATTTTAGAATTGAAGGAACTGGAACTGAAACTAGACCGGATCTTACTGGTTTTATGTTTTTAAAAGCTGGTTCTAGACCGAACCGATTCAAACATGGTCTAACCAATCTGGTTTACCGATTTTTTTATTCTAATAAATTATAAATTAAAAAAATCTATATATATATATATTTTAAAATCTGGTTTAATTTTTTTTTATTACAAAAATTTGTTAGACTAACAAAAAACTATTTTATAAAAAAATGTGATATAAAAATGTGATATAAAAAAAAATTGTTACCCAGATGACTAACACAAGAGGGGGGGTGAATTGAGTTGTATTTAAAAAATTAACAATTATAAATCAAATATATAATATAAAATATAAACAAAATATGAAACAATAATAAATATAAAGAGTAGGGTAAGAGAGAAGCAAACTCAGTATGTTAACGAGGTTCGGCCCCACTGCCTACGTCCTCACCTCAAGCTACCTCTTGAGGATCCCCAAATCCACTATTCAATCTCCTTTAGGTGGAAATAGAAACCTATTACACCTTTGAGCAGCACCGCTCCAAAGAATCCGTGTAGAACACCCTCTACACTTCCAATCACCTTACACTTGGTGATTTAACTTTTCCCCGTGTAGAACACCTTCTACACTTCCAATCGCCTCACACTTGGTGATTTAACTATTTCCTGTGTAGAACACCTTCTACACACACAAGAGTTATACATACCCTTTTACAAATACAAGAGTTGATAGTAGGTAGACTATCAAAGTACACTCCTCAATGAGTGAGATAGAAACAATACAGCGCAACCTATATCTCTCTCAACAAGAACAAGAATTAAGGCTCAAAACTTTAGAAAAGAGAGAATGAGAGTTTTGAAAAAATGATGCAAAACTTAGTAATAGATGTGTAAGCTCTTGTTGTGAATTTTACAAAACTCAAGTGAGCTATTTATAGGCAAATGAGTTTTCAATTTCAAATTTGAAAAGATTCCCATGTCAAAAACATCATCATTCACTTTTCAAAAATTTCAAATCTAATATTTTTACTTTTTGCATGTGACAAAATGAGCACACTTTACTTTTCAAAAATTTCAAACATAATCTTTTACTTTTTGCATATGACAAAAGGAGCACACTTTACTTTTCAAAATTTTCAAATAAAGACATATACCTTTTGCATAAGTCAAGAAAATCATCCACCACTTTTGAAAATATTCAAATAAAACATGCACATGTGAAAGATGACAATCAATCATCTTAATATTTTCAAAATTCAAACCTTTAATCATGTCATGCACATGTGAAAGATGACAATCAATCATCTTTCAAAATTTTCAAATTTAATTTTCAAAATATTCATGCATATGTGGAAAATGTATTTTAATGCTTTATGATAAAATATTAATTTTGAGCCTTAATCCTAATTTTGAATTTTTAAGATATTTATAACATTACTCTATGATTTTAATGTGAACTTGTTCCCTTCTTGCTCATGCTTGCTTCCTTGATGTGCTTGATTATATTGTGTGGACAACTTGAGCTTGAGACTCCTTTATTCTTTGGATTCATTTGTTATCATCAAAATCCATTTGTAGATTTACATGAAACTTGAAACATTGGGTTCAACAATCTCCCCCTTTTTGATGATGACAAATGCTTGATAGAACCTGAATCCTGTATTAATACTTAAGCTCCCCCTGAGAATGTGCGTTAGTTTTTCAAGCAAAAATATAAACATAATTCCAAGCATATATAACAAGTTTAGCGATTTAAACAATGTTAATGTTCTAGTCTAAAACTTCTCCCCCTTTTGGCATCATTAAAAAGGAATCATAATTAGATCAATAAAATATATTCCTGCAATAACCAATAGATAAATAAAACGCTGCGTTAGTAGAGACTGTAGAGAATTCGGTGCGTAGCCACATGTGTTCGACAAAACTTGCAAAGGCTGGAGGCCTAG
This sequence comes from Platycarya strobilacea, assembly GCA_036898215.1. Lineage (NCBI taxonomy): Eukaryota > Viridiplantae > Streptophyta > Magnoliopsida > Fagales > Juglandaceae > Platycarya > Platycarya strobilacea. The sequence goes on along the minus strand of CM072554.1, from coordinate 6,756,772 downwards.
TTCCGGTAATTTGGTGTGGAAGGAGATTTTGTAAAGAGCTGAATAATTGAAACCACTCGTGCCCGACAAAACCTGCAAAAGCTGGATGCGTAGCTCTGGCAATTCGGTGCAGAGATTTGATCCGCTTGATGTTGCTGAAAAATGAGATATTATCATGATTTGTAAGTTTGTCTTGTTCTTATTTCCGTTTCTATAAGAGCAATCCTTAGCTTTATCTATTTCGCATCAAGCTTTCTTCTCATCTTTGCAATTTGCTTGCATTCTCATTCTACAATTTTTCAATGGCTCGTAGAATTCCCTTCAGTGCTTCTCTTAATCAAGATTTGAGGTATCCTTCACCTCAGTCTCAATCTATTTCTGCATCTGTCCTGGGTGCCATGAAGCAACAAGAGACTGATTTAGCTAATAAATCAGATCATGACGCCATTTACGAGCTTGTAGGTCTCGGAACTCGATATTCATCATCTATCGTTGCGTTTTCTGCTCAGTTGCAGTCCAAAACTCGCAAAATTGAGAAGCTTAACGAGACTGTATCTGTACTTCAACGACTTGTTTATGAGTCAAACAAAAAATAGTAGAATTAAAGCAACAGAATAAAGATTTGAAATCCTTACTTACCTCTTCATTTCGATTGCCTAATCCTTTAGACAAGGATGGCATAATGATTTATGAAAAGCAAATGTATTTGAATGATGAGGCTAAACGTCTCAAGTTTCTGTAGGTAATTTAAGATAATGAAATAAAAGTATCTAGCAGATATCCATGGCATGCATCATTCCTATTTCTCTTCTAATCATGCATAATCTATCTTCTGGTAGGGGTTTTGTGAAAATGTCTGCCAATTGATCATATGTACTAGTGAATTCTAATACAATATCGCATTTTTGCACATGATCTCTAAGAAAATGATATCTAATTTCAATATGTTTGGTCCGAGAATGTTGTATTGGATTTTTTGAAAGATTTATAGCACTTGTATTATCACATTTGATTGGAATGTGATTGTACATAAGTTTAAAATCCTCAAGTTGTTGCTTCATGTAAAGAACTTGAGCACAACAACTACCCGCAGCAACATATTCTGCCTCAGCAGTAGATAGTGCAACAGAATTTTGTTTTTTACTAAACTAAGAAACTAGTGCACGACCTAAGAAGTGACATGCTCCACTAGTGCTTTTTCGATCTATTTTACAGCCAGCATAATCTGCATCTATGTAGCTGATTAGATCGAAAGATGTGTGCTTAGGGTACCATAACCCTAAGTTAATTGTACTACTAAGATATCTAAGAATGCGCTTAACTGCAATTAAATGTGATTCTTTTGGAGATGATTGAAAGCGTGCACATAAGCACACACTAAACATAATATCTGGTCTACTGGCTGTCAAATATAATAAGCTACCAATCATACCTCGATATACTTTCGAGTCAACTAGTTTACCGGTTTCATCTTTATCAAGTTTAGTGGATGGACTCATTGGTGTTCCAGTTTCCTTAGCACCTTCCATCCCAAATTTCTTCAGCAATTCCTTAATATATTTCGATTGATTGATGAATGTCCCACTTTTTGCTTGCTTAATTTGCAATCCGAGAAAGAATGTAAGCTCTCCCATCATGCTCATTTCAAATTCTTCCTGCATAGTCTTAGCAAAAACTTGGCACATATTTTCATTAGTAGCACCGAATATTATATCATCAACATAAATCTGAATCAAAAGAATATCATCATTTTCGTATTTAATGAAAAGAGTTGTATCAATTTTTCCTCTTGAAAAGCCTTTTTTAATCAAGAAACCACTAAGTCTCTCGTACCACGCTCTAGGAGCTTGTTTGAGTCCATATAGTGCTTTTGTGAGTTTGAAAACATGATTTGGAGAAATATGATTTTCAAAACCTGGAGGTTGCTCAACATATACCTCTTCATTTATAAAACCGTTTAACAAAACACTTTTAACATCCATTTGAAAAAGTTTGAAATCTTTATAACAAGCATATGCAAGTAGCATTCGAATAGCTTCTAATCTTGCGACTGGTGCATATGTCTCATCATAATCGATTCTTTCTTCTTGATTGAAACCTTGGGCTACAAGTCGAGCCTTATTTCTAGTAATGACTCCGAACTCATCTTTCTTATTTCTAAAAACCCATTTTGTTCCAATTATAGTATGATTTTTTGGTCTAAGAACAAGTGTCCAAACATTATTTCTTTCAAATTGATTAACCTCTTCTTGCATAGCTAGAATCCAAGATTCATCAAGAAGTGCTTCATCAATATTTTTAGGTTCAATCTGAGATAGAAAAGCAGTATGATTGCAAATATTTTTAAGAGATGATCGAGTGCTTACACCTCGTGAAGGTTCCCCTAGAATTTGTTCCACTGGATGATCTTTCACAAATTTCCACTATTTGGTTGCATCTTGTATTAAATTTTGATGATCTTTCCTGATATCTCCATGTTGGACTTCCTCTATTGTGTTCTCTTTGTTGAGATTGAAACTTTCCGTATTATTTATACCTCCTGTTTCTTCATCAATAGATTTCTTGGAGAGTAGAGAATTAGATTCATCAAATACTACATGCATAGATTCATGTACAGTCAAAGTCTTTTTATTGAATACTCTATAAGTTTTACTATTAGTAGAATACCCGAGAAAGATACCTTCATCAGATTTTGCATCAAACTTGCCTAAATTATCTCTGTCATTTAAAATAAAACATTTGCATCCAAATACATGAAAGTAACAAATGTTGGGCTTTTTCTCATTCCAAAGCTCATAGGGGGTTTTATCTAATTTAGACCTTAGTATAACTCTATTTATAATATAACATGCAGTATTTACCGCTTCAGCCCAAAAATAACTAGGCAAGTTGTTCTCATTGAGCATTGTTCTTGCCATCTCTTGAAGAGATCTATTTTTCCTTTATACTACCCCATTTTGTTGAGGAGTTCGAGAAGCAGAAAAATTATGCACAAAACCATTTTCATCACAAAATGTTTCAATATTTTTATTAACAAACTCTTTTCCCCTATCACTTCGGATACTTGAAATAGTATAACCCTTTTCATTTTGAATTCTCTTGCATAACTTGGTAAAAGCATTATGTGCCTCATCTTTATGAGTAAGAAAGATGACCCAAGTATATCTAGAGAAGTCATCAACAACAACAAATGCATAATATTTTCCTCCTAAACTTACAACTCTATTTGGTCCAAAAAGATCCATGTGTATCAGTTGCAGTGGTCTAGTAGTGGAAATATGTTTCTTGATTTTAAAAGAAGTTTTTGTTTGTTTACCAAATTGGCATGCATCACAAATTTTGTCTTTAAGAAAATTTACCTTTGGTAAACCTCTCACAAGATCATTTTTTGAAAATTTGGAAATAAGTTCCATATTGGCATGACCTAGTCTTCTATGCCATAACCAATTAGTTTCATTTTGAGCTGAAAAACAAATCGCATCTTGTGAGGTAATTTCTTCAAAATCAATTGTATAAACATTGTTACTTCTAAAAGCAATAAAACAAATATTACAATCATAATCATTCAATATAATGCACTTATCCATTTTGAAAGTAACTGTAAATCCTTTATCACATAATTGACTTATGCTTAAAAGATTATGTTTTAAACCTTCAACAAGTAGAACATCTTCAATTATAAGAGAAGACTCATTACCAATTTTACCTATTCCCACGATCTTTCCTTTCGAGTTGTCTCCAAATGTCACGTGTCCTTCTTCTTTAGATCTAAGATCAAAGAACTTAGTCTTGTCTCCCGTCATGTGTCTTGAACATCCACTATCTAAAAACCATTTATTTTTATTCGTAGAAGACGTCATGCACACCTATAAAAACAATTAAAATGATTTTTCTTGGTACCCAAGTTCTTTGGGTCCTTTATTTATTAGTATTAGAAGAAATAAGATTTTTAGGTACCCATATGGTCCTAATAGTCATTGTATGTTTTCTTCTAATAGGACAAGCAAAATAATTATGACCATTTCTATTACAAAAATTACAAATAGCATGTGACATATATGAAGAACTTGAGTGATTATAATAGTATCCTTTTTTAACAAAATTATTTTTATGAAAAGAATTTTGAATATTGGATTTTGATTTAGAAGGATTATCAAAGAAGTTTTTATAAGGTTTGTATTTTTGTTTTGGCATATATCCCAAGCCTGCCTTATCAAAAACACATCTTTGGCTACCAAGAAGTTTTTCAAAATTTCTTTTTCCATTCGTAAATTTTTCAATAATATTTTCTAAATCAGTTTTCTTTTTCTTCAACTCAAAATTTTCATCTTTCAAAACAATACTTTCTTTTCTTAAAATATCAATTTCGTTTGTTAAAGAAGAATTTTTCTTTTTCAAAACAATATACTTGATACCAAATTTTTCAAATTCCTCATATACCTCTTCTAAAACATTTTGCAATTCTTCATATGAAGGATCTTCAACATTATCAAGATTTGTTACCTTGATGTCATCTTTAGCCATAAGATAAAGATTTGCTGATTTTCCATTGCTTGCTTCACTATCTGAGCTACTTGAATCATCATCCCATGTACCTTTCATTGTTTTTTTGCCTTTGTTTCGATCTTTTTTTAGCAGAGGACAATCTGACTTGATATGACCAGGTTTATTGCATTTATAACAAATTAAAGTGTCATTTTTACCTGAATCTTTCTTGGAAAACTTTTTGAAAGATTTCCTTGGAGGAGTTTTATTTTTCTTTAAGAACCTCTGAATTTTTCTTGTTATCATCGCAACTTCTTCATCTTTGTCGTCATTTTCCTCATCTTCATCACTTTCACTTTCATGTGGAACAGCTTTAAGTGCCAAGCTCTTCTTTGACTTTCCTTCTTCTTCTCCTCTTTTCAATGTGTACTCATGGGTGATAAGTGACTCAATGAGTTCATTTACTTCGAGCTTCTTGAGGTCTCTAGCTTCAAGAATCGCTGTCACTTTTGATTCCCAACATTTTGGTAGAGAGTTGAGAATTTTTCTTACTATCTCCACTTTGGAATAAATTTTGCCAAGAGCTGTCAAGCTGTTTATGATGTTAGTAAAACGAGTGGACATACTAGAAATAGATTCATCATCATTCATCTTAAACATTTCATATTCATGAGTAAGAATATAAATTTTTGATTTCTTGACTTGAGAAGTTCCTTCATAAGTAACTTCCAAGTTATCCCAAATTTCATTTGCTGTAGCACAAGTCATTACTCTATTAAATTCATTACCATTGAGAGCATTATATAATAAATTCATAGCAGTTAAATTCAAAGTATAAAGTCTATCGTCTTCACGATCAAACTCTTCTTCTTCCTTTTTAACCTTTACTCCATCAATCACTTTTGTTGGAATATAAGGTCCATTTACAATGCATTTCCAGATTTCTCGACCTTGAGCCTGAAGGAATATTCTCATTCTAACTTTCCAGAATGAGTAATTGTCTCCACAAAAGAGTGGAGGCCGACTGCTGGATTGACCTTCACCAAATGAAGCTGCAATGTTAGCCATAAGATCTTAACTCAAAAGATAGTTAATCTTATAATAGAGCTCTAGCTCTGATACCAATTGTTACCGATCATAGGCCGCACCTATGTCACCTAACAACTGTACCTACCAGACCAACCGGCCACCGTCTCTACCGGTGCACCGTCACCCATGGTCGGAGAGTCTTGCTTCGGTGATACAGTCACAAGCGAGAGTTCCCATGAGTGATCTGCCTGTATGAACAGTATAGGTCAACTAGCTCTGATACCAATTGTTACCGATCATAGGCCGCACCTATGTCACCTAACAACTGTACCGAAGCAAGACTCTCCGACCATGGGTGACGGTGCACCGGTAGAGACGGTGGCCAGCTAGTCTGGTAGGTACACAAAATTGTTATATAAAAAATAACAATTATATAAAAAACTGCTTTAATATTATAAAAAATTGCTTTAATATCATGTTTAAAATTAAACTTTTTTTTATAAATATTATAGTATTATTTATATATGATTATATTATTATGAATTATATATAAAAAATATATATAATTTAAAAACATATTATATATAATATTAAAAAAATAATTTAAAATATATAATTACTAGGACGGGTCCAATTTTAGAATTGAAGGAACTGGATCTGAAACTGGACCGGATCTTACTGGTTTTATGTTTTTAAAAGCTGGTTTCGGACTGAATCGATTCAAACATAGTCTAACCAATCTGGTTTATCGATTTTTTTTACACCCCTACCAACAATGGATTTTTTTAGCAGCCAAACAAGTATTACAAGATCAAGAAGAAAGCAATGAAGAACATCCAGATCAAGAATAAGAAATTTTAGAGAGAGGGAGTACTAGGCGATGAAGGGGACGCCTCACCTAGGGTTCGCATTAAGGAAGGGGATTTGTCACAAGCTCGTGTATGGAAGAAGACGAAGCATGAGAAGAAGGGGGCTAGGGTTAGTGAAATCGCAAGAAACATCTTATATGCATCTCCATTAATCCACTTTTTTAACTTTCGTTGATTACCCAAGTCCCCATTCTTTGCATTTCTTCACATATTCATTCTATCCCACCTTGTAATCGTTATAGGATTCATGTTAAGGGGGTTCGTTGGGAGTGGTTTTGCACTAATTGATGGAGGGGACGACGGTGCGAGGTGGTGGACGATGACAATGCGAGCACAACTCGAGGAGGGGATGCAGAGCATAACAGGAGGGGAGGGGAAGGGGGAGGGGTTTTCCGAATGAAGAATATTATTCTTCAAGTGTAAATAAGTTTATTATAGTTTTTATGAAATTATTGACGTGACGTGATATTATTAGAAAGCTATTTATTTAAGGAAAGCAGTCAGGCCGGTCCATAGCTTTTCTCTATTATTTATCTTGTTGAGAATTAATTATAAGAAAATATAGATAGTTGTCCCACACGACTATCCTATTTAGGTTAAATATAGATTAGTGAGTTAAAATGAAATGAAAGTTAAATGTTAAATAAAATATTATCCAAATATTATTTTTAATGTTATTATTATTTTGATATTTAAAAAAGTTGAATTTTTTACCGTATTTTGTACGTGACTTTGTGAAAATAATCACGATAAAATGAATTGAAATAAGATGGATTGAATGTCTTTCTCAATCTAAATTGAGTCTTACTTTTTCAAACTATTAAGAAATATAAATTATACCTAATAATATTTAGAGAGAGATAAAGACACTATTGTAGGTTTTTTTTTTCTTTTTTTGTGATACTTGTATCAGCTTTTATATTTAAGAAGATTAAAGTCTCGTTTGGATTGAGAGATAAAATGAGTTGAAGTAAGTTTCAAATTCAAATAGAGTCTAATTCTTCTTATAATTTATATTTAATAGACTGCATTACAATCTTTATTGAAAAACTCAAATTTTATTGATAAATAAAATAAGTTTTTTAGATTTTTAAAATTTTTAGTTTCTAAATAAGAATATTTTAATCAACTTTTTTTTAAAATAGAAAGTTTTCTATTTATTTATTTATTATTTGGATTGTAAAGGAGCCCATATAAAAATACTACATTACAAATTTTAACAATCTGGTATGTAATTTTCTTAAACTTGATAATTTTGAAAAAATCATTAAGTGGTAATTTAAGGAGTAAGGAGTTTTTTTTTCTCTGAATTAATTGATTAAATCTCTTAGATTTCTTGTTTTTATCATTAACTACCATTAACTTTTAGTCTGTCTTAAAAAACAAGTAGTCTCTAATTATGTTTATTGAATGACATTTTTATTTTATTTTAAAGAAAGAGTTATGAATTGGTAAATAAATAAGAGTAATGTTATATGTATACGATCTCCCGTGCTTTTAAGAAAATCGGTAACATGATAATAATATTGCTTTAATCGAAATATTAAAAAATATATAAAAATATGATAAGAGGAAAAAAAATATAAATAATTAAACTAAAAATAATACTAAAAATAATATTTATGTATGCAAAAAATACATAAATAATGTATAAATATCATTTTTAAATAAACAATGTTCCCTCAGCGCGAAGAATTATTATTAAAAGAAATTAAAAAAACAATTCACTTTTAAGTGGCCCCTGAAAATTGAAATACGAATAGACAGAGAACGGAACAACGCATAAATGATCCAAACATAAGGCACCAGATTGCAAATTCTCGACCTAATTATACTTTCAGCCATAGGTCGGTCCAATTCAGAGATTCACAGAGAAAAAAAGAGAGGTACACGAAGGAAGGAGAAGGAAACGATGTCGTACGACGACGTCGAGATCGAGGACATGGAGTGGAACGAGGAGCTGCAGGCGTACACGTATCCGTGCCCGTGCGGGGACCTCTTCCAGATTACGAAGGACGACCTCCGCCTCGGCGAAGAGATCGCTCGCTGCCCTAGCTGCTCCCTCTACATCACCGTCGTCTACAACATCGAAGATTTTCTTGGAGATACGAATCAGAAAAACAAGAATCTCGACCCGCCGAAGCAGCAACCCGTCGCCGTTGCTTAAAGAAAATAAGGTCAATATTTTTTATTATTGTTATTTTAATCATTAAAGAGATGGGATTATTGTATGAAAAAAGCCCTTTTTTTTTCATGCGTTGCTATTAAGGATGATTTTTTATTGTTGGCCAGGCAATTTAAGAGAGGAAAAAAAAATATAATTTTGGTTATGAATATCGATTTGTCTAGGATTTTTGGCTTTCGGTAACTGTATAAAAGCTCATGTAAATCGACAAGAATGTTTCTGTGGATGCTTTTAGTATTGGGGTTATTAAAAATTTGGCTTTTGAAATCTCTGGTAGAAGGCTAGACGCTCTATGTACATGTTTTGGGGAACCATGAAACCTAATGCAGATTAAAAAAGAACCTTTCAGCCTTCAGGGTATTGGAAGTTCGGACCTATGAAAAACAAAAACAAAATTATACACAGATCACTTGAAAACATAATGTATTGCTCGCCTTGAAATTAGTTCTAGCGGCTTGGATCAAGCAAAATGCAAGACCTAATAAGCCCTCTGCGTGTGTTGCGTTTATGACTCGAATTTTTAGTTCAACTGAATGTCACCGCCCAGCCCTGAAGATTGCTTTTGCATACCTAGATTTTAGTTCTGGTCTCGGTCGGTATTTGTGCTTACGCACACCTAGACTATTGTTCGCTAGTTTATTTACAGCTTCGATTTAAGTTTATTTTACACGTAAATGATTTGAATGCTTTTGTTTTGCAGATTACCTGAGCTGTGAAGGGGAAGTGGTAGACGCTATTCTCTACAAAGTTTCAAATCAAGTTTTGTTAGGTGCGAGGAGTCATAATGCTTGCAACTTGCAACTTGCAACAGATGAGTGAGGAAGTTCTTGAATTTTACCAAAAAAATAATTTTGATTGAGAAATTGTAACGCATCTATAGAAAAGATTGTTATAGTCATTAGGGCGAGGTTTTTTGAGATTTATCATGTCGCTTTCTGATTACACTCAACACTTACGTTAATCAATATACTTAATTTAAATGATGAAAGTGCTTTTAGTTTCATAAGAAATACGTACAATTTGCATTTTGGTCTGTGAGTTAATGTGCAAGACTCTTGAGCGGAGGAAATGATGTTTACGTATGTGGTTTGGGGCCTTGAGCTCCACGGGACTTTCATGCTTAGTTACAAAGAGGAGTCTTGCTTGAGTACGATCATTCCAAATCAAGGAAGCTAGAATGGGTGAAGCAGATGATATGATAAAGAAGTGGGGAAGAAGGGAGGGAAGAAGGGAATGGCTCCTGATGCCACTGTTTATAACAGCTTGTTTAATGGGTATTGCAGTTGTGGGGATGCCAAGAGAGCCTGATAGCATTAGTTGCAACACTCTCCCTAGGGGATATGAAGGAACGTTTAGGGTTCGAGATGGGATGTTAAGTATATATTTCAATCCCACTCTACTCGCTTTAATTCCCTTATACGAGGCTCAAGCAAAAACAAAGAAGGTGACCATGCTGAAGAATCCCTCAAAGGAATGATATTGGTAAGTGAAAGTATAACCACCCATTATAGCACCTGTCTTTTTTAATTGAGGGGATCGGCAAAGTCGATAACTTCGTGGGAAATTGTGATTCATTATCGTTTTATTCACATTCTTCTGAACTTTCACGTGGAATGGGTTTCTCTTGAAGCAAGTTAATTTATCTAACTGCCTCTCCTACTCTAAATCCTAGAGTTTGGATAAAAATTCTAGGCAAGCCATTACAATGAAACAGATTAGTGCTACTTATCTCACCGTAATGACTATCTTTCTTTCACTCTAGACTCTATAGATGAAAGAAAAATTATTGAGTGAATCCACACTCAGCACACTTACACTCACAGAGTATTGTTCACGTGTTCTGTTCTTTTGGTGAGAACAATGTTGTAGAATCAAAATGATGTCTCAAAAAGTAAAGTTGTCATTCTCGGTAACTCGTCCCTGAGAAAATGCCATACAACTAGATGATCAAGTACCTAAGCAAATTCCATATTTTCTGTTCACTCCTTCGATCTGTACTCTCTCTACCGCTCTGGTTTCTAGTCTTCGTACACTTGGTTCAATTCATGTTGCTATGCAAAAAGAAAAAAAAGAGTCTCTGCTCTAAATAAGAATGGTGCCATCCACGAGAGGTAGGTCCATCAGCCATGGACATATAGTTTTAAAGTGTGTGGTTTAAAGCCTGAATTGGCGTTCTTTGGTTGTTTTTAGACTCACCACAACCCACCTTTATGTCCTCCGATAATCAAGTGAAGTGATGCTGGTGGAGTTGGACACGCAATGCAAGGTAGGATATTCTGCTCATCGTAGTAATTGCTAGGTAATATACCAGGAATATTATAGCTTTACTGTCATTAATTCAATTATTTAAGTTGAAAAGGATGGGCCTGGGAGGTTTTTATTTGCCACAATATTATTGGAGACACTGCCCTCCCCACTACATGCAGATATGGTATTCATGTTGGCCCCGCAATCTTGAAGGAGTTAGGCCTTCCCTACTTTATCTGCACGGGTTTGCTTTCATCGCTTAGTGGAAAACCCACTCTATAGAAAGAAAAAGATAGGAAGAAGTATTATATTCACAAAGACATCTTATTAAAATAAATATATAAATTGACGCGTGACTTGATATACTATATCAGATCTACTTAATAATAAAAGTGTTTGTAATCTAATGTACTACATTAAACCATGGCAGTTTATGAATTTATGTTTATGAAATCTCTTTGTAGTTAAAATATTTCTTAAAGAGATAAAATTGACCCATGCCCCTTGGTATGATGTACTTCTATTGATACCAACGAGTCTCCAATTTTTCTAGTAAATAACTTACTGCATTCTAACTACTTTGGTACGTTTTCTGTTAAAATCAGTAATGAAAATCAATGGCATGACCATAATTGGAACCACGGAGGATACGATTAGGTGACTTTGAAAACTTTAAATTAGTGCACAATGGGTGTCGTTTATTCTGTTTTGTTTGTGGAAACCCATGCAGCATGCATTATGCACCAAAAGTTTGATTAGATTAACACATTAACTTCTGTCGGCTTCAGGAATTGTATGTTGCAAGATATCTGCAATCACTTCATGTATTAAAGGTCTGTGGAGGGGATTGCAGAAGAGGCAAAGCTCCAATCTCTGAAAAAGAAAAACTTCCATGGGTACATTTTTAGGGCACCTAGTACCTGGTTTGGCACTCACTCTCCTCGGTCTATGGCACACCATCAACACCATAGGAGCCTACTTTCTCAAAGGCCCTACTAATTTCACAGTGAGGTTTTGGTACCCATTTGATGGGCCCTTTTCCAAACTCAAACACTTGGAGCTCATTTTCATCGTATCTTTCTCAGTTTTTGCAATTGTTATGCAAGTTCTAGACTATCCCTTCCTTCGTTTCGCTTTCAGGCTTGACAACTTTGAGCATGCAACCATGTTCCTGCACCTTGTTATTTTTGCAGGTTTTACTCTTTCTGCAGAGTTTACTCATTCAACTGAGATCCTCTCTGCGGTTGTTGGAATCCTTGCTGCCTCTGTATTTGGTCAAGAGCTTTTTCTACTTCATTTCCACTCGGCCGATCATGTTGGACTTGAAGGCCATTTCCATTGGCTATTGCAGCTCATAGTGTTGGTTTCTTTCATAGCAGCTCTGGCAGTGACTTGTTCACCGACCAATTTTCCGGCTGCTCTTGTACTTTCGATTTCAGTTGTATTACAAGGCTGCTGGTTTATGATTATGGGGTTTATGCTATGGACTCCTCAATTTATCCCAAAAGGTTGCGCTATGGTTTTGGCTGAAGCTGGCAGTGAGGACATGCTTGGAGCTGTCACATGTGAGTCTAATGAGGCTGAATTGAGAGCTAAAGCACTGGCTAATTTGCAATTCAGCTGGATACTTTCTGGGATTTTGGTATTCACAGGATGCATGTGCTTGAAATTAGCAGGAAAACGCACCCCAAGTGGGCAGTCAACCGGATATGAGCAACTTCATAGTAAAGTTGCGGATCTCCCTATAGCCATTAATGTCTTCAAGCAAGCTCACCCATAAGAATTCTAAAAGAGACCTCAGACAGACAACTTGTAATGCTATAAACCACGAGTTGGCAAATTGAACTTGCTGATATCCACAAGTGGACAAAGTATAGTTTTTTCTTTTAAAGTTTGCAAAATTCCAAGGATTAGAGGTGCCCCATGAATGGCAGAAGGAAGTGTATCAGGATAATGGCGATATTGTAATGTGTGATTTTGATGATGTGGCTAATAATAGTAAGTTACTTATTTTGAAGTGGTTTTGTGCAAAAATTTAAAATCAAATGGAAAAACTTCTTTTACACATTTATTTGTCTGATTGTTAGACGGAACTTGATCGCAGCAAGTTGGAACCCATGCCAGTAAGGCCTGAACGAACAAATAAATTACACAAAAATAATCTTATAAATTGACATAGTTTCATCTAATTATTTTGATAATTTAACGAATTACATCAAACTACATCAGTTTGTGGGATTATTTTTATATAATCTCTTTGTGGCTAGAGTATTTCTCATTTAGTAAACCAAAACGAGAACTTGTTTCTTTTATCATTCTTCTCTTCGATCCAATTTTAAGAGGAAGCACAGTTTACTAATTTGTTATAAATATCCAAAACAATAAAGTTATACATCAATTGAAGAATTCAGGAGATACAAATATTGATGAACAAAAAAGCATAAACCAACAAAAGTTCTAAAATTCTCACTCTGCCTCTTCAACAGCCGCTTCGATTCGAAGAAGGACGAACCCCACTGCAACTCCAATAAGAACCAGCCCATTTATGATGACTACAATGCTGAAAATCTCACCAGCAGCATTACAGGTAGAAGAAAGAGCTCCTCCACCTCTGCCTTTGCCTTGTGACGGAAGTTTCAGAGAGCTCACCACTTTTGCAAAGGACTGCTCGGTGCATGTAGAAAGGCCTAGTGAGGCCACACTGTTGTGAGCCTTGAGCCCACGAAAAGAGTTGAGCCCTGTTAAGTATTGCACATTGTTCTTCCTCCTCTTAGAGTTGGCAATGGTGGTTGTGGTAGCAGTAATGGTGGCTGAAGATAGAGTAGCCATTATTCTCTGCAAAGAGGAAAGAAAAATGGTAGATTTATTACTCAATGCCTGATAAAAAACAGAACTGGGTTGGTTAATTAGTTGAAGCAAGTGAACAATAAGAAAGTGTACAGAGTGATAGAGGAATTATATGAATTACCTTCTGTGATGGTATCTGAGGAATGGTTTGCTAATTTGAAGAAGCACAAAGATAAGTGGGAGGGGAGTAAATGGGATTTTGTATGGGAAAGGATGGGAGGAAATGGATAAGGTGGGGTGGGGGTGTAGATGGTTGGTTGATAAAGCAATACAGATGGGTTTATTTTGTAGAGAGAGAGAGAGAGAGAGAGAGAGAGAGAGAGGATTGTGCACCTCTAAAATGCTGGCCAAGAGAAAATGTAAGAGCGAATTGGTTTGCCATTAAAGATAGACTTCTTATCCGAGCCATATTTGGGGTTCATGATTGGTGAATCAATTTGGACCGTTTGTTCTGTTGATGACTAAGTACATGGGATTGCACTAAAAACATTGTTTTTAATATAATAAGTTATAGTATTAAAAAATTATTTATTGTTTGAGATTTATATATCTAAAGTATTTTTTAAAATTAGTTACGGTAGTTTTTTAAAATATATAATTATCTGCAAGAATTTTTTGATAAAAATTTTAATTTAATATTTTTTTAAAAATTAATTTTTAATTATTTTTAACTATCTGAAATACTTTTTATAAAATTATAAAATATATTATTATTTTTTAAATACTTTTAAATAGCTTTTTTAACTTTTGAAATACAACCCAAACCGACTCTAATCAAAGATATAGACATCAACCAATATGGTGGACGGTCATTCAAATACAACTCTATGCCACACGGGAATAGGTTTAGGAGAATTCAGGATAAGACCGTAACTTTAAAAATAGAAAAATGGGCCCAAGTTTAATGGTAATATGGTATGCTTATACTTTATTATTATTTTACTATTTATATTTTTATTTGGGACTACAAATCTAACAACACGACATTCTTGCATAATCTTTAAAAAATTAACTCAAATCCACCGATGTTGATTAAAAATAAATTTAATTTTTATAAAAATTAACTTTATTTTGCTTTTGAGTCAATTTTTATATAATTGAATTTGTTTTTAATTGAATCACATGATTGAGTTGGTTAATTGAGTTTATTTATTTATTAAATTATAAAAGAAAGTCATGTTCTAGAATTTTAGTCCAAATTCAAAATAGTAAAAGAAAAAATAGCTTAAGTAGTAAATTGATAATAAATGAAGTACAAGGATATTATTACCTTTCTTTACGTCATTTCTATTGTCTTTCACATTGAATTTAAATTAGAAATAAAGAACATTAGTTCCAAGTCGTTGTAGTATAGTGGTAAGTATTCCCGCCTGTCACGCGGGTGACCCGGGTTCGATCCCCGGCAACGGCGATTTTTGGAACTGGTTCTTATTTTTTGTTCGGAACAGTAATTATGTTACTATGTTACTTTATTTCTAAGGAATTGCTTGGGTTTTTCTTCCTTTGAATTCCTGTTTCTCTATGCCACAATTGTAAATACAAGTATCAACAAAGATCGATCTTGTTGATTTTCCGGCAACATAGACATCTTATCGTGTTTGGACTTTGGCCTCAACTCCACATGATGCTGAAGGAGGTAGGTATAATAGGAAAATAATTACAACTACAAGTTCTACTTTCTGTAATTTTTTGGGTGCACCATCAGGAATGACTAGGAAGAACTGCTCTGGTCCAGTTTGATATAAAAAAAAAAAAAAAGAAACCTAGATTGCACAATCTCTTTACAACCCTAGTTTGATAAAATTTGTGTTCAAATTCCTAAAACAAAAAAATTATCACCAAGTCATCCTGGGAAGTTTATGAACACTAAATAGCAACTAAACTCCACATGAACAAAAAAATATCAGTGCTCGATCACCACCCAAAAGATCATTTTTCTTTATACAGCTCAGAAATCTGGAGATTACACAGCAAACTAAATTCTAATTAGTCTTGTTGGGCCGACATTCGGCTGTGATGGCTGGTTCACCACCAATCCTGTATCTTCAAGGACGCGAAATATGGTAACTTTCAGTACAACATCTCGCATCTTTAACAGCTCAAAGACACAAACATCTCCTTCACCCATATTATTCTCCTGCGAAAACTCATACCATCCCAGGCTTAACTTAGCTCTACCTCCCCTGTAAAGGCATCGGACAGGCCACTGTCTCCCATCAGGACCCTGAAGTTTGATAGATTCTGAAGCCCCACTCAGATGCTTAGCAAAGCAGGATGGCAGATACTGCACATGCAAAAAGAGTAGATACACACTAAGCAGACAGTTACTATGATATTGAAAACCCAGGTTTAAGCACATCAATTTTAACATCTCACCAATATGCATCCCCTATACATATAGGATGGTCGAAGGACAACCCTGCAGAATGGATTAGTCGGCTCAAATACTTTTGCTGCATTAATAGCCCTTTCACGTTCCTCTGCTGTCACTGTTCTCTTTCTTGCAGAAGAACTTTCATAAAATCTAAATCCTGCATCTTCATGTTGGGCGGATGACACCTGCTCATCTGCATATTTATAGAGTTACTGATGAGAAAATTAATATTGTTTAACATTACAAGACTAAAAGATAAATGTCTTACCAGGATCAGGTTTCTGCTTTTTTCTCATGCTTTTTTTAATTTTCAGAGTAACTTGATCTAGACTTCGCAATTTCACTTCATCCGAAGCCTTCTTAAGCTCACTTGTGTTAAAATGAATCCTCATTTCTCGGGTGGCTTGAGTTTCAGCAGGTGATTTTTTAGCACCCTTGGATACATGCAGGTTCCTGTCACCAGCCTGATTTAAACAGTTCTTAAGTTGAGACCCATTGAACAAATTCTGCAGTGAGGGGGGAGTGTAACTTGGTTCCATTTGTTCTGCACATTCATCGAGAAGCTTGTTTTTCAAATGCCCACCAGCAAGGCATGGAACTGCGGAACCCATAATTTCAGCAGAATCATCATCTTCCATTTCTTCAAATACATTATACTGATTGCGATAATTGAGCCCTTGAATGCTACCGAATGCATTGGATTGATAGTTTATCTCAGAAGTCGTCAAATTAAATATGTGAACAAAGAAACCTGAATTCCCCTCATATCTGAATATTAGAAAGTACCCAACACGGATGTAGTAGTGTTCAACAAATTCCTGCCATCCATTGTGAAACCATACACTGTTCCCGATCTTTTTCAATCCCACTCGCCATATGCGACCATCCAGAACAGTGATTGTAGCAACAGTTGAAAGCTCACCCCTGAATTTGTTGGCAAAATTTTCAGGTATCCTCTGCATGTATGGAATCATATTAGGCTCTGTATGTTGCAATGGAATGCATGATTGACCCTAAAGAGATATATTGTATGTATGGTGGAGAGATATATTGTGAATGGAGACATGACCCTAAAGAGGACCAAGTGGCACAAGCGGATCCGTGTAACCAAGCCCGTTTAGATAAGACCTTAAAAAAGGTTTAATTGAGTTGAGTAGTGTATCACTGTAACTTCTCAAAACATGGTATGAATGGAACTCTAAAGTTCATCTTAAATCCTTAAACAGAAGCATTTAAAAGAAAAAAAAAATAGAATCATCTGGGAGAAGCCCAGAAATATCCCAGCAAGAATGATATTATGCCATAGGCATAATAATAATGAGAAAATTCCAGAGTATCTACTTTTTCAAAAAGCATATATAAAGCTTGAATTTTATAAATTTATGTCATTTACTAGCCTCATGTCATCTTATATGTGATCAATGCCTACATGATGAAAACCCAGTCAGTAACAAAAAATGTCAATTATACCTCAAAATTACCCAGAATAGTTTAATTTTAACA
This sequence comes from Platycarya strobilacea, assembly GCA_036898215.1. NCBI lineage: Eukaryota > Viridiplantae > Streptophyta > Magnoliopsida > Fagales > Juglandaceae > Platycarya > Platycarya strobilacea. Next base: position 6,739,254 of record CM072554.1, on the reverse strand, counting down.
TCAGCATCATAATCGTGGTATGGAAATCAAGATTCCAGTCCACAGTATAAACTATAGCAACAATCACATTGACTAACAACATAGTGAAAATGTGAAACATACTTTATCTTGCAAGCCGTTTTCTGATAACATTTCTTTTAAGATCAAATGTACCTCCAATACTAACGGTAACTATTTTTGATAAGTAATACTAACAGTAATTTTTTTTATAAGTAATACTAACAGTTAATAATAAAGTGAAGTAATTCCTCAATGCTCAAAGAGTGCAATGTCAAAAAATCAAAGACGAAAACTTTAACTCTAAATCGTATAGGGTTTGAAGTAGCCATCATAAAATTTCAAAAGTTCTATTCCTGGTGAACGTTACTAAAGGGAGAATTTCAGAATTCAGACCAATTGGTTACTAAAAATGGTGAAAAAGAAAAAAGGAAATGTATATGTAAGTATTCGATCATAGATACATAACACCGACTTTGAATCAGATTATATAGGAATCTTTACACTGAAACGTATTTTGTTTTCAAGGCACCTTTCATCTTTGAGGATTTCCCATTACATAGAAAAATCTACCATATTCAATTAGTTCAGGCACTCAAACATTTTACTCTAAATGAGAATCCTAAGAAAACACCTCTCCATAGAAATTTATAACAGAAAGATGAACAAACTACACTAAAACCTTACTTATTTCAGCATATCAGATCTTATAAATATAAATGTGATCAATCCGCTCAAGTCTTCCCCCACAATTTTGATGACCTAAGGATAATAATAATTAGTCTTAAAATCCAAATATCAAATAATTAATTTTTCCTGCTACTATGCCAGTTTTTCTCTGGAGCCAAACAAATTCATGGATTTTTATCAGATTATTATAAGACAAGCCTACCAACCAAACGGAGTTTTAATCCTCCAAAGAGAAACGGTTTTTCTAAGTGCAAAACGACACGGAGAAATCAAAATTTCCAAATCTCATCTTCAATTGATCAATTCTCGGAAACCAAACAGAAAACCATCTCTCTCCTTGAAAGACTATCGACTACAAAGATAAACAAGGTCGTACAACAAAACCCAAAAACCAAGAGCTAAAGAGAGAGGTTTTGGTACCAGTTCTTTGGCTCTGATTGTGGAAGAGAGGATCAGCTTTTGGAAATAAGGGCGTGGCATTATAGCAATATTTATGACCTTTTTCCTCCCTCTCGCCTTTTTTTTTTCTTCTTGAGTTATGGGTTTTTGGTGGGAAAGCTCAGAAAATCAGAAGTCAGAAACAACAAAGCATTGAAGTATGATTGAAACCGGAGATGGCTGTCTTTACCCAGTAACAAATCTCCCAGGTTCTTCTTTGACATATAAGTTTCCTTCTTCAGTTCACTGCGTCACAGTCAAAAACATTTAAAAAAAAAAAACAACTTGACCTAAAAAGCTGAACGAGTTGCTGAAGCTTTCGACACGCGGAGTCGCCTCAGATCATGCCGCCGAGACTTCTCGTGTTTTACCGTAGATGACGAAATGATTTTTACTTTTACAATACGAAGTCATTCGCTTGTACTCGCCTGACGAGTCAACTCGTGTGTTTTGGTCCAAGGGGTGAGGTTAACTCGGTACTAGAAATGGGGTCTGGGCACCGAAGCAACCTTTTTAATGACTTTAAACCTTCTTTTCTTTTGAGTAATGGCTTTAAGCCTTTATTCCATGAGATGGGTTATTCAACCTCTCCAACCTCCTCCTTAAAAAAAATTCTCTAACTTCAATCGCGTTTAAAATTTTTTTAATTAATTAATTAATTAATTTTATTTAAAAAAAATTAAATTTATTATCCTTAAACTAATTAATTTTTTTTATTTATTATCTTTATATCAAATATTTGATAATATATATATATATGATGTGTAATAACTGTATAAATAGAAAGAAATTCTGTAATTTAAAAAAAATATATTACATATAAATAAATTTGTACATCAATACATACTTATTAATTACTTTCATGTTTTTTAAATATGAATATTTTATTAAAATTTATATTTTTATCTCAATATTAATACACATATTAATATGCAAACTTACTTACAATTACAATTATTCTTTTTTTTCTTATTCCGTTCTTTTATTATTTTATTATATCAAATTTTTTTAAAAAAATAATATTACATACAGTCGTAAAATTATAAGTGACATGTAATTACTTTGATAAAAAATAAAGTTCATTATTAAAAAAATTAAATTTTTTTAAATAGATTTATATATATATATTCAAAATAACTATATGCTACTTATATATATATATATTAAAAAAAATTAAAATTATTAAAAAAAAAAACTAAAATATAAAGTTACACTAACCGTCAAAGAATGGGCGGCTACAGCGGTAGCACCACCACCCTTCTCTTTTGTTTAACTCTCTCTCTTTTCCCCTAAAATCAAGCAAAAGATGCGACAAATATTTTGTACAGGATGAGACGGGCTAGGGAACCGCACCCACCATCCTGTGTCACAGACTCACAGCAAATCACTTCATAGCCTAATTCATCTCCGTCCAACATTATTAACGTCGACATATTATCACATCAATTATAGAAAATAGAAATAATATTTATAATTTTTGAGTGCAGTCTTCACATATTGTTTATAAATAAATAAATAAATTTAAAATTCACATAAATAAATTATTTTTCAGTGGCAATCTTTATTCTTTTTTTAAATAAAACACACAAAAACTGCAAAATTTATTCTGTATATAACATTATCAAAAGAAAAAAATATTAACTTTGACTTCAAGATACCTCAACAAATGCTAAAAAAAAAAAAAAAAAAAAAGAAGAAGAAGATACCTCAACAATGTTACATGTGTCATGCTTGGATGTTATTAGTGATGTAATTTGCCATTTTAAACTTTTAGACGAGAAATCTGATAGGCATGCTTATGGCTATTCAAAAAATCCACTAGTTCGAACCGTCCAAATTTTCAACCCGATCCGAACCCGCAAGCACGACTTTTGTTATGCTCTTAATCGGTACCGACTTACCAAACTGTTTGTGGAGACAACGCGAAATGATGGTGGATTTTTATATATCTACAAGTAATTAGTAATGTTGATTTTCATTTAAAAAAAGTAATGCCGATTTCATAAATTATTATTAAATAAATAGTCATTTAATGTACAATATATCAGCTGAGGTGATTAGGATAATAAATTTCATCGTAAATAATATTATTTAATTTTTCTCGACGGGAAATGTCATTCAAAATAAATAACCTAATATTCCTAATAAAGCGCACATTTGTAATGATATCCAATAAGAAATCTTGTCCAATAATGTGAAAACATCCATAACCGTAGAGCGACAAGATCCAACTGGCCTGTCGATGCAACCGTTTCGCGCATCTTGTGCTTGTTTCTTTGAATAGTTCAAGGGATACGAAAACAAGAGCACCCAATTATATTGTACTAAACCTTAAAACACAATTTATTTATTTTTATCTTGGGGTTCTTGAAAATCTCCTACATCAATTTTTTTTCCATTTTAATCGCAGAATTGTTGGTGAAAATTCACATAGAAGCCATAGAAACTGGCTACAAGGTAACTTGATATCATGTTGAGCTTTTCAAATAAGGTTAATTTCGGAGATTATTTGCGACTTAGAAGACTCCTTTCTCTACAATTTTTTGTTTGTTCTTGAGTCGAAATTATATGTTGTGCATGGTTTCTGAAAGTGGGTTTTGTTGCTCGCCTTGTGTTCATTTTTGTTTCATTGGATTGCAAGTTTTTGATCATATGCAATATCATTTTTTCCGTTGACGTATGGGCATCATTTCACATATCAATTTGTTTATCATGAGGATGCAAATGGTATCCATAAGTGCTGCCATTAGCCTTCATGTTTTCATCTCCAGCAAAAGTGCTGCAGTTCTGTTCATTGCTTAGAAATTGCAGAAATGTAAGCGAGTTTTCTTTCCTTAGGTGAATATGGGTGAAGACGAGACATATAGAATGAAGTCAATGGCATTGGAAACACAGATGATGATTAGGATCATGACGATGATCGTGGTGATGTTTGTAGCAGAAGGAGCTGATACAAACAATGTTCTCAGTCCCTGCGCTGATACACAAGTTCAAAAATCCGACGGTTTTACCTTTGGTCTTGCATTTTCAGCCAGAGATTCCTTCTTCTTCAATCAGACTCAACTTTCTCCTTGCGATCTGCGTCTCTCCCTCTCAGGCATTAATGGTGCTCAACTTGCTATATTCAGGCCCAAAGTCGATGAGATCTCTTATCTTACCATTAACAGCACCACCTTCAATCCGGTATGTAGTTCATGGGCATCTCGCTTATTTTTTCAGGAATTTTCCAAGCTATTCTTTTCCTGTGAGACTCTTTGAAACACACAGAAATTATTATTTCTTTGATGTATGCATAAGAGATCACAATGTTAGTTGTCAGGAAGTCATTAGCTACATCTTTGATTCTTTATTTATATATGGTCTTGCTACTCTCTTTTTTCTTTTTCCTTTCTTCATTATTAGTGTTTCCTCTCCTGGAGATTGCTTAAGAACATGTTTGATGTCAAGCATCACGTGCATTCTTTTTTTCATGAGTTCGAGTTTGATGGATATATGTAGTGGCAGTAGTGGAACTAGTAATTTTTTGAAGGGGCTAACTCTTTTATCAACAAGATGTTATATGTAAAATAATTTTCTTTTATAGGTAATCTAGAAGTTTTATTCATAGGAATAGGCACAATCCAAGTACACAAGCTAGAGTATGTAAAATGATTTTTTTTTTTACAAAATAATAAAGTATATATAAAATTAAATCTCGATAATTTGCCAAATAGTGTAGAAATAAAATTTTAAAAATACAACTTAATGTTTGTTTCATATTTTTTACAATAATATTTCATAGAATAATATTTCATAGAATAATATTCATCTATTATTATTTTTGTAAATATGAAATATTTATAAATTTTTTTCTTCATATAAACTATTATGTGATTTTTTAGAATGCCGTCTTTCATTCTATTTTCTAAACTAGTTTATCAAATTTTATGTAAAATTCATCTATTTTTGTGTCACATGAAGTATAAAGTACCACAATTGAGACCTTAAATAAACTTTTTTATTTTTTAATAAAGTTTAGAGAATAAATCATTTTCACTATTTTTCATAAACACCATCAATCTTAAATAGTTTTTTAGTATTTTCTCTTTGGATTTTATATTTGGAAACTTAAAATTATATAATAAAAGACTTTGGGGTCGATGTTAATAGTTTATTATTTCTCCTAATCTTAGTTTTAATTTAATTTTAGTGTGATCACATTCTTAAAAATAGATAATATATCAAATTATATAAAATCTAGGAATTATAGAAAAAAAATGGAGAGAGACACTTATGTATATTAAAAGTTTACAAAATTTTAGAAAGCGTGAGGGAATAAAGAAATTATAATATTTTGGAGGGGGGTTTAATTTCTCTATACATAGAGTGATGAATAAAATATAGAGGCTATTTTAAATTTTGAAAAGCCCCTCTCATGCTATATATAGATTTGTCATTATGCACTAAACTCCACCCTTTCTTAAAATGATTATACAATTTTTACATACTCCACGATGATATACATCATTGATAGTTGTGATGCTTTCTGCATGTCCGTCTTCATGAGAACATATAAATCAGCACTGTGATTTCATTAATTTCCCAAATCCCCAGGTTTTGTCTGGTGGGCATATGGTAGCGTTTGCTGGACAAAAGTATGCAGCAAGATCTCTACCAATATTGGTTGCTGATACAACTCACACCATAATTAGTTTCACTCTGGTAAAACTCCATCACATTTGCTTGTTTTTCCACTCTCCGGAAATAGCATTGAACTTTGGTTTAAATTGAATGTCAGGTCCTTGAATTCCAAAAAGGCACTCTTCAAAATCTGTACTGGAAAAACTTTGGGTGTGATGCATGCTCTGGGGACTCTATTTGCCTTAACAATCAAAGCTGTGCAGTGCCAACCTCTAAATGCTTAAGCAGTGGTGGGCCTACTGATTGCAGTTTGAGCATACAATTGGCATTTTCTGGAACAGATAAGAATCTTAATACACTAAATTCATGGTATGAGGTGGCAAACCTTCGACAATACTCCCTTTATGGTTTGTTCTCTGATATTCGTGATACTATTACCGGCCAAAATGGCATGCCTTTTTGAGCCTGCATTGCCGGGGTAATAGCAGTGTTTATGGTGAGTTCTGAATTGGCTCAAGTACTCTATGTACCAGTGAAAATTACTCACTTCTTCCAAGAAGCAGTGGCTCTTTTTTCTCATTAAAATTATCTTAGAAGTTCCCCATGTGAGATTGCTTCAAATGTTAGTAAGATACTTGGTCTATACAGATCCTCTGGCCCCATGCCTTCCTAGGTTTTGTACAAGTTAAACGGTGCTATCATACATCTTCAATTTGTCTACCCGTGTACCCCAAACTTCAAACTTTATTAATGTACTTGCTTTTGAAATTCCATATTACAAGAAATGAGATTGTTTGCCACAAACCAGAACAAACACTTTTCATGATAATTCTACAAGAAACTCATCCCAAATCTCAAAACCTCACAACCCAAGTGAAAATCACGTATCTTCAACCACGAGCATCCACTTTTGATAAGTAATTATACAACTAACAATCTGAAAATCAGTCAGTCAGTTTCATGGTCAGGGGCGGCCGAATACCATGCAGGGGAACTCCCTTTGGTTCTAAGCAGCCGGGTGAATGGCGAATCAGGCATTCTAGCTCGCTCTTCTTCCTCCATCTCGAATACTGATTTCGGCAATCCATCTGGGATTGGACAGAGTCTCTGTCCTTCTTTCTCCTCATTCAACGGCTTGGCTATGTTGGACCCGGTATTCTTGTTGTTTTTTAGAATTGCTGCAATGCCGTGTAAGCACCCGATTAAGGATTTTAAACCCCCTGTTTGAAGAATCAGCTTCTCCACTTCTTCTTTTGGCGCCTCCCTCTGTTAAACATCATGGTCAAGAAAAAATCATCAGTTTTTCTTCTTCTTTTTTTTTTTTTTTTGTTTTGATTTTTTTGGAACTCGTATTCTAATTTTTCTTTACTTTCTTTTCCAGCATCAGGCCCACTTATATGAGACGCATGCCTGGAGGTGTTTGCTTATCTTCTGTTTTACTCCGTTTTCACAGCAACCAAACAGAACGTTTATGAAACTAAAATAATATATAATATAGCACGAGGACCTGGGTATTATCTGTGCGTTTCCTCTGTTTTCTCAAGCATTAAAACAGAGTTTGCTTAATTTATTATTCATAGAAGAAGCTTACTTCAAGATCTTTGAGTTCGAAGTACGCCCTCCAACAGCTATAAGAATCATCTCCTTCAAGCGTCGAACAATAATCTGAAAGAAGAACCAAAAGCCATGGAAATAACTACCCAAAATAACCAACATCCAAAAACTAATAAAGAAGAAATCGACCAAGTTAACAACGACTTTCACATGGGTCAAACACAAAACCAAGATATATAAAAACCTCCATTCAAATCTACAAAAAGCAAAACAAAAGAACAAAAAAAACAAAAAAACAAAAAAACAAAACCTTACAAAACTGAGAAACAAAGTAGAGAGATAGAAGAATACCTAAAAGCTCCTTTTCGGACTTCTCGATCAAAGGGGGATCTTTGACGACCCGTTCGAACTTTGATCGGCTAAAGGGCTGGAGTTTCGGAATATAAGCATGGTTTCTGGAAGAGCAAGTTACAGTGGAAGCAAATCTTGTAGAGGATGGTTGTATCCGGGGAAGATCCTTGGCTTCCAGTAGCAGAGGAGAAGGGCAAGAACGAAGTAGGGCTGATTTTATCATCGTACCAAACAGAAACGAACACAAAAAGCAACGACGGTATCTCACGGATCACACCCACAGATAAAATATCAGACCGATAAAGTAACAGGGAAAGATACAGTTTTATAGCAGAGTAATCAACGACCCGCTGCAGTCTGGATAAGGATCAGATATTTTCGCGGAAATTTAATATTTTTTTAATATGGGGGTAGTGTTACTTATACCCTGCTTCGTCACTCAAAAAACGACGGGCGGAAATCGTGGACGTTAGAAAACCGTGGTTTGAGCGGAATTTATTTGACAAGTTTTGCGCTATGAGTATTAATATTTGGAAAGAAAAAATATTAAAATTGTAATGAATCAAATGTTATTGTCGGCAGCCGCCCCTGTCCTACCACTAAAATTATGTGAATGACTATATTACTATTATTTTAAATTCTACATAGTGACTTGTATAGTAACTTGTATAGTAATTTCAAATCCTATAAATAAGGGTTTTAATTGTAATAAAATTCATAAGAAAATATAGAGAGAAAAAGAAAATTTCAGTTTTTAAGAGTTTCAGAGAGAATTTCTTATTTCTCTTTTGTAATAGTAGTTTTTTTCTTTAAATTTCATAATACGTTATCAGTACGACGGTTCTACCAATTCTGAAGTTAGTGGCCTTATTCCTCTAAAATGGCAAATCTTACAAAATTGGAATTTGTTGCTCTTGATATATCTAGGAGAAATTATTTATCCTGGATACTTGATGCTGAAATTCATCTTGATGCAATGAACATGGGAGAAACTATTAAAGAAGAAAATCAAGCATCCCTGCAGGAACGTGCTAAATCAATGATTTTCTTTCGCCATCATCTTCATGAAGAATTGAAAACTGAATATCTCACAGTAAAAGATCCCTATATTTTGTGGAACAATTTAAGAGAGATGTATGAACACCAGAAGACTGTCATTCTCCCAAGAGCTCGTTCTCAATGGTTGCACCTGAGATTGCAAGATTATAAAAGTGTTAGTGAGTATAATTCCGCACTTTTTAAAATAAGCTCAGTATTAAAATTATGCGGTGAGAAAATCACCGATGATGATATGCTAGAGAAGACTTATACTACATTTCATGCATCGAATGTGCTCCTGCAGCAGCAGTATCGAGAGAGAAAGTTCAAAAAATATTCTGAACTTATATCATGTCTTCTAGTAGCTAAGCAGAATAATGAGCTCTTATTAGAAAGCCACCAGTCACGCTCTACTGGCTCAATATCATTCCCTGAAATGAATGGTAATAGGTTTACATCATTCCCAGAAGTGAATGGTGCATCCTTTAGAAGAAATCGGAAGCGTGGACGTGGTAGGAGAAATTATAGAAATGTTGGTCCCAGAAATAACAACATTAAAAGGGATAATAATATACCATATCACCAGAAGTGGTACAATTCAGAAAGGGGTAAAAATCTTCAGAATAATTCTTCAAAGAAAAGTGAAGAGGTGTGTCATAGATGTGGAATGACTAGACATTGGTCACGTACCTGTCGTACGGCCAGGCACTTAACTGATTTATATCAAGCTTCTATTAAAGGAAAGAATAAAGTGCATGAAATAAATTTAGTAGAACCATCAAATGATTTATTAGATTCAGTAGATGTAGACGTTATTCATCTTGATGTATCTGATTTCTTTAATCATCCTGAAGGTAGTATTGAACACTTAATTGGAGATGGAAGTGTTCCACTCAATTAATGTATTTTCTTTCTATCAGTAATAAAAGTTTTGTATATTTTGTAGAATCATGGATCACATTGATAAGCTTTTTATCTCTGAGTTGAATGATAAAGATATATGTCTGGCTAACAGTGCTACAACTCACACAATTCTCAAAGAAAAGAAATATTTTCAAAATCTAACACTAAGTAAAGCCTATGTCCATACCATATCAGGTTCATCGGATTTAATTGAGGGCACCGGAAGAGCTTATTTTGTGTTGCCTAATGGCACCAAATTTTGTATTGATGATGCTCTATTCTCTTCACAATCCAGAAGAAATTTATTGAGTTTCAAATATATATGTCGTAATAATTACCATATTGAAACGACCAATGAAGGCAGTAAAGAGTATCTTCTTATTACTAAAACAATATCGGACCAGAAGCTCGTATTAGAAAAACTGCCTGCTCTATGTTCTGGATTGTATTATACAAAAATGAGAACAATTGAATCATATGTGGTAATACACCAGAAGTGCATTGACCCTAAAGTATTTATAACTTGGCATGATCGCCTTGGACATCCGGGTTCTATAATGATGAGACGAATTATTGAAAATTCGCATGGGCATCCCTTAAAGAATCAAAAGATATTTCTACCCAATAAATCTCCGTGCTCTGCATGTTCTCAAGGTAAGTTAATTATAAGACCATCTTCCTCAAAAGTCATTGTTGAATCTCCATCCTTTTTACAAAGGATTCACGGAGATATATGTGGGCCTATTCATCCATCAAGTGGACCATTTAGATATTTTATGGTTCTAATTTATGCATCTAGTCGATGGTTACATGTTTGTCTTCTTTCCACTAAAAATGTTGTATTTGCTAGATTTCTTACTCAGATAATTAAATTACGAGCACAATTTCCTGAGTATCCAATTAAGACCATTCGATTGGATAATGCATGTGAATTTTCATCTCAAGTTTTTTATGATTATTGTATGTCAATAGGAATAGATGTTGAACATCCTGTTACCCATACACACACACAAAACAGTTTAGCTGAGTCTTTGATCAAAAGGCTTCAACTAATCGCTAGACCTTTACTTATGAAATCAAGACTACCTGTTTCTGCTTGGGGACATGCTATACTTCATGCAGCATCTCTAATTCGTATTAGACCATCTGCATATCATAAATATTCTCCATGAAAGCTTGCATTTGGTCAACAACCAAATATTTCTCATCTTCGTACTTTTGGATGTGCTGTATATGTTCCAATTACACCTCCACAACGTACAAAAATGGGCCTTCAACGTAGACTTGAGATATATGTTGGTTTTGATTCTCTATCTATTATTAGATACCTTGAACCCCTTACAAAAGATATGTTTAAACCAAGTTTTGAGAATTGTCATTTTGACAAATCAAATTTTCCGTTAATGGGTAAAGAAAAGTCGGTGCCTGAAGCACGACAAGATATTACTTGAGATAATAAGACCCTGTCTCATTTTGATCCTCCTACAAATGATTGTAAACGGGAAGTTCAAAGGATTATTCATTTGCAAAATGTTGCAAATCAGTTACCGGATGTATTTACTGACACTAAAGGTGTAGTAAAATCTTATATTCCTGCTGTTAATACTCCAGCAATGATTGAAGTCTCTGAAAGATAAATTGTCAAAACAGCAATAGGTGAATCTAAAACACGCCTGAAGCGTGGAAGACCTATTGGTGCAAAAGACAAAATTTCCAGAAGGAAAAGAATACAAAATGAATTTGGTGTTCTTGAAGAACACGTACCCACAATACATGCTACAAATATAATTGGTGCTCCTAAAGAGCTCAAATCTTCTATTCTAGAACCTTCTGAGGAGGAAACTCTTGAAAAGTATAAATCTCCTAAAAAGGGACCTCCTGAAGAGGTGTGTCATGAAATATTTTCCCCTGAAGAGGAACAGGTACCTGAAAATAATGAGATCTCAATACATTTCATGAAAACTGGAGAAATTCTGGATAGAAATAAAACTGTTGTCGACAACATATTTTCATATAAAATGGCCATTGACATTACCAGAAGTAATGAAGAAAGTGAGCCAAAAAGTGTCGAAAAATGTTGACGTAGAAATGATTGGCCAAAATGGAAAACAACTATTGAAGCTGAATTAAATTTGCTAGCAAAACGAAATGTATTTGGACCTGTTGTCCAAACACCAAAGGGTGTGATGCTTGTTGGATATAAGTGGGTATTTGTACGAAAACGTAATGAGAAAAATGAAATTGTGCGATACAAAGCACAACTTGTTGCACAAGGTTTTCTGCAAAAACCCGGGATTGATTATGAAGAAACATACTCTCCCGTTATGGATGCAATCACATTTAGATTTTTTATTAGTCTGGTTGTTACAAAAGGATTAGAAATACGGTTGATGGATGTGGTCACTGCATATTTATATGGATCCTTAGACCATGACATATATATGAAAATCCCTGAAGGATATAAGATGCCTGAAGCATCTACAAGTACATCTAGAAATATGTACTCAATCAGACTACAAAGATCTTTATATGGGTTGAAGCAATCCGGACGCATGTGGTATAATCGCTTAAGCGAATATCTATTGAAAGAAGGATTTGAGAATAATCTTATATGCCCATGTGTTTTTATTAAGAAATCAGATACCGAATTTGTCATTATTGCGGTTTATGTTGATGATTTAAATATTGTGGAAATTCCTGAAGAGATCTCAAAAACCGCTATATATTTAAAGAATGAATTTGAAATGAAAGATCTTGGCAAAACAAAATTTTGTCTCGGCCTGCAGCTCGAGCACTTGCCAAATGGAATTTTTATTCATCAGTCCATGTATACTGAGAAAGTTCTAAAACATTTTTATATGGACAAATCTCATCCCCTGAATACTCCAATAATTGTTCGAACACTTGATGTGAAGAATGATCCATTCCGTCCTTGTGATGACGATGGAGAAATTTTTGGTCCTGAAGTACCATATCTAAGTGCAATTGGAGTTTTGATGTATCTTTCAAATTGCACTCGACCAGATATTACATCCTCAGTTAATCTGCTTGCAAGATATAGTTCTGTACCAACTCGAAGGCATTGGAATAGCATTAAACATGTCCTTCGTTACCTTCATGGTACGATTGATATGGGATTATTTTATCAACGTAGTTCAAGTCCAGAATTGATTGGGTATGCAAATGCAGGCTATCTTTCAAACCCACACAGAGGTAGATCTCAAACTGGATATTTATTTACTTATGGAGATACTGTCATATCATGGAGATCTGTTAAGCAGACACTATCTGCTACCTCTTTAAATCACTCAGAGATCATTGCTATTCATGAAGCAAGTCGAGAGTGTATTTGGTTGAGATCAGTTATTCAACATATCCAAGAAAAGTGTGGACTTCCCATGATCAATAATAGCCCAACAATCTTATATGAAGATAATACTGCTTGTATCACTCAAATCAGAGGAGGATATATCAAAAGTGACAGAACCAAACATATTTCACCTAAATTCTTTTATACTCATGAACTTCAAGAGAAATGTGAAATTGATTTCAAGCAGATATGATCTAGTGATAATCTGGCAGATTTATTCACAAAGGCGTTACCAACTTCCACATTCAAGAAAATTTTGCATAACATTGGAATGCGAAGACTCAAAAATCTTTTGTCATGTACTTTTTAGGAGGAGTAAATGTGCTGATTGTACTCTTTTTCCTTCGCTGAGGTTTTGTCCCACTGGGTTTTTCTCTGCAAGGTTTTAATGAGGCAATCTTAAAGCACTTGTGGATACATAAGAAAACTGTACTCTTTTTCCTTCGCCATTGGTTTTTCTTCCCACTGGGTTTTTACTTGACAAGGTTTTAACGAGGCAAATTCTTTATGGGTAGTCATTCAAAAGGGAGTGTAATGAATCAAATGTTATCGTCGGCAGCCGTCCCTGTTCCACTACTAAAATTATGTGAATGATCCTACCACTATTATTTTAAATTCTGCATAGTGACTTGCATAGTAACTTGCATAGTAATTTCAAAACCTATAAATAGGGGCTTCAGTTGTAATGAAATTCATAAGAAAATATAGAAAGAGAAAGAAAGTTTCAGTTCTTAAGAGTTTCAGAAAGAATTTCTTATTTCTCTTTTGTAATAGTAGTTTCCTTTTTTAAGTTTCATAATAAAAATATATTTATAAGGGCGTGCAGCAACACAATAGTTATTGGTAAATATCCTTTAATATTTTATAAATTTATGAGTTTAAATTTTCTAATTTAATATGAATTTATTTTTTTAAAACTATAATATATAAAATAAATTAAGATGATCTTAATTTTTCAACAAAAAATTAAAAAAATAATAAGTTTAAATATAGCAATCTTCAATGCATAATTATTGGAACGGTTAAGGTCCCGTTTGGATTCGGAGATGAGATGAGTTGAGATGAGTTGAATTTATTTTTTAATATTATTATTATTTTAGAATTTGAAAAATGTGTGTTGAAATTTGAAAAATGTGTGTTGAAATTTAAAAAATATGTGTTGAAATTTGAAAAAGGTTTATTAGGATTTGAAAAAGATAAGTAAGAATTTGTGTTTTATATAAAAAAATTATAAAAATATAATAATAAAATAAAGATGAGTTGAGCTTACATTCGAATACAAATGGAGCCTAAATGCAATATAGTCAACTGAAAAAAAAAAAACTCTGAAGTGTTGCATTGAACGCAAAATTGACCAATAAGTAGCGGGCGTTTTTTCTCCTGCAAAAATCCTAACTTCTTCTAAAGTTTGTGTCGCAAGAAAAGGGTTGACCCCCCATTCCCCTACCCTTTCGTGCTCCCATTTTCCGTCCATTTTCCTATATCATATTCTTTTCTCTCTTCGCCCCCCTCCCTTGCTCAGTGGATTTTTTATTTTTTGTTTCTTCCTCCGTTTCTCTTCCCCCGCGTCTCTTCCCTCACACCTCTTCCTCTTTTTTTTTTTTTTACAACTCCCTTTCTTTTCTTCTCCTATGTTTCTATTTTTAGGTTTCACCGGTGGAAGTTTTTGGTCCATGGAGTCTCCTAGGCGAAGATGGTCCTGAAGTTTCCAGCAACCAAGGCATTACACACGCTCCTTCGTAATACTTCCAAGGTGTCATTGGGAGCCGCATGTGAAGGTGCATGCGCCCTACGTCTCTGTAGGCTGATCCTCCACACGCCTCCTCCATGGATGGCTTTTTGTGGCCACGCACGACTTCACAAAGTTTTTGGCCACCGACTACTTCGAGCCCAACTCTCGCTATCCTCTAAGGGCAGCACATGCTACCCACGCACCACCCTTGGCCACGGGTCTTCTGGTTGTTTTCATATTTATTTTTCCTTCAAAGTAAAAAATGAAATTCTTGTCCATGAAAATCGGTTTTTCCATGTTTTTCATTGTTGTTTTGTATTTTCTTTTGTTAATAAAAAACTAAAAAAACATGTTGTCTTGAGGACTTTTGATTCTTGGAGTGTATCCCTGACTCGTCTTAGAACAAGCATTGGGTTTATTTGTTGCTTATTACTATGTTTTAGACAGAGTAGAACTATCTCTCAAATGTTGTACTAGAGAGTTTTGCAACCAGGACTAAAAAATGTCAGTCATTTTTAGGTTCTGCTTGAATTTAGAATTAAATTAAGATTAGTTGAGATAAGTCTTGAAAGTTAAATAAAATATTATTAATATTATTTTGAAATTTGAAAATGTTGAATTGAAATTTAAAAAAACTATATTGGGATTTGAAAAATCTGTATTGTAGTTTATATTTTGTATGAAAATTTGAAAAAGTGTAATGATGAGTTTGAGATGAATTAAAACGAGCTCAACTCGTTTCCGAATTTAAACGAGACCTTAGTGTATTGGGGAGTTACAGATTGTTGTTAAGCTAACTTGTAATGTATGTTTTTAAGTTCATTTGTAATACCAGTTATTTGTGAATGAAATGCAATTTCCTTGTCAAAAAAATAAAAAAGTGTTGCATTGAATGCAAAATTGATTAATATGTTTTTATAGTTTTATAACCTAACACTAGGTAAGGAGTTGGGTCAAACAGTTATTGTACGTAAATAATATATTTTAACAAAATATTGATTAATAAATAACTTAACACCTAAAAAATATATATATATTTTAGCAAGTACTTTTTAATAATGATAACTTAGTGAAGTATAATATTATATGTTTGATAGATTAGAAACCTAAAAGATTAATTCAAATACACCTTAATTTAATACAAGTTTAGCAAATTGATCATATAAAACTGTTAAATGGCACAAAACATATCTCATATCTATGACCCACTTTAAATGACTTGTTGGCCTAATCAAATCTATAAATTTACCCTTTATACGTGTGTCGAATAAAATTAGTAACAATACAATGCAAATCTGCTGATGGATAATATTCTATTGAAAAAAGAGCAGATCGTCATTGTCCTATGTCTAGGAGTTCAATCAACATATCCTTCAACTATTAGCAACTTTTTTTTGGAAGAAGAAAAAGAATATCACATTCATTCAATAGTTTGCAACATATTTCGGACTCCCTCCATTACAATGCTTTTCTCGAAAAGTTTTGATGTGTCCTTTGCAAGAATATGAGCAATACCATTTAAATTCTTAGGTATAAAACAAACAGACCAACTTTGAAAACAAAGCAGCAATTTCCTGATGTCTTGCACGATCATACCCCAGTGTTCCATTGATCAAACTGGCTATTGATGTCTATGACAACCATCTGAACATCTTCTTCCAATATAATACAGGGAAAAGCAAGTTGTTTGAGCAAGTAAAGCTGCCTTGAAGGTTGCATAAGCCTCGGCTATGTATGTTTCAGGAAACAACTGCTTCTGAGATCTCAAGCAGACCTTTACTTTCTCATTCCAATCCCTCACAATTATCCCTATCCCCACACTAAAATTAACTCTATCAATCGCGACATCCCAATTAGTTTTATAGACATGAGGAGGGGGTAGTTGCCACTAGACTTCAACCTATCTACACATCCCAGTGTCTACTAATTCAGATTGATTGACAAAAATAAACTCAATGGCCAATTTATTAGAAATTAGAAACTCATTAATCCAAACAATATAAATCGGTTTAGTGAATTTTTTTTCCAAACATTTTTAAAAGATTAATAACAAATCACAAACTCATTAATCCAAATAGCATAAATTGGTTTACTCGTTTAAAAAACAAATGCAAATGACAGCCAAATAATATAAAAGATAAAAGGAACCAAGAAACAGAATCAATAACAAAATATACAAATCCAAAGGAATATATAAAAGAATACCTATAGTTTTTAAAATAAAAAATAACAACTTCTATTAATGCAACAAAAAAAAATCATAAAAAAAATCAACTTTTTTTCATGAAGTTGCAAATCAAGATCGAATAACAAACAAGACAAATGAAACCTAGAAACCAAATCAATAATAAAATATACAAATCCAAAAAAATATATAAAAGAAATATATCAACTAATCTTAAAATAAAAAACACAATAAATTCTATTAATGCATTTTTTTTTCATACTAAAAAAAAAAGGGTTGACTAAGGGGCCAGGTCATGACGAAAGAGAGCCTATGTGGCTTGGTACGGTGGAGCTGCTACTACAACACAAAGGTGTGTGACGTTGTTGAGAGGTGAGAGAAAGGAAGAGAGAAACAAAGAGTGAGATACAGGAAGAGATTTATATAAAAGCACTTTATATAAAAGAGCTTACCGACATGAGACGGCACACCTAGTGGTGGCGCTGGAAGTCGCCTAAGTTGTAATCGAGATGAGAGAAAGAAAGGGAGAGCATGGCGTTTGGGTTGGGTCTCACGACTTTAATGATTTGTAAGGTTGCATTTGGCAACTTTCCTATCGTGGGTGGTGATGGTTGGAGGTGGTGCACGACATCACTAGCACCTACCAAAAGTGAAAAATGAGAGAAATTTAGGGAGTAAGAGAGTGAAAGGTTGAGGGGATTGCATCTAGTGGCTGGAGGCGACGCACATCATCACTTCATGCTTCATGGCTGGTAACGATGATGTGGCCCTTGGAGAGAGAGGAAGAGGATTGGGGAGAGAGAGGGAACCAGAATGAGAGATAAGAGAGATTTGCACATGATCTCAAATTCTTAGATGATATCACTGCTCAATAGAGAAAACATCCCCTTATCTGACAATATAGGGATAAAAATGGAAATAGTAGAAATATAATAGAATAATAATAATAATTTGCATTGACACAAGCAAAATATTCCCTTTTCCATAATTAAGTGGAGACTTCTACGCAACCTTCCATCCTATACACACTAATACTTTTTTTTTTAATTTTTTTTAATTTTTTAATATTTTTATTTTAACTTTTTTCTTTTCAAACTAATTTAATTTTTTTATTCATTATTTATATATTTAATATTTAATTAAAAATAAAATAAAATAAAATGTAATGTATAATTATGTAAATAGTAAGAAGTTGAGTTGAGTATATTTTTTCTAACTATAATACGCACTGATGCTGACCCACTAACACAACCCAGGAAAAAAAGAAAACTTAAAAGATATTCATACCCCTAAAATTTATGAAAACACTGCACTCACTTAAACAACATAAAGGTAAAGGCGGCAAGACGCAAAAAAACAGAACGCATACACGGGAGGACAAGAATTTCTACATTATTGTTCCTTAATGTAGCAGCTTTAACTTGTCGAAGTAGAGTCAGGTTTTAGATTTTTATTGGGCCTTTCTAATCCATCTAAAACTTTAGTTTAATAATTTTAGGCTCTCATTAATCGAATTGGTCTTCTAAATTCAAATTTTTTAAAATATTTTTTAAAATTTCAACTTTATTAAAGCATGATAATCAAAAGAAAAATCATTGTAGAAATTAATATCATTATATGTTAGAATTATATATCATTCCGTATTAATATATATACATATATATTAGTATTACATATTATTATACATTACTAATATATGTTATTATATTTTAATTATTATACTTTAATATTATATGTTATTATAAATTTATATATTTGTGCTTATACACAATACATTAGTATTAAATATTATTTTATATTGGTTATGAGATTTTTAGTACTACATGTCATCATAATGTTTTTACATTAGTTGTTATTATACATTAGTGTTACATGATAGTAATAGTAAATGGTATAGTGTTTACACTAAACTATTATTAGTTAATTTAGTCTATTTATATTATATATAGCAATTTGATCATACTAATATATTATTGAATTTAATTAACTATGTAAATTATAATTATAACATACGAGTAATGTTAGGGGTACACTATTCCGTGTATTTTTTGCAAAATTGATTACATGACAATAATAACACGTCAGTTGAAATATAAAAAAAATATCGAAAAAGAGATAAAAACATAAAAGAAAAAAAAAGAAATACGAATTGTTAGGTTAAAGAATACGTAAAAATAATATTTTTATACAACGTGTACAAAAAAAGTACACAAATCATATACAAATAGTATTTTTGATAACATATATATGATTAATATATAAAAAATACATATATTTTTATAAAACATGTATAATATTGAAGTCAGAGTCAGTACATCACTACCTCCGACTTCAACTCTGGCTCTTAACTTTTTTGGTAAAAAAACTCCAACTCCATTTCTGACTTCTCGAAAACAGGCGCGAAATTGAATTTTTTGAATTTCTAATCAATTCTAAATTTAATAAATCTATACATTTATTTTTATGAAATTCTTTACCATTATGATGTACCTTTCTTCTGATGAAAATGTCCAAAGACGTACGACCAAACATGGCTATTATAATTTTTTGTCAAATAAATATATAAAAAACAATTAATTATAATAAAAATAAGATTTATAAAGTTGACTTGATACATTATAATGTAAAATTTTATTATAATGAAGATTGATGATTTGTAAAATAGTAAATTCCCCCTACAAAAATATAACTACTTTTTATAAAAGAAAATTGAATTTATATATTTGAGACTTATACCTAATGTTATTCATAAATATTATATATTGCATCTATTTAGTTTGTAACACTACTCTTTCATAAATATTGTATTGCATTTTTTTATCAATCTTTTTATAAAATATGATCTATTTTATATGAGTAATGGTTTATATATTATATATAGGTCTATCATGATTAGTTATATAAATCTCAAAAATATAAGTATGCACAGTTGGCTTGTAAAATAATTGGCTCCATTATATAATAAAAAAGTATTAAATGTTATAAAACTAAAGAAAAAAACTACTATTGTAAGAGAGAAATATATAAGAAATTCTTTGAAACTCTTAAGAATTGAAACTTTCTTCTTTCTCTATATTTTCTTACGAATTTCATAACAATTGAAACCCCTATTTATAGGCATTGAAATTACTATGCAAGTTGCTATACAAAATTTAAAATAATAGTGGTGGGATCATTCATATAATTTTGGTGGTGGGACAGGGGGCAGCAACCGTCCCTCCAATCCTTTGTCCCGTTCGTTTCATTACACTCCCCCTTGAATGACCACCCATAAATAATCTGTCTCGTTAAAACCTTACCAAGGAAAAATCCAATGGGAAGAAAAATCAATAGCGAATGAAAAAGAGTACAGTCTTCTTATGTATCCATAAATGTTTTAAGATTACATCATTAAAATCTTGCAAAAAAAAACCCAGTGGGATAAAACCTTAGCGAAGGAAAAAAAGTACAATCAGCACAAGTTTTCAGAACATTTACTCCCCCTGAAAAGTGCATGATAATAGATTTTTGAGTTTTCGTATTCCAATGTTATGCACAATCTTCTTGAATGTCGAAATTGGTAACGCCTTTGTGAATAAATCTGACAGATTATCACTAGATCGTATCTACTTGACATCAATTTTACATTTCTCTTGAAGTTCACGAATATAAAAGAATTTAGATGAAATATGTTTGGTTCTGTCACCTTTGATATATCATCTTCTGATTTGAGTGATGCAAGTAGTATTATCTTCATATAAAATTGCTGGGCTATTATTGATCACGGGAAGTTCACACTTTTCCTGAATATGTTGAATTACTGATCACAAACAAATACACTCTCGACTTGCTTCATGAATAGCAATGAATTCTGAGTGATTTGAAGAAGTAGCAGATATTGTCTGGTTAACAGATCTCTATGATATGACAGTATTTCCATAAGTAAATAAATATCCAGTTTGAGATCTACCTCTATGTGGGTTTGAAAGATAGCCTGCATTTGCATACCCAATCAATTGTGGACTTGATCTATGTTGATAAAATAATCTCATATCAACCGTACCATGAAGGTAACGAATGACATGTTTAATGTTATTCCAATGCCTTCGAGTTGATGCAGAACTATATCTTGCAAGCAGATTAACTGAGAATGTAATATCTGGTCGAGTGCAATTTGCAAGATACATCAAAACTCCAATTGCACTGAGATATGGTACTTCAGGACCAATAATTTCTTCATCGTCATCATAAGGACAGAATGGATCATTCTTCATATCAAGTGTTCGAACAATCATTTGAGTACTCAGATAATGAGATTTGTTCATATAAAAATGCTTCAGGACTTTCTCAGTATACATAGACTGATGAATAAAAATTTCATTTGACAAGTACTCGAGCTGCAGGCTGAGACAAAATTTTGTTTTACCAAGATCTTTCATTTCAAATTCATTATTTAAATATATAGCGATTTTTGAAATCTCTTCAGAAGTTCCCACAATATTTAAATCATCAACATAAACCGCAATAATGACAAATCTGAATTCTGATTTCTTAATAAAAATAAATGGGCATATAAGATTATTCTCAAATCCTTCTTCAATAGATATTCGCTTAAGCGATTATACCACATGCATCCAGATTGTTTCAATCTATATAAAGATCTTTGTAATATGATAGAGTACATATTTATAGATGTACTTGTAGATGGTTCAGGCATTTTATATCATTCATGGATTTTCATATATATGTCATGGTCTAAGAATCCATATAAATATGCAGTGACCACATCCATCAACCGCATTTATAATCCTTTTGTAACAATCAGACTAATCAAAAATCTAAATGTGATTGTATCCATAACGGGAGAATATGTTTCTTCATAATCAATTCCAGGTTTTTGCAGGAAACATTGTGCAACAAGCCGTGTTTTGTACTGCACAATTTCATTTTTCTTATTACGTTTTCATACAAATACCCACTTATATCTAACAGGTATTACACCCTTTGGTGTTTGGACAATAAGTACAAATACTTCTCGCTTTGCTAGCGAATTTAATTTAGTTTCAATAGCTGCTTTCCATTTTGACCAATCATTTCTACGTCGACATTTTTAGACGGTTTTTGGCTCACTTTCTTCATTAATTCTGGTAACGTCAAATGCCATTTTATATGAAAATATATTGTCGACAACAGTTTTATTTCTATCAAGAATTTCTCCAGCATTCATGAAATGTATTGAGATCTCATTATTTTTTAGGGGAAAATATTTCATAAAACACATCTTCAGGAGGTCCATTTTTAGGAGATTTATACTTTTCAGGAGTTTTCTCTTCAGGAGGTTCTGGAATAGAAGATTTGAGCTCTTTAGGAGCACCAATTATATTTGTAGCCTATATTATAGATACGTGTTTATCAGGAATACCAAATTCATTTTGTATTCTTTTCATTCTGAGAATTTTGTCTTTTGTACTAATAAGTCTTCCACGCTTCAAGCGTGCCTTAGACTCACTTATTACTGTTTTGACAATTTGTCTTTCAGGGACTTCAATCCTTACTGGAGCATTAACAGTAGGAATATAAGATTTTACTACACCTTAGTTTCAATAAATACATTCGGTAATTGATTTGCAACATTTTGTAAATGAATAATCTTCTGAACTTCCAATTTACATTTATTTGTAGGAGAATCAAATTGAGACAGGGTCTTATTATCCCAAGTAATATCTTATCATGCTTCAGGCACCGACTTTTCTTTATCTATTAATGAAAAAGTGGATTCGTCAAAGTGATAATTTTAAAAACGTGCTTTAAATATATCTCCTGTAAGGGGTTCAAGGTATCTAATAATAGATGGAAAATCAAAACCAACATATATCCCAAATCTATGTTGATGGCCCATTTTTGTACGTTGTGGAGGCGCAATTGGAACATATACAGCACATCCAAAAGTACGAAGATGAGAAATATTTGGTTGTTGACTAAATGCAAGCTGTAATGAACAATATTTATAATATGTAGATGGTTTAATGCGAATTAATGATACTGCATGAAATATAGCATGTCTCCAAACAGAAACAGGTAGTCTTGATTTCATAAGTAAATGTCTAGCGATTAGTTGAAACATTTTGATAAAAAATTCAGTTAAACCGTTTTGTGTGCGTGTATGGGCAATAGGATGTTCAACATCTATTCCTATTGACATGCAATAATCATCAAAACCTTAAGATGAAAATTCATTTGTATTATCCAATCGAATGGTCTTAATTGGATACTCAATAAATTGTGCTCGTAGTATGATTATCTGAGCAAGAAGTCTAGAAAATGCAACATTTCTAGTGGAAAGCAGACAAACATGTGACCATCGACTAGATGCATCAATCAAAACCATAAAGTATCTAAATGGTCCACTTGATGGATGAATAGACCCACATCTATCTCCGTAAATCTTTTGTAAAAATGATGGAGATTCAACACTGACTTTTGAGGGAGATAGTCTGATAATCAACTTACCTTGAGAACATGCAGAATACAGAGATTCATTGGATAGAAATATCTTTTGATTTTTTAAGGGATGTTCATGTGAATATTCAATATTTTGTCTCATCATTATAGATCTCGGATGTCCAAGGCGATCATGTCAAGTCATAAATATTTTGGGGTCAATGCACTTCTGGTGCATTACCACATATGATTCAATTGTTTTCATTTTTGTATAATACAATTCAGAATATAGAGTATACCGTTTTTCTAATATGAGCTTCTGATCAGATATTGTTTTAGTAATAAGAAGATGTTGTTTACTGTCTTTATTGGTCGACGTATATTTTTGAAACTCAATAAATTTCTTCTGAATTGTGAATAGAATAGAGTATCATCAATATAAAATTTAGTGCCATTAGGCAACACAATATAAGTTCTTCTAGAGCCTTCAATTAAATCTGATAAGCCTGATATAGTATGGACATAGGTTTTATTTAGTATTAGATTTCGAAAATATTTCTTTTCTTTGAAATTGTGTGAGTTGTAACACTGTCAGTCAGACATATATCTTTATCATTCAACTCAAAGATAAAAAAACTCATCAATGTGATCCATGATTCTACACAAAATACAAAACTTTTTATTACAGATAATAGAAAAAAAATACATTAATTGAGTGGAATACTTCCATATCCAATTAAGTGGTCAATTCTACATTCAGGATAATTAAAGAAATCAGAAACATCAATATGAGTAACATCTACATCTACTGAATTTAATAAATCATCTGATGGTTCTACTAAATTTATTTCATACATTTTATTCTTTCCTTTAATATATGCTTGATATAAATCAGCTAAATGTCTGGCCGTACAACAGGTACATGACCAATGTCCAGTCATTCCACATCTATGGCACACCTCTTCACTTTTCTTTAAATAATTATTCTGGGGATTTTTACCCATTTCTGAATTGTACTACTTCTGGTGATACGGTATATTATTATCTCTTTTAATGGTGTCACTTCTGGGACCAACATTTCTATAATTTCTCTTATCACATCCACACCACCGATTTTTTCTAAAAGATGCACTATTCATTTTTGGGAATGATGCAAACCTATTATCATTCATTTCAGAGAATGATATTGAGCCAGTAGGGCGTAACTGGTGGTTTGTTAATAAGAGCTCATTGTTTTGCTCAGCTACTAGAAGACATGATATAAGTTCAGAATATTTCTTGAGCTTTATCTCTTGATACTATTGCTGCAGGAGCACAATCGAAGCATGAAATGTAGTATAAGTCTTCTCTAGCATATCATCATCGGTGATTTTCTCACCGCATAATTTTAGTATTGAATTTATTTTAAAAAGTGCAGAATTATACTCACTAACACTTTTATAATCTTGCAACCTCAGGTGCAATCATTTAAAATGAGCTCTTGGGAGGATGATAGTCTTCTGGTGTTCCTACCTCTCCCTTAAATTGTTCCACAAAATATAGGGATATTTTATTATAAGATATTTAGTTTTTAATTCTTCGTGAAGATGGTGGCGAAAGAAAATCATTGTTTTCGTACGGTCCTGCAGGGACGTTTGATTTCCTTTTTTAATTGTTTCACCCAGGTTCATCGCATTAAGATGAATTTTAGTATCAACTATCCAGGATAAATAATTTTTCCCAGATAT
The DNA here is from genome assembly GCA_036898215.1 of Platycarya strobilacea. Classification (NCBI taxonomy): domain Eukaryota; kingdom Viridiplantae; phylum Streptophyta; class Magnoliopsida; order Fagales; family Juglandaceae; genus Platycarya; species Platycarya strobilacea. Next base: position 6,714,229 of record CM072554.1, on the reverse strand, counting down.
GTCAAGAGCAACAAATTTCAATTTTGTAAAATTTGTCATTTTCTACACATAAAAATAATGAAATAAATATGTGTATTTCAGAAAATATATTTATCAATTCAAACAAATAATAATTATATTCAATAAAATATATCGAAGGTTACAAATAATATATTGAAAAACTTATAGAAGAATAACACTACTAGTTTCAGAATTGGTAGAACCGTCATACTGATAACGTGTTATAAAACTAAAGAAAAAAACTACTATTGCAAGAGAGAAATATATAAGAAACTCTTTAAAACTCTTAAGAACTGAAACTTTCTTCTCTCTTTATATTTTCTTATGACTTTCATAACAACTAAAACCCCTATTTATAGGCTTTAAAATTACTATGCAAGTCATTATACAAGATTTAAAATAATAGTGATGGGGTCATTCACATAATTTTGGTGGTGGGACAGGAGGCGGTAGTCGTCACTCCAATCTTTCGTCTTGTTCGTTTCATTACATTAAGGAATATTATTATGTTTAATTGAATCCACATTTTTTTAAGAGAAAACTTTCGGGCTGGTGTACCGATAATACCCAAACAACGAAGGCCAATGATTAGTTGCCACGTAGGGCCACAGAGATGACTCATTAGATGAGCTGAGGTGCACAACAAAGGATGAACTTCGGATTCGACCCCCTTAATCCTTTTATTTTTGACTCCAATCCCCCAATCATTCTCTCTGCTCACTCTATCTCTCCCCATGCATCGCTTAGGTTCAAATGACTGCATCACTAGGGGCTTATGTAATTCATTTTATGGCTTTGATTCCCGTATCTCGCGATTTCTAGGTTTTGTTCGAAGTAATACTTCTTTTCCGCCATTACTGTTGTTGTTGATGAAGTTTTCATTTTTTTCATTGACTCTCAACCTCCAAAGCACTTTTATGGTCAGGTAGAGAGAATTGATTAGTCTCAGCTAATTGGGTGCTAGCTCTGATGGAATTGTCATTGTGCGATTTTAGTTTGTCATGATCATCTTTGCACCAAATATCGAAGCTCAAATCATCTTCATGTGCTGCAGTGCTACAAATTAAGGAAGAGGCACTTTTTGAAGGGCTTATGTGCAGTAAAAGATTAGGAATTGGATTAAAATTATAGGGTTCTTGATCAATAATATATTTTTGGAACATTTTATTCTTAGAAATGCTCTCAAGTTTGTTTTTATGAAGTTTTTCTTTACCTACTTTTATGAGTTGGTTTTCTCTGATTTCATCTAATTTGACAAAAACGTAACCCGAAATCGAATCATAAAAGTTTTTAGAGATTATTTTTAAATATGTAGAAGTTTTTGTGGAAGTTTGTGTAAGAGCTCGATAGAAATAATTTGGGTTTCTCGATGTCGAAGGAAAAAGCTTGAGGATGATTGGGAAAAAATGGGAGAGCTCCTTTTTTCTTAGGAAAGAGCTCGATTTTCTCTTATGGAAGAGTTTGATGGCACATGAAAGAACAAAGCTACATAAAGGAACTTGATGTTACACGAAAGAATAGAGTTGTAAGAAGGAAATCAAAATGCTAGAATAATTTCTCGCTTTGCATTGCAACTAGATTATTGAGAAAAGGCATACATGGCATCCTGTGTTAGGTCTCCAATAATCAATTCTTATAGGTGATACCTACACAAAATGCTCATTTTTTTAAAGGGTAATGATACTCTTATAGCATTCATAATAAATTGGTTAAACAACATTTTCCTTCAAAATATAGTTTAAAGTGTCAAAAAAATAATTCCATTTGACACTTCAAAATGAAAAAATTAGGAAAACATGAATAGTAATTGCGCTACATGTAGCACACCACTGTTCACATTCAAATAATATATTATTATTATTTTTTCTCTGCTATACTGTCGTCTACAGCTCTCCTCTGTTGTCTTCAAGGTTTGACCCATTGCCGACTACCACTAACCACACCGCCGGCCTCATTGACATCCCCTCACGTCGGCGACCAACCTCTCGACGATCCCAGCTCTAGCAATGGACCAGTTGTCTCCCACGCGCAGTTCCAACGATAAAAATCGATTTCAAACTCTATGGATTTCGTTCGATCTACTACCGGCCACCACTAGTGTTGAACTCAAGGTTTCAAATATCGTATTTACGTATAGATTTTGATAATAATAAATAAATTTAAAATTCAAACTCAAGTTGTCTATGCATGAAGAGAACTAAGCACATCAATAAATCAAATATGAGCAAGAAGAAGAACAAGTTTACAAATGAAGTTCATAGAGTAATTTTATAGATCTCTTAAAATTTGAAAATGGATTATGACTCAAAATTAATATTTTCTCATAAAGTATCAAATTGTATTTTTTACATTTGCATAACTTTATTAAAATATTTAATTTCAATTTTTTTTCCACATATGCATAAAGATTTGAATTTGTAAGATGATTGATTGTCATCTTTAACATGTGCATGTGTTGTTTGAAAATCTTGAAGGGTGGTTGTGTGTTTTTTTGACAAATACAAAACATAAATGATTTTGTTTGAAAATCTTAAAGAGTAATTGTGTGTTTTTTTAACATATACAAAAAGAATATGATTTTGTTTGAAAAATAAATCATACTCATTTTGTCATGTATGAAAAGTAAACGATTAGTTTTGATTTCTTTGAAAAATGAATGAAGTTGTATTTGACAAATATAAAAAGAATATTGTTTTATTTAAATCTTTTGAAAAGTGAATGTGCTCTTATTTGACATGTCAACCTTTTTAAATTTGAACATGAAAACTCATTTGCCTATAAATAATTCATTTGAGTTTTGCAAAAAATATAACAAGAACTTACACATCAATTACTAAGTTTTGCATTATTTTTTCAAAACTCTCATTATTTCTTCTCTAAGTATGCCTTAATCGTTATTCATTTTGAGAAAAATATAAGTTGTGCTGTATTGTTCTTATTTCATTTATTGAGAAGTGTACTCTGATAATCTACAAAATATCAGCTATTGTATTTGTAAGAGGGTGCGTATAACCCTTGTATGTGTAGAATGTGTTCTACACAGAGAATATTTGAATCACCAAGTGTGAGTGATTGCAAGTGTAGATCGTGTTTTACACAGATTTTTTGTAGCGGTGTTATTCAAAGGTGTAATAGGTTTCCATCTCCATCTGAAAGAGATTGAATAGTAAATTTGGGATCCTTAAGGGGTAGTTTGAGGTAAAGACGTAGACAGTGAGGCTGAATCTCATTAAAATATTGAATTTGCTTCTTTTTACCCTTACTCTTTATATTTCATGCTACTTCGTATATTATTTATATTTTATATTGTATATTTAGTTTATAAGTATTAATATTTTAATATAATCCAATTCACTCCCCTTTTGTGTTAGTTATCTGGACAACAATCACTAGCCATATCGCCAACATCATCGGTGTCCCCTACCAGCCCCCAATAATCTTAGCTCCGGCAACTTGTCCGTTATCTTCTACATGCAAATCCCAGCTTTGGCACAATGATAAACACATTTTGGGTTTCTCAGTTGATCACTTTTTTTAAAAAAAATTTATAAAATAAATATAATTAAATAAAATATGAATATTTTAAAAGATATAGAGAAAAAATAGAGATGATGATGGTAATAAAATATAAAAGTAAATAGAAAAAATAGAAAAAAATAAGTTTGTAACAATCTATTTTGGAAGAAAAATAGATATTTCATTAGGAGTGCTCAATCTTATTATTTACTGTTTACTACTCTAAGTATATGTATTTATTTTATTTTATTTTTTAAATATTTTTTTAACATATTTAATTATTAAGAAAATATTTAAAAAATATACAATTTTATTAAGGAATATTTTGGAGGTCGGTTCCTACTAAAAATAGCCCCCATCGCCACCGGCAGTCGTGGGTGACACTGCCCATATTATTGGAACTGGGTTCCTTCGGCGACCTCACTCCTGTGACAGCAATCCCCGGTGACCTTGATAGGGACCTCGGTCGTGTCCCCACTCAACTAAGCGGGTCCTCAATCGCCTTGTTGCTCCTCAATAACCGAGTAATGCTCCTTTTGATTATGATTGTTTGCGTACACCAACAATGGATAAAATGGTGATATGAGGTTGAGGTGGTTAAGAGAAATTGATTGAGTTCGTCTTGGCTAAGGTATGGTAGAGTGGTGTACGACAATGAGGTTGGATGACTAAGTGTATGGAGCAATAATGTGGTATTTAGGCTATGGTAGTCTTGGTTATGGTATTGGGAAGGGAGATGTGGTGGGTTGAGTGGTAGATTAGGGTAGAAAATGTTTAGGAGAATGTCCTTAGGTAGGCCTATATATTGGGGTTTCTTTGGTAAGGAATATGGGTCATATAGTGTAGTAGGATTAGGGTTTTAGTGGAGGTTAATGAGAATTTCGAGATTGAGATTAGGTTAGGGTTTGGAAATCAATTGGCTAGGGTTTGGGAAGATGGGTTTCGGCCAAGGTGGTTAAAGTTAGTTGGGATAGGGTTTTGAGATGTTTTGGATAATTCCTAAAATGTAGGAATTAGGATTTTAGTAAGATAAGTGGGCGACAATGAGGTAGGGTTGTTGGCCGAGTATTGCTTATATTTTGGAATAAGATTTAATTGAATCAATTAATTGGATAATTGATTAATCATTTAAGATAATTAAGGGTTAATTTGGTGATGTGGCAAGTGGAGAATTTCGGCACTAGTTAGGGATGGAATGGCCGAGTGAGATATTTATGGAAAGTGGAAAGATTTGATTTTGAATTGATTTTGTTAGAGTTGGTGGAGACTTGTTGGGGCCGAGATTTGGGTTGTTTTTGGATGAGGGAAGATTTGATTTAATTGGGTAAAATTAGGAGAAGATAAGGGAATGATGGCCGGTTATTTTTGTTGGAGATTTGGTTGAAATTTTGATTTAAATTTTTGAAATAATTTGAAATGGGGGAATGTATGTGGCTGGATATAAGGATTATTGTAGTGGTCGGTTATGGAATGAATTTGGTCGATAGAATAGGTTTTGAATTTGAATTGATTTGGTTGAGAGAAATATGAGAAGTTATGATGGATAAGGTGGCAAGTGAGGGGTTCGGTTAGGGCTTGGTGTGAGGTGGCCGAATGTGATTTTGGATAAGATAAGTGATTATGGTTTTGATTTGAATTGATTTGAATTAGATGGATGATGTGGCATTAGATGATGTGGCAATGGGGTTCGACTAGGGCAGATAGATGATGGCCAAAAAAAATAGGAATTGTTGGTTTGATTTTGTTGCCCAAATGACTAACATAAGAGGAGATGTGAATTGAGTTATATTATAAAAATTAACACTTATTAATCAAATACACAATATAAAATATAAACAGAATATAAAGCAGTAAGAAATGTAAAGAGTAGGGTAAGAGAAAGCAAACTCAGTATTTTTACGAGTTTCAGTTCCACTGCCTACGTCCTCGCCTTAAGCTACCACTTGAGGATCCTGAATTCACTAGTCAATCTTCTTTAGATGGAGATAGAAACCTATTACACTTTTGAGCAGCACCGCTCCAAAAAATTCATGTAGAACACCCTCTACACTTCCAATTACCTCACACTTGGTGATTTGATTATTCCCCGTGTAGAACACCTTCTACACACATAAGAGTTATACACATCCTCTTACAAATACAAGAGTTGATAGTGGGTAGACTATCAAAGTACATTCCTCAACGAGTGAGATAGAAACAATATAGCGCAACCTATATCTCTTTCAATAAGAATAAGAATTAAGACTCAAAATTTTAGAAAAGAGATAATGAGAGTTTTGAAAGAATGATGCAAAACTTAACAATAGATGTGTAAGCTCTTGTTGTGATTTTTACAAAACTCAAGTGAGTTATTTATAAGCAAATAAGTCTTCAATTTCAAATTTGGAAAGATTCACATATCAAATAAGAACACTATTCACTTTTCAAAAAATCCAATTAAAAGCATTTCTTTTTTGCATTTGTTAAAAACAACTCCATTCATTTTTCAAAGAATTCAAACATAATCTTTTACTTTTCATATATGACAAAATGAGTATGATTTATTTTTCAAACAAAAACATATTCTTTTTGCATATGTTAAAAAAACATACAACTAGCCTTTAAGATTTTCAAACAAATCATCTATCTTTTACATTTGTCAAAGAAATACACAACCACCTTTTAAGATTCTCAAACAAAATCATCTACCTTTTTCATTTGTCAAAAAAACATACCACCTCCTTTCAAGACTTTCAAACAAAATATACACATGTCAAATATGATAATCAATCATCTTATAAATTCAAGTTTTTATAAAAAAATATATATATAATTTTCGAAATTATTTTATTTGATAATATTATGTACATGTGAGAAACATAATTTTCAAAACTAAGACATTTAAAAATGTCTTACATATGTGAAAAAAGTAATTTGATATTTTATGAGAAAAAAGAGTAATTTGGAACCTTAATCAAATTTCTAATTTTATCAAGAGATGTACAAAAATAATCTATGAGTTTCATTTGTGGATTTGATCTCTTTCTTGCTCATACTTGATTTCTTAATGTGTTTAGCTCCCTTCATGCTTAGACAACTTGAATTTGAGTTTTCAATATTATTTGTTATCATCAAAATTTATACGTAAATACAAGACTTGAAACCTTGAGTTCAACAGATTTGAATTTGAATTAATTTGAATTTAAATTCAAATGGTGGCCGTTCATGTTAGGGTTAGGGGGGCACGAAAATGACTTATTTTGGATGAGGGATAAGGTGGATTTAAGTGATAAAATATTGGAGTGGATGGGGTTAGGTATCCGGCTAGGTTAAAGGCAAGTATATAGGCTAGGGTTTGATGGCCTTTGGCCGTGTGGTATGGGTAGGGTTTTGGGGGTTTTGCCGTGGCTGCTATGGGGCAAAAAGAACACTAAAATGATTAATTGAATAATCAAATGATGATTGAACAAAGGATCATGGAAGAACTCATAACACCCTTTAAGGTACCAAATGGTTTGGCAATGCCTTTCTTCAACACTTCTTTCTTCTTCAATCAACACACTCACACTCACACTCACTTGAGCAATCCGAATCTCCCAATGGATGAGGGTTTCAAATTCCTCTAGAGAACACACACACAAGTTCTCAAATCCACAAGTGGAATGGATTTGGCCTTACAACACAAAACTCACACAACAATCAAACAACCACTCAAGAACATAAAAACATGAAATCAACTAACAAGACACATACAACCCGAAACACTTTTTATGAATAACCTCAAGATTTTTATAAATAAACTGAAAATAAAATAAAAGGATAGATGTGAATTACCGATTCATGAATTGCACGATGATTCTCTTCCAAAAGGATTCACAAATTGCACCATAGGGAAGCCCAAGTGCTAAGCACCGAAAATCCAAGCCACAATAGTGTGGCCGGCCTAACTCTTTTCCCAGAGCAAAAGTCTAATTCTCAAATTGTCCAAAAATGTGAAATGAAAACCTAGAAGTATTATTTACAGAGTCTAACAAATTAGAAACTCCCAAAAGGTCCATAGCAAAATAAGATAATTACTAAAATAACAAAATGCATAAATAACTAAAATAAATACATAAATAAGCAAAGGTGGCACCAATGATGATGGGGCCGTGACATGTTGTGGCCTAGGCATGGCCTGTGGCATGGCATGGCCCACGGATGGTTGTCTGCATGGCGCCTGACTGTGTGGCATCTGATAGTGTGCATGGCATGGTGACATGCCTAAACTTGATGATATGTCTCGGGTGATGCTGTGCTATGGTAGTGTGGCCCAGTTAGGTGGCTTGGGCGGTGGTCTTGTATGGCCCAAGTTGAGTGCTGGGTTGATGGTCATGCATGACCCAAGATGGCGATCTGTGTGCATGGGTTACGCGTGGCCAGTAGCCTCCATAGTTGCTTGCTGCATGTCAAGACCTGAGCTAAGATATGCATGCAGGCTAGTTAAGTGACTGTCCTGACCCTCTACTAGCGGTGTCAATGCATGATTTAGGACGGTTTTTAATGGGGGTACTATCAAACCTCTCACCTTCCCCCGACAGTTTTAAATCTAAAATGGGTCTATGCGCACGGCTGCTGACGACGACGGGGGCTGATTGAGGCCGAATGCCTCCTATAAAATTATCTTCATTTTATTTTTTTATTGTGTTTTTATTAGGTTTTTTATTAGGTTTTATTTATTTTATTGTATTTTTTTATTGTGTTTTCTAAATTTTATTTTTTATTGTATTTTTTATTATATTTTAAAATTTTTTTATTGTATTTTTATAAGAGTATAATAGAGGGTTGTTTTTGACACTGAAGACAGCCAGATCGACTTTGAAAGTCACTCTTTTATGAATAGTCACTTTTTTAATTATTAGATAAAAAAATTAAAAATATTTAAAAAATAAGAAAAAAGTTGTATGTGGATGATGATGTCATTATTTTTATTTTTTAAAAAGCCGGTACAAAACTGGGCTGAAATCATCATTTTTTTTTTCTTTTTGGGGCATCGACCTGTATATGAACATGGCCACCTTGTGACCTTGACTATTCACGTACCTCGACACGTTTGTCAAAGTGGCGCTGCCACTAAAGTAAACACAACCTTTTCTATTGTTTTGGGCGGACATCATTGCATTAGATTATATAGATCATAGTGATTATTTAATGTAGCGGATGATATATATCCTATTTTTTAAATGAAAATTTTAGATTCGGACTCTCCAATTCTTTATTAAAAAATAATAATATTATATACTATAATTTAATATTAATTTTATTTTACTATTGTGACAGTTGCATCTTATATAATAAAATAAAGTAAGATAATAATGTGGTTGGCAGTATTTAAAAATAATGCTTTAAATTATCGTTAAACAGATATAACAAAAAAATTTGGAATGATATTATTCATGACCGTCGCAAAATCCAGCAATTTCTCTGCACGCTGAGTTGCCAAACAAAGAAGCCGTTTGTACTTTGTACTGTACCCCCTCGCTCTCTCCGGAGATCAACTGAGAAGAAAGTAAGACGACCAAACGGAACGATCCACCCATCGAAACCCCTTTTCTCATTTGCTAAGAAATTCAATTTTCCGTTGCTCTCGGACCAAAGAACTTCACCCACCAAAACCGTACCGGGTGGCGTCCCTGATTGAATTTGATGCTGTTGGTTTGGGATTATTCAATTCGCGCGACTTCAAATCTTTTGTTTTGCCTTGGCGACTCGGATTTTAAAGATTTTCTAGAGTTTTGATAGGATGAAGCCGATGGAGACCATTCAGGATCTTATTGAGGAGGCTAAATTTCGAACGGTCTGGTGGGCGCTGTGTATATTCGCAGTTTCCTACTTCTTATCGCGTAAGTGCGTGAATTTGGCTTTACAGCGATTTGCGTATTATTTCTGGATTTATATAATGATAAGCTAAACACTATCTATCTTTGTTTTTCAATGTTTTTAGAATTCTTTGTTATTGATCTTGCTTTTCCGTGTATCAAATACGGCAAGCTTTATGCAGGAACTTTCGACCGATGTGGAAACATGTAATTTTCATCCCATTTTAAATGTATTTGACTACATTATGACTGGAAGCAAGAATTAGTACCTAATCTGCTGTTTGGTTCTTGATATATTAGTGAGGGAACAATTAATTAGTTTTTTTTTTCCCCCAAGTAAAGAACTGTACTCCTCTAGGCCAAAGACTTGTTTAGGTTCAGTTCAGTGATACTTTTGCTCTCTTAGTCACATATAACCTAGATTTTTTCTGCCACTGATGTAGTGTCTGTTGTTGGTTATCAACTGTCTTTTTCCACGCAGATACAAGTAAGTCAATTTGGATGAATGTGCCCATATCAATTCTGTTTGTTTCTGCACTACGCATTCTTCTTAATGAGGTAGATTTCCATTGGAAAGTTCGATCTGTTCATCTACGAACATACTTATCTCATTTGGAGAAGAAACAGTTGTCAGCAAATGATTCACGCCTTTATTCTACTACTTGCCCTCCAAAATGGAAAAGGAAAATTGATTCTCCTATTGTTGAGTCTGCACTGAATGATTTTATTGATAAAATATTAAAGGATTTTGTAGTGGATTTGTGGTATTCAGAAATTACTCCAGACAGGGAGTTCCCAGACCATATACATGCCATAATCATGGATGTTCTCGGTGAAATCTCAGGAAGGGTTAAAGAGTTAAACCTTGTTGACTTGCTGACAAGGTATTTTTTTTTTAATGAATACAAGGCCTTTTGCTTTCCTTTTCTGGTACAAGAAAATAATCTGAGTCAATAAGAAACTTTTCAGGGGACAAAAGAGCTTGATGCTTGAATTTTATAATTAAATGAATCTAATGTTTCAGGGATATAGTTGACTTAATAGGGGATCACTTGGACCTCTTCAGAAGAAGCCAAGCAGCTATTGGTGTTGAAGTTATGGCAATACTGTCTTCTGAGGAGAGAGATGAGAGATTGAAATACCATCTAATAGCTTCTAAGGAGCTTCATCCTGCATTGATATCTCCTGAGAGTGAGTACAAGGTGTGAGTGGAGAGTTCTGATGGAAAAACATTTTATTCTTCGATTTTATCTTTTGAATCCACTTGATCCTTTATATCTTGTTTCAGGTTCTTCAACAGCTAATAGGTGGAGTGCTAGCTGTGGTACTAAGACCACGAGAAGTCCATTCTCCTTTGATTCGATCTATTGCTCGGGAACTTATAACTTGCTTGGTTATGCAACCAGTTATGGATTTTGCAACCCCTGGGTAAGTTCCTTGAATGATTTATTATTCAATATTTTACAGTCAGTAGTATTCAAAGCCAACCCCCCCCCCCCCCCCCCCCAAAAAAAAAAAAGAGAGGAGCAATTTGATTTTTTTAAGCAATTTTCAAATCGCTGTTCTGTAAACTAATTTGTAATATTACATACGTCATGGTGCTTTCAGCCTTTTTCTTTAGAAACGCAGGGATTATTCATTATTATAGAATTTAGTGGTTCTGTAGAATATATATTAAATTCCTTGGCATCTAATTTATGCTTATATACATTTGTGTGTGTATGTGTCAGCTATGTCAATGAATTGATCGAATACCTTTTGCTTGCTGCTAAAGATGACAGCCTTATTTGGGAAGGTAGTTCTCCGTCAACCAATGCAGCAGCTCATCCTCACGGTCATCCTCTCACAGCAGGGGGTTTACGTGGTGATGATTCTACGTTGAGGGAATATCCATCCTCTAATCAAGGGTCCAATATGACTTTGACTAAAATTGACAATCAAAAGGAAACATTTTTTAAATATAACACAGAAAAGCCTATGATTTACCAGTCTGCTGATTGGGCACGAAAGCTGGAGGCTGCAACCCAGAGAAGAACTGAAGTTCTTTTACCTGAAAATATTGAGAACATGTGGACAAAAGGAAGAAATTATAAAAAGAAAGAGCAGAAGGATATTAAAGCAGGTTTTCAAGATCCTCTAGTAAAGCGTTCTAGAATAAATGGTGCCATATTTAGTACAGATCTGGGAAAGGAATTGTTAGTCAACAGACACGAAATGCCTCTAGGCACAAATGAGATAGCAATAAAGAAGCTAAGGCATGGATTGCGTTTTGATGATGAGAGAAAAACTGGGGAAGTCTTCTCTCAAGAGCCCAACAGGGAATTGTATTTTGCTGGAGGGAATCTTGTTGATAAATTGGAGCATTCTAGCATTCTTGCAACTGATGCTAATAAACATCGGCTTAAGAGATCAAATAGCACTTCTGCTTTGATAGCCCAACCTGATACAGAATCAAAATTTACTGGAGAATGTAAAAGGCTCATTATTTCAGAGTTCTACGGCCCCACTTTTGGCAGGCATAGTGGTAGGAGTGCTTCAGATATGATGCTTCACAGCAAGGCACAAGAAGTTCCCAAACTCAAGTGCCGGGTGAGCATTCTTTTCCTGTAAACACCACGTGATGTACAACTTATAATATGAGCTGCCAGAATAATCATCAGGAGATTGACTATGTAAATTGAGATGCTTTCCTGTCTTTGCGATGTAAATGCTTACTCTATTGGATGTTTCCTTTTGTACACTTCTTAAGTACTAGGGTTGCCCCCCTGTGTATTTTAATAATATTGCATTAGTTGATAGGTGTATATATATTTATAAATGCTTACTCTAGTCTAACTTCTGTTGTCTGGTTCTGTCTCTGCAGGTTATGGGAGCATATTTTGAGAAACTTGGGTCAAAATCTTTTGCAGTTTATACAATTGGGGTGACAGATGCAGAAAATAAGACTTGGTTTGTCAAAAGAAGGTTACATTTTCATCTGTCCTAATTTTAATGTTGTTACTACATTGTTTTATTAGTTACAAGTTATTATCACTCTGTCTGTATCTGGATTTTCTCTCCATCCATGTCTGGATTTTTCTTTGGGTTATATCGTTCTTGTGACTTAGTATTTTTATGGTCTGCAGATACAGGAATTTCGAGCGATTGCATCGACATCTTAAAGACATCCCTAATTATATGTTGCGTTTGCCTCCTAAAAGGATATTCTCGTCAAAGACTGATGACACTTTTGTTCATCAGCGATGCTTTCAGCTTGATAAATATCTGCAAGTAATATGTAGCCCCTTCTTTGTTGTTTTGTTTTACTGCTCTATTGTACATGATTCTGTTGCCTGATTCTGCAGTCTTTCCCAGGATCTCTTGTCAATTGCTAATGTTGCTGAACAGCATGAAGTGTGGGATTTTTTGAGTGTTTCCTCAAAGGTGTGCATCTTCTTGAGATTTTTTACATGCATTCGTGTGTGCACACATATTTGAATAACCTGCTGATATCTAAACCTTTTAAAAACACATTTCTTTTATGAAGAATTACGCTTTCGGAAAAGCTTCCTCAGTGATGAGAACCCTGGCAGGTTGGTTTTTGCTTCACCCTGGCTGTTCCTGCTTCTAGGTTGTAATCATTTTTATGTGGTGGTATGCAAATGTATGCTGATGGTCTTATCTGTTATGTCTTTGAATTGCTTGTTGGATTGTTATTCAGCTTGGGTGCTGTGTAAGTTGATTGACTGCTGATGGATATCTTAATTATCACTTTGGGAATTGGATTCGAGTTACATCTCGAGTGGTTTTATGGTATATAAGTAGTCATTGTCGATAAAAAATTGCTGTCAGTGATTGTCTTGCTAATACATAATTAGGAACTCAGTATTGCTAACCATGTTAGTGAGGTCTTGAATTGACGATTCTTTTTAGAGGTTCTCAGTATGAATGCTAGTCTTTCTTCCCCTGCCCTTCTTTCTATTTGGGGGTTGGGGGGGGGGGGATAGACAACTTTTCATTACCAAAAGTAAAGGGAATGACATGAACCCAAGTACATATGTATTATACCAAACTTTAATGAGCCCCGGTATCACCAGGTTCCCATGGGAGAGCATATGGCAGACGAAAGCTCCTATCAAAGCGGACTTATTTGTTTGGACAACATCATTGGACAAGATAATGACTACAGACAACCTAAATAAGCGTCGGCTAATTGTGCTAAACTGGTGTTGTATGTGCAAGAAGTATGGGGAATCAGTAGACCAACTGCTTCTACATTGTGAGGTGGTCAGAGTCATGTGGGGTGATTTTTTCACGAGAGTTGGTTTATCATGGGTCATGTCCCGTAGATTGGTAGATTTTTGAGCTAGTTGGCGGGGCATTCAGGGTAACTCCCAGGTGGCAGCCATATGGCGCATGGTTCCTATTTGTATGTGTTGGTGTATATGGAGAGAAAGAAATGCAAGAAGTTTTGAAGATTGTGAGAGAATGATGGAGGGACTTAAACTTTTCTTTTTTAAGTCTTTGCTTTCATGGGTGGGTTCTATTGTTTGTGACGGTCTAAGTGTTCAAGACCTTCTTCATTCGATTGTAATTCCTAAGTAGGTATTTCCCATGTATTCTACCTATGTACCTGGGAATTGCCTTTTTCTATTAATAAAGTTTCTATGATTACCTAAAAAAAAAATGTTCTATACAAGAATGGCCCTTGCCAACCAAACAGCTCAAATCCTTAAGATTAATAGCATCCGTGAGATGCAGAAAGACTCAAGACTCAGATCATTAAAAATGATCTAGTAGGCAGGATAATAATGATTTATGTTCTGATGTGCTACTCTACGCCTTTCAGTCCCCATTTATTACTTGCCATGTGTCCGTAGATGTTTCCTTTCTATTTGTAAAATTGGCTGTTACTTGTGGTTATTTATTTTATTTTCTTCATTCTAGATTTTATTTGCTTTTGGCATAAAAAAATGCTTTTGGTTCTTGCTTTTCTGGAAATGAGGATTTTTATCTAATTTTTTACTTACCAAAAGGGAAAGGAGTTTTGCCATCTCTTTGCGTATGTGAAGATGTTCTTGTAGAGGGAGTTTTAGGTGGAGTATTAGTCTTATGGGAAACAAGGGGTTGGGGACCTTGAGGTTGGGGAGGTGTGTTTTATTCCAACTCGGGCTTGATGTATTTTGTGTAGTTTTTCTCAAGTTTTTTGGGTCGTTAGGAGCTTTCAAGTATGGGCTAGGTGTCTTCTTATATACATCCAGTGTACTTGGTTACTTCTATTATAATATATATATATATATATATATATATTATAAAAAAAATGAGAGAGGCTGAATAGCTGTACAAGTTTGTGCTTTTCTTTCACTTCCTGGCCACTTGTTTGAGGGGGAGCCCTTGTGTGAACATCAATTCTCATTTTATTTTCTTTGTAGATATCTCATTAGGGGAAAAAACATAATACTTTACCTTCAATATTTCTATAAACCAGCATGGATGATTTCTGTAGTTGTTCGTGATGATAATTGTTTGTTTCATAAACTACATGTTGATCCCAATCTAGTTGGATGCTATGACCATTTTTCCTTTGCTTACCAATATCCTTCTACATACTTCTTTTAGTTTTTAATTTTTACAACTTAAACAGTCAATGTCGATGATGCGGTGGATGACATTGTACGCCAGTTCAAAGGGGTTTCAGATGGCTTAAGGCCTAACGTTGTTGTTCCATCATCCTTTAATGAAGCCTCTTCTTCAACATTTGTCCAGAACTTGTCTGGGAATGCAAATGTGATAAATAGACACGTGTCAAGTCATAATACTCTGGGAACCTTGAATAGCTCTCATGATAATTATGAAGGGCACAAGGATGAAAATGACAGTCAAGAGGAAGTTAATAGTGCAAATGCCAATCAGTGGCATTCTGACAATGAACTGAACTCAAGGAGTTTTCCACCTCAGACAGTTGAGCATGCCAAAGAGCCAATAAACTTCAGCACTGAGAAGAGACATGATTTAGCCACAAAATCTGGAACATGCCAGGGTGGATTTCCAGCAGCAAGTCTCCCATTAATCTTGGATCATTTGGAGGACCCAGTTGGAATGCCACAAGAGGTATCGTGATGTTAGCCGGGTTCATTTCCTTTTTCATTCTTGTGTCGCATCTGACTGTCAAGATACCTTGTGTATCCTTATCCAATGTACTTGACTACGCCCATTGATATTAATAAATTTTTACTAATCTGAATAAAGAGACCTTTTGTATCCTGTATCTTAAATTCCTATACCCAACTAGTTTTTGCATGTACTTGTTGTTGTATTTAAAACTCTATGGTTGTTTTATGGTCGAATTTTGTTGCAGTGGACTCCGACAAATTTAAGTGTTCCTCTGTTGAATCTAGTTGACAATATATTTCAGCTCAAGAGAAGAGGCTGGCTGAGGTGAGCAATATTATGCCTTAATGACAATTTTATTTTTAGCTCAGTCATATTACCATGGAATCATGCTTATGCGTTGTATCAATGGCTTGTTGTGTGTGAACATGATTTTTTTTATTTTTTATATTGCTTCTACATTCTTCATGTAGATCTCTTTCTGTTACTGTGATCACCTATGGCATTTAATTTATGTTGTGAATGTCTTCTTTGGCATGGTTTTCAACTACCAGTTGGTGTGAAGGTCACATGTCACGCTTGGCATGGTTTTCAATTACCAGTTTTTCCCCCTGATATTTTCTTGCCATAGGATGTGCTTATTTTCCCTTTCAATTTATAATTATAAACTTTTTACATGATAAATCTTTTCAATTGATCCTTTTATTACATATTTTGTATTATTTTGAGAAACAATTGCACGTATTTCTTTTATCATTATCTTATCTCCTTAAAAATCATTCATCTTGCTCGCAGAGTCCCAGGCACGACCATTTTGTTCTTATACTTCCTGTTGTAAAAAGTCATCTATAACTTTCAAGGGTTTTCATGTCTATCATTTAGCCCTTCATTCAAAGTTGGTCTTTTAGACTGATGTAATTGTATTAAAGATTATAACAAGCCATAATGCTATCATTTGTTTGATTACCATAACTTAATGATCCATACAACTTCCCATGGGCAATGCAGAAGACAGGTCTTTTGGATATCGAAACAAGTTCTACAATTGATAATGCAAGATGCAATTGATGATTGGCTCTTGAGGCAGATTCATTGGCTGCAGAGAGATGACACTATTGCTCAAGGGATTCGGTGGGTTCAAGATGTAAGGACTGAACCAAAAATAAGTGTCATCATTTTTCTGTATAAGATGTTTACGAACTCAGCATTTAGTGCTGCATGTGCAAATAAAGCATGCCATGCATTACATGAGTGCTGTAAGAGCCTGATGTTTACTTTTCATTCTCTTGTCTCTTCAGGTTCATTCGTCTTCATTGTTCACAATTTTGGATTTTTTTTTTTGGTCTTTTTTTGGGTGCCTTTTGTCTACTTTCTGTTTATGGTGGGTGTATGCCTGTTACACACTGACGTGTTTCTGTCTTCCATAGCAAAATCTTCATATTTTGGGAGTCTCTTGCCGTGTGCAATATTCAAAGAAATCAATGACTTTAGTCACGTAGAATGTTAACATATTACATGTTTGTTTTTCAACCTCAACCTCCCCCCCCGGTCATATCATTGATAAGCTTATCTGGTAAAATGATGAGTGCATGACCTGGTTTTGGAGGTTTAAGGTCTGCTGCTTGAAATATTTAATGTTTGCAAATAACATCATTTCCTGCATGTATATGATTTAATTATACATCACCATCTGCCAATGAATTATCGAAACTCGCTCAATGGACAATCATATCTAGAGATTTCTTCAAGGAATAATCTGAACTATTTTTTTATGATTATCAAAAAAATAATCTGAACCTTTTTATACCTATAGTATATGTGACTATAATCGTGATTCTAGGATGCCATTACTGATGTTATAGGGATCTATATCTGTAGTCAGCTGATACTCTGAACCATCATAGAACATGAGGCCTGCAGTCAAATATCCAAATCGGGTACATTGAAGGAAACACAGTGGTATATTTGGAAAGGTTAGGTTATGAAAAGTAAATGAACTGGCATCAGAATTGCGACATTACAATTGATGGCATCTCCAAGACTCAAAATTATGCTTAAGTTTTTTATTTAATCAACTTCCCAGTCTAGGCTTCAAATCTGCAGATTAGAACATTTAAAACTGAAAGTTTGTACTCAAATTGAATGCTGCAGAATGTAGATTGGTCAATAGAACTAATAGTTTAAAAAGTGATAAGTATGCTGATCCTTGACATTTGTAATGGTAGAATGTCTTGACCATTTCATGCATGCAGAACATGTTGAATATTTTTTTTTTGGATTATTAGAATTTAACTTCAATGACTTTTTTTTTTTAAGGTGACTGAAGTATATAATTCCGTCAGATATTTTTCTCTTTTCTTCATTTATCCCTTTTTCCTTTTAAATATAATGTACAATTAACCACATATGAGGCTCTTTTTAAAGCTGTAATTAGATTACTTTTTAGCTGCACAGAGATGAGAACAAGTGATTACATGAACTCCTGATTCACATTACTTGTTCCAAGTGGTATTGTGATCTTAAACTTTTCTGTGCCTCGATAAAATCATTTGTTTTTGTAACTTATTAAAAAAGTTATTTGTTGTAGTAAAACAGTTGCAATTGGATAGACACAGCAGATAAATATGGAAATTCATATGCAGATCTTTTTGTGTTTTCTTTTAGGTTCTCTGGCCTGAGGGCACATTCTTCCGAAGAGTAGGGAACGCTCAGAGTAACGACAATGATTCTGAACCTAATACAAAGCCTTTTCAAGCTACAAACCCATTTGGTGGCGGTAAAGTCTCTGCCTTGTTGTCTTTTGAACAACAGTTTGAGGCCACTCGCAGAGCAAGTGATGTCAAGAAAATGTTATTTGGTGGGTACCGCTCTCTTTTAAGCATTTGATTGGTGTTCTTTTGAAGTCATTCAGTTGTGACGTGTTATCTTATCATGGGACTTGTGGTCAATTTATTTTGAGATAATTTCCTTATTTTTTCAGGCGATGATTCTTATTTTTTGTTCGCATTTATGCTTTGCATTTGTTTCTGTTTCCATTTTACTTATCAAAAAAAAAAAAAGTCCCAGACTTCTCAATAGCAATTCGATATTTGATTCTGTGAAAGCTGACTGCTTGTTCAGGCTTTAGAATATAAATGTGTGACTTTCTATTGTTTTTTGGGACTATTTCTACGTAATGGGACCAAGTAATGAATGGGATCTTCTGGGATATGTCCATCCTTTACGGGAAAATATTTGAATGCACATTGTGTTGTCTTCTTTAAGCTATCATTTGTTGTTTGTCCCTAGGATTTTGCTAAAGGCCTCTTAGCACGAGTGGGTTTTTAACACCTGAGATTTGTAGAATTTAGGATCTTAAAATATGAGGCCATAGTTATAGTTCAGAAGTTGGCCTTTTTTTGTAATATCATATTTCGTTTTGCAAGCAATTGAGGGAGGAATATCCAGACATCACTATAAGAAATAGAGGACTAAAAATTTCAGTAACGGTGAAGATGGGAGTTTTATGTTTGTATCACATCGTACATTACATGATGAGCATTCATAGATTCATGGGACTTGCGACTTTTTCTTGTGTGGTCTGTTCTATCTATGTGATTTTATGGAAGAGGACCACTAATGTTAATTCAAACTCGGATATCATGTTGAAGGACCTATAATCGTGAAAAAAGTTATTGATATTTGGAAATAGGCAAACTACTCTTAGCAAGCTTGACAAGGAAGTAATGAGTTAACAATAGCCCCCCACTTTTTTTCAGATGGTGCTCCAACAGCTTTAGTCAGCTTGATTGGTCATACGCAGTACAGGCGTTGTGCGAGGGACATCTATTATTTCACTCAGGTTAAGCAGCTCTTATCCCTTCTTGATACGCGTTCTTTCTATAATTTTTTTTTTAATCTTTGTTTTATACTTTTTGTTCATTGCCAAGAATTTGAATATGATTTGTTGTAATTTGCAGTCTTCTATCTGTGTGAAGTACCTTGCACATTCGATACTAGAACTATTACTCATATCAGTTTTCCCCGAGCTGCGGAATCTTGTTCGTGAGGTTCATGAGAAGATGAGTATTCCACAACATATATAGAATGTTAATCCATACGTCTTCTCTATCCTTGTTTGTGAGCATATGGTTATCGTCTTGGTGTTGATGAAGCTGAAAGTATTTAGATCCTTTCCAAGATTGGCTAGATCACACTGGTGGCTTTGCCATGGCTATATATGTATAATTCATTTATTCTTCCCGAGAATGTGGAAAGTAGCTTTTATGTACAAAGTTAGGGTGTATAGAAATCTTCTTCCATTTTTACACCATCTGCCTACCGGAGTTATTCCCATCTGACTGGGAATTTGTAGTGTTGAAGACTCGGAGAAACAAAATCTGTGACATTCTTTATTCTTCCACCATTTTTGTTGATAATTGCACCAACAAAATCATCAAAATATGTGATTTATAATTGGGATTTTATTCGTGTATTTTGGTTGAAGAAGAGTGAAAAGTACGTTCACTCACTAAATATAACGCTTTTGTCTGTCAAGGTTCAATAACCTTAAAATTTACTACTTTTAAAAACAACTAGACAATAGGCTTTTCCTATCACCAAAAAAAAAAAAAGTAAAAAAAGGAAAAGAAAAAGATATTAGGCTTGTATGTAAAGTAAAGTTATTTTTATAAGTTACTTTTTTCTGCCAATCTAGATTTTATCCTGTTATCGACCCTCCATATTTAGAGGCAGGTACACGAGTAAATTGTTTAGATGAGATGAGTTGAGATGAGTTTGGTTTATTTTTTAATATTATTATTATTTTGGGATTTGAAAAAGGTGTGTTAAAATTTGAAAAAGGTGTATTGAGATTTGAAAAAGGTATATAGGAATTTGTATTTTGTATAAAAAATTATAAAAATATAATAATGAAATGGAAGTGAGTTGAGATGAGCTCAACCCACTTCCGAATCCAAGCAGCCCCTAAATGAGAAGGGTGCCGGGTTTAAAACTCGATGCTTAAAACTTCATTTTATTTTTTTTTAACTTGGGTACAATCCGGTACTAACTTAATACATGTATCATTAGGTTGTATATGAATTTCACCTACGTCACTGAATATACCATAAATCCTAAACCCTAAAACTTCAAATCATAAACCATAAAATCTTAAGTTTTAAATCCTAAATTTTAAATATTGAACTCTAAAACTCTAAATCTTAAATCTTAAACTTTATAACCTAAATCCTAAATTTTAAGATCCTAAACTTTTATAACCTAAATCCTGAATTTTAAGATCCTATAAGTAATGACTATTACATTATTTTGGCTTCCTATATAAATGTTGGTTTGGGAGATCATGACAGTCTAATAACTCGAATATAACTTCAAGTTTTCAACAAATTGTATGTATCTGTAATCTGTATACAATATATTTATTTATATAAATATTTAAAATTTATTTTTTTATATATAGGGAAGTGGAGCTGGGGTTGGGCCAAGCTGGGGGCCCCTAGGGCAGGATAGCGGGATGCTGGTCCCCATTGCCGTCTAAATCGTCTTAATTTTATATTTTGATTTTCTAAAAATATTTTTTTTAATAATTTCCTTGTTTGGCATATTGTCCAAGCTATTGGAATTTGTAAAGGTCTGATATTGATCCAGCGTGAACACTTGGATTTGATGTAAATTAATATAATAGATTAATTCATTAAGATTCAATTGATAGATAAATTAATAATAAATCAATCCGTTTAATCCAAATGAAAATAAATTTTTTATTAAAAGAAAATCAAAATTCATTTAATTTTTAACTCAAAATTACAATATACCATTTTTAACTATAAAAAAATCATACAATCCTAACATATATCAGTTTGAGAGCCCCGCCGGACCGATGCAGTGTAATTACTGCGGGAGCGAAACACAAAACAAAAACTTCTAATCTCAATTTCTTCTTTCTCCGTGCGCGCTCTCTCTCTCTCTTGATCGGGTGTGTCGTGCGCCGCTCTCTCTTTCCTCCCCCTCTCTGTCCTCTCTTTCTTCTCTCTCTCATGACCAACAAAGCATAAGATTCACCCTCAATTGCTTTCTCTCTCTCTCTTTCTCCCCGTCAGCAACAGATCGAACTCTCTCTTCTCAAGCTGAAGTGGAGATCCCGTTGTATGTTCCTTTGTTGCTTGTTTCCCTTGTGTTATATTTCATTTTGTTGAATACTCGAACAAAATCTAACAATATTGTATTTCACAATAGACATTGAATCGAATGTGGTTCCTCCACACAGGTAGATAAATTATTTTGTTTTTCCTGTTGGCCAAAATCTGTAGGCATGTTCGGAAGTGCTTATAGGTGTTAATATCCATGGAATTGAAACTGTGCCCCTTTGATTGACATGCCAATTGAGAGTCCTATTTTGGTTTCGTAGAATCCATCTTTCCGTTTAGAAACAATTATGTTCCAGACAATGCTAGACATTTATTTTCCTTTTCAACTACACTGTGGGCAGTTGACAGGTGAGAGGAAATCGACGTTGAGGACAAGGAGGGAGGAACGAATACATACGGCGAGAGAGCTTGAGAGAGTGAATTCGAAGAGAGGGAGGAACAATTTCTATTCGAGTACTGCTACAGTTATTTTTGTGCACTTTTTTGTATTTTCTGCTCATATGATGGACTTTTATAATTTAAAAAATTGATACGACCAAACATATTAGTAGGGTAGAAAAGAGTATACAAAAATATTGATTTTTTCTTCCAATTCCTTAGGTCAAATAGCAGATTGTAATGTGCAAGGCGATCCACGATAAGTATCATGGATTAATGAGGTGTAACTTTTTCCTTGGAGGGTTTAAAATGCCAAAAGCACCTCATCCTATTTGAAGATGAATTCTATCTCACTTACGCCACCCCACTCCCAAGTCCCAGCTCTCTGAGTCTCCCTGTCCGGCTTTTCAGTTCTCACTTATCACCATCTCTCTCGGTCTCCTTCTCTCTCAAATCTCACTCTCACGCCGTGTTGCATCCCCACTCCCACCTCTCACGGCCTCTTTCCGGCTTCTCACTGTCTCTCACGGTCTCCCTCTCTCTCTGTGCCTTCGCAACTTTTCCTTGCTCTGCTGGTTGCCCCTCTGTTTCTCTACTGTCTCTGCCAGAGCCCAAGGGTAAGTTGTTGAACCCTGCAATATAATGTGCAGCTTTGATTCTGAAGCACAGGCTTTTTGCGCATTTTTTATTTCTAGATTATTTTACTCACGAAAAGCTTAAAACACATGGTATTAATGGTGCTTTGTTCTTGGTGTTGGTGGCAATTCGCAACCACTTGACTGATTGATCTGGACCAAATCGAACCAATATTGTTACTTGTATTTATATATTATGCCTGGCCCATTCAGTTAAAATCCAATAATAGGTTTTCATCATTCATGTGAAATTATGTATTCAGGTTAAATGGATTATGTAACACCCCCATTTTATGAAATGGATTAAAATGGGTTGTGTCATATCGACCAATTTCTAATTAATTGCTAAACGAGTCAAAATGATTCATGTCGTGTCATCCGTTATTTAAATAAATTGCATTAGCATTTAAAAATATAATCTGTTTAGCTTAATATGTCGTGTTTAGGTTGATCCATAAAGTCGAATGCTCATGACTTGACACGACCTACAAACACAAACACGCCACCCTTAGAAGTTGCTAGATGAAAACTTGAAATACTCCTATATCGTTTATTTATTGGTCTTAGGTTGAGAAACCTGAAGCAACACTAGATATTGGGCTTAATTAGAAGTGCCCTGAATATAAAATGTGGCGAGCTCAAGCCCACGAATTATTTGGGCTGCACCCTAATCCAGACCGTTTGCAGTCTCATAATTTTTTTGCCAATTATAAAATGGTTTGGAAACAGAAACAGAGATGGGTTTTGGAAAAACCCTAATCTTTTTTTTGAGTCGAATAGAGAAGAAGAAAGTAGCAGAGTCCTCTGTTCCACTGTTCGTTATCATCTTATTAAACTTTAAGAAACTAAACTGGCCTGGATGGTAAAATCGCAATGTTTACTTGAAGGTAAAGCTAGAATTGCTTGGTTAGGTTTATTAGGTTGTTTAAAAAATATTGTTTTTTATTTTTATTTTTTTGCCTTTTGCACCTAAATCTTTTCAGTTTGACCATATTCCGATTTTGTGATTCTGAAATTAGGGCCTTTCGAATTTGGAATTTCAGCAAGTTAAGTTTTAGCGAATGATGATGGCATCTGAAGGAAGCAAACCCTCTCAATCAACTCTAACTCCACGCAAAATCAACATCAAGAAATTTATAGAGTCTCGCGGTCCTGAGCTTGAGGCTCTTCACTCAATAGTAGCGGATCGATTGAATAACAATTTCGGGTCTCGGAGGAATAAGAGACGGAGAACGACTGCATTCAACAATCAAGTTGCAAGGAAGAGATGCAGAAGGAGGCAGAAGGTAGGAGGAGAAGTTAATAAGGATAGTGCTTTGGAGAATGATAATAAGAAGGTCCCTCGGCACATTCGTCGGAGAATTGATCTCCGAATGAATCCAGAAACAGGTTTTTGTACTTCTGGAGACGGTACGAAAAGGCTGAGAACACATGTCTGGCATACAAAGCGGTTTACAATGTCAAAGCTCTGGGGTTTTTACCTTCCTTTGGGTCTGCAGGGCGGGTAATGCATTATTATTACTTGTTCTGTTTAATTGACTTTGAGATATTTCATGGTCCATGAATTTGTTCTGTTATCATTTAGGGAGACGTCATACTTTCATGTAAATTTTTTCCTGGTTTATCAAGTTTTTCTGGAGGAGCTTGAATTGGGTGGATTGACAAAATGTGTGTGCGCACATTTTTTTTAAAAATCAGTGTGTGTATGTGTTTTAAGCTTCTTTTAGTTCTCTTCCGTGTACGAGGGACTATCTGTCCAACTTTTACTAGCTCACTTAGATTTTAAGTTGTATTGTCATGTAGAGGAAGAGGTTCTAGGGCAGTCTTGAAGTGGTTTAAACAAGGGGTCCTTGTACATGACGCAAGCTATCATGTTGCTGTCCAGTTAGAGGGTCCTGAGGTAAACATTAATTCCTTTTATTTTCTAGTTTTTATTTTATAGTTGAGAGTTTCTTTCCTCATTCTATTCAAATTGTTAGTTTAAAATAGACCTTTTTGATTGAGGAAGCGCAACATCTTTGATTAGTTCTCATTAGAGTCGTTCAAACACCACGAGGTTAATAGAACTGCAGGGCAATTATATTCTGTTGCGAGATTCATAATCTAATCTTTTGCATATGCTTGTAGGATTCTTTACTATCCATTCTAAAAATGGTGATGGTGCCTTCCCCTTCAGCTCTTTCTGAAGCTATTTCTCACTCTGTTATTTCTGGCTCCATATATGGAAGTGCGATGGTAGGTAATTTCATGAACCGCTCTCTTATGAATAAGTATTACTTGAGGAATAAGATATATGAACTACTTTTTCTTTGCAGCTTTGTCATGTTGGAGTACCCGTTTCTCAGTCAATTGCTCCTGTGACCTATATGTGGCGATCTGTTTGCCAGGAGAGTAAATGTGGTGATGCTATGAATCATGATAGTGATGGAGGCAGTAGGTCAGAGAGTAGTGGGTGCTGTTCTTCCTCTCGCCAAATTTGGGTGTGGATACATGTTTCTGCTGTGAGCGAAGGACTTGATGCTCTAAGATTAGCTTGCCAAAAGGAGGTACACATTCTAAGTTTTGTTATAAGATTATCATATTTGCAATATTTTTGGAATCCAAGCCTACTGAAACTCAGTGATCTTAAGTTCCCAACCTCCAATAAGGGGTCACTTGGGAAGTCCTCTACATTATACCAAGTTCATAGCTCCTGATAAACAGTTTTATAATGCGTACCAGTGCTATATCAAGATATATATATATATATATACATGTTACATATATCTTGTTACTCTGGGATGTGATTGAAGTACTGTAGACATCTGACCTGTGAATGAATGATGTGTTTTGAGGGCTACTTACATTATAGTCAAGAACACATTCCTGTCGATATTTTAATTTTTCTGTCATCATGCAGAATATGTCATAAGATGCTCAACAAAGATCATACTTTGTTGTACTATGTCACACCAAGATGTTTATGTCTTCCAGCAGTTGATTTTCCACCTAATCCAGATTCACTAGTCAAATAGAGAACCGACTAGTGTTAGGTCACATACTCCTGTATTGATAATTTTTGTTTCATTTGTTCCATATTCAGATGGATGAGAGGGGCTCCTTGATCAATTGTTTTTCACTTGAAGGTCAACTTGCAAAATTAGAAGTATCGGGATTGAAGGCATTTCAGCTCCTTCAAAAGATATTACATCCTGTTACTTGGTGAGTAATTCAAAGGTAGAATCATTTTGCATTTAGTTAAGAAGTTTGAGATGGCTAAGGGGGATGATTTGTGGTACAGTGTTTCAGAAAAATCTTGGCAATTGAAGAAACATTCAACTGCAGAGTCCAACAGAGGCTCTCAATTTGAAAAGTCTTCTGTACCCGAAAATGAGGATGATTTTTGTTCTCATGCAATCTTGTCACTTAGAGTCTGGGATCCTCGCGTAGTGTCTGAGACAAGAACTGCAGATGTTCCAAAGTCACTTTCTACTGGTATGCCCAGTGTACCAGAAACTGAAGCTAAAGAGCTTGCTGCATCAGGAACAATAGCAGATAAGAACAGGGAGTTGCTCTTATCATTTTGGTCAAAACCTGAAGAAAATGGCATTATTCGTGATAACGATTTATGGGAGAGTAGCAGTGGAGTAAGCCCCCCTGTGGAAGAGAGTATATTGTGCATGGAAAAACATAGGTTGCGGATGGAAAACTTTTGCCTTGATGCTCCAAATTTTGGAATGTTGAACACTCCAACCAAGGTGCAGTGCTCAAGATCCTGTCCTATTATGCTTTTGAAAAATAATGACCAGAAGGGCTTGTTTATTGGGTAATTCCTTTTTCCTAATAAAGTCTCCGTCTTTGTGTTACTAGTATAAAATTGCAGTACAAAATCTTGTGCTTAATCCTTGACTCTACATTTAACATGTGTAATAACTGCGGAGTTAACTTACAAGCATGGCATAAGTCTGTGTGCATCATCACTGTAAAATGATCAGTTGTCTATGAAAGTTCTGTTTTAATTAAAAAATTTGGTGCCCCCATACATAAAATGTGGAAAAGGCCAATATGAAAAGCAATTCAAATTTAAGATCCCTAGTTTTTGTGGTTGGCCTTTTCATTAGCAGATTTAGCATGCACTTGGCCTTTCACTGGTGAAAACTTTTTTTTATGAATGTAAAGATACTGTATCCATCATTAAGTTTTTACATGACAAAAAGCATTATGACTCAAATTGAATGCAAGGTTATTTGTTGTTATTCGTATCATTTGTTTAATGCATGCTAACATGAATAAAAATTATTTTTTTGATGTGCTTGAAATATTTTAACTACTGTCTTTTTATTTTCTATATTTAATACCTCTTATGTGTTTCTTTTTCTTCTTTTAGATGGTCCATTGTGCTCCCCTTGAGTTGGGTCAAGGCCTTTTGGGCTCTTCTTGTCTCTAAGGGGGCTCATGCAATAGGTTTGAGAGAGAAGCACTGGATTGCATGTGAAGTAAGTCTTCTTGAACCATTCAACTATAGTTTTCAGTACAGGGTTATAAATTATTGATAGTAATCTTCTTTCTCTTGCAGATGGGGTTGCCATTTTTTCCTTTGGATTTTCCTGATTGCAGTGCGTACTCATGTTTTATGGCAGCGGAAAATGACGCATCTACTAAAAGAGCAGAACGTTGTCCTCCTGATATCAGACCTTGGAAAGTTCCCATTCCACCCCCATGGGACGCCATTCGGCTTGCTTTCAGCAAAGGACCCAGAAGATCTGGACATTTAGTAACTTATAATGAGGAAGATATCGTTGATAGGAATTCATTTGCCATCTCTAATTCTGAAAATTGTTCTAGCTCGGTATTTGTTCATCATAGCAATTCATTTGATGGAATGGTAGCAAGGACGTGCTTTGTGCTGACTGATTTCTTGAGAGAAATACAAGGTGATCATTTGCTTCTATTTCCTCAACTACCGGACCACAAGACAACCAATTTTAAGTTAATGAAGGATGAAAGCATGTTTGACCTCAGCCTGAAGGGTGTTACCCAATCTAGTTATGATCGTAAACTATGTTTTGTTAGAGTTCTTCTCCATGCTTACAAGGAAGGTGTTTTTGAAGAGGGAGCAGTGGTGTGTGCACCTCAACTTACGGATGTATCATCGTTTATTTCAAGGTAATTAATTCTTGAAACTTCTCTCTTTTAGTTTAATAAGTTATTCCCATAAATAAGGTGTCATTTAAATTTTAAAATTTATTTTTGATCATTTGAATTGGAAAATAGTGAAGTTCTAACGTGCGAGAATCATTGATCAATTTTTGCAACAGTTCTCAAACATTTTTTCGTGTGACTATGTCCCCCCTTGTACATTTGAGGCTTCCTGGGTTGGAGAGCAATTTGATGAAATGTGGATGCCTGGATAATTATAAAGACAAGATTTTGTATCAAAACTTTGTTTATATGATGTGTTAATTACAAGTTTTCGTTGCTTAGTATATATACCCGGAATGTGTAACTGAATTATATTTTGCCTGGTATGGTTCCAGTCATAATTATTAGGTTGAAAGTAATTATACTTTTGTTATTGTGCAGGCAGGGGAATGACAGGGGAGGACTTCAAATGCCTCAATCTGCTGTCAGATCATATTTCAAAGAGCAATCTTCTGCGAAGTGGGAACTCCACATACCAGAGGATGTTTTAAGAGAAGTTCACCGGTGGCCAATTGGCTTTGTGACAACTGGATTTGTTCGAGGGAGGTTAGCATATGCATCTTTTTCTACACTAGTAATTCCATTGTACCATGTTTTTGTAATAACAATATCCGGTACGAATTGTGTTTAGCAAGAAGCCAGCAGCAGAGGCTTTATGCGAGGCAGTCTTACTTGCTCATCTTAGGGAGGAGCAGTGGAAGAACATGTCCACAAAGCGGAGGAAGGAGATCTATGTCCTGGTTAGGAATCTAAGATCCTCGTCGTATAGACTTGCTCTTGCCACCATTATCCTGGAAGGACATGATCAAGATGTAGAATTTATGTGAGCTGCCGGCAACTCAATGCTGGTTTTGCATGTCATGTAAAAAGTGAATTTTGTTCAATTTATTTATTTTTTTGCTATGTCTTTTTTAGTTACACATTGTACAGCAAAATTAGGCCATTACCTTTTTACCTAATTGTTGGAGATGGATGGAGATATAGAAAGAAAGAGAGCCCTATTAGAGAAGGAAAATGCTAGTTGGCCCCTTGGATTTGCCTCCTAGCTAGGTTTGACTGCTAGTGTAATTTATCTTTTATATTTAAATGTTTAAAGAAGTCGCCGCTAGTGAATTTGTGTATATATATATATATATATATATATATATATATTTTAAATGTTTTAAGGAATGTTATAAAAGCTGGGCGGTCGAGTAGAGTTGTCCTTAGATGAAAACATGATATATTATCCGAATGTTTTCTTTATTATTTTTAGTACATTAAAAATACAGAAGAAAGAGCTTAATGATAAACTATCTTATTGATTCTTGTACTTTGTGATAAAATATAACAGCTCTCTAGAAAATAATTGTTGTCATTTAGTCAGCCTAAAATTACATCTCTTTGATTTTTAGTCGAGCGTTTTCATGGAATTGAACTAATTCGCTTAATTTAACGGTTAATTATTAATATTCCAAAATGATATGTACAGATCTATTTATATCAATATATATAATATCTAGTTAATAAGAAACTTTCAAACCATTTTAAACTTATTTAATCCTGGCCATGTGTTACTCCTAATTTTATTCTGAATTAAGTATTATTATTATTACTAGGAAATAATTATCTGGAATGCTTTACTAACGTTTCAAAGGCGTTTTAATTTGTTGTGTAGAAATATGTGGACCAACTGCTTAATCTTGCAGATCCATCATATGGCTGCAGATAATTGGTTAGGGGATTATAATTCAACGACTACCTTCTTCATGTAATTTCCTTTTTTGGTAGCTGCTGACATATATAATTTCCCCCCCTCAACCCTTGTACTTTTCAAACACTCATGATAATAAATTTGTGGCGTGCTGAAATCCTAATACAATAGCCAAACTAAAACAAACGAAATTCATGTATGCATGCATTTAATGTGCAATTCTACTACTTCTGTATAAAGTTTTTCTTGCTTATAACTTGTTTCGACCCTTTGGACTTAAAATCATGTCCCATTTATTCAACATATTTTGTTGTTAATTTGTAATTCACTAACAAAATTAATTCACTAAGATCTTGAATATATATATATATATATATTGTTAGCAAGAATATCCACCGGAACAAGTAATTTTTTACTATAACGTCTAATTTTTTATTACTCGTGGAATTACTACATGAACTTGAACTGATGGAGCAGAGAAATTAAGGAAATGAGAGACCTAGTAAGTACGGAACCGTCTTATTTCATTATAATTATTCTTATAACATTACAACTGAGGAAACTTATTTAGGAAACTCCAGTTTATTTCAACTGTTCTATTAATGGACGTTCATTTATGTGGTTATTATTTTATAGATTTCTATTTCCAGAAAATCTTTTGAAGATATTCAACCAGATTCTTGTCTATTTGAAAGGCCTTGGTAAGAACATCGGGATTGATGGGTGGCTCAGATCCGAAGATTGCATTGGCTATGGTGTTAACTCCTGCATTTTGGCTGCTGAGACCTGCAAATGCAATGGCATTAGATTTCTCGATATTGAGCTGGAAGTGAATGAGACCAACTGGGAATACGAAGACATCTCCGGCATATAGAACTTTGGTGAAGAGGCGATTTCCATCATCTTCGTTAGAGGTGACAAAGCCAACGTGAAGAGTACCCTCCAAGACAAATAAAACCTCAGTGCCACGAGGATGTGTGTGTGGAGGATTCAGGCCATATGGTGCAAAGTCAATACGAGCCAATGATATGCCTAGTGTGTTGAGGCCTCCTAATTCATTCACAGTAACAGCAGTGACATTCGACCCTAGTCGACCTGAGGTGTCTCCGGCAACATTTAGCCCTGAGTAAAAGAAGTCTTCGGCTTTGACATCCTTGGGATCCTTGCAGAACTTTCCATTCACGAATACTGCATGCAGAAAATACAAAAAAATTTGTTACTATCACAAAGGAACAGTACAGTACGACAGTAAAACTTCCATCATAATTGAAATATCATGTTATCCAGTTAAATTGTTAATATCATCTCCAAACATAATTACAAATGAGAAAATCAATAAAAATGCTTTACATGATTTTCAAAAGAAGGTAGGTAGTAATAAGACAATATTCATACCAGCAGAATCATCTTTCGGGTCGATTGCAACACAAAAGTCTTGAAGAGGACTAGGGTCAGAGGCAAAGGCGAGAGAGCAAGCCAAAGCCAATACGACTACAGTTGCAAGCTGCAGGTACATATGAACACTACCTTTCATCATGTTGGGGGCTGTCTCTTGTTTTTAGTAAAAAAATTGTGTAGTATTGCTAGGGTGAGGGTTGAGAGATACGTTGCATGGAGACATATGATCTATTTATAGAGGAAAAAGCCATAGAACCAGTCTATGTTTTTCCTTGCACAGTAAGAATAGATCACTAGGAAAGTCTTGAGTAATTATTATTAATCAGGCTTTCATTTTGTTGATCTTTCTCTAACCACCATATATACACATGATGTTGAAAACCGCAACCAAAAATCGACCACTTCCAACCTGATCATGATGGAATACTACATGTGTTGTTTTCGGCCAATTCAAAAAATGCATATCATGTATAGTGGAAGAAATTTATATGTACTGTCAACTGTGCGCTGATCAGCAGACGTACGTACGTACATGCTGAACAAAATATTGATTTCTTGTTATCTCATGGATTATTTTTAATTATATATATATGTCAGATAAAGTTTTCGTTGGTGGATATATACTATTTTGATCATTACTCTTTCGTCCTTCATGTATATATAAGTTATTGGCTTCCTGGAACCAATGTACAACTGCGTACTTAGGGATCATATCACTTCCAGCTTCTCTAGAGACGCCTGCAGAAGTATGTAATTGTTCTCTTCCACGAAAATAAATTTATAATTACAAATAAAAAATAAATTAAAAAAATAATATATATAAATTCTCAATGTACAACTAGTATCGCATAAACCCTATATAAAAAAGTAGACCCCATCATAATAATATGGCCGACCTATATTATTATAAAAGACTTAGCTTGTACACAATTTGTATATTTGAGACAGCTTGTAATTAACATTACTCAATGAATTTATAATTAAAAATAAATAAATAAATAAATATATATATATATATATATAGTCATGACAAAGATACCCAATGTACGTCATGGGATTGATCAGAATTTAATGACCCTAGCCGGCCAGCGTTGCGCTAGCTGATGATATTCAAAAGTCCAATATCGATCGATATCGGTTGATATTATCTCTATTTCCCTCCTAGATTTGACATTAATTGACAGTCATACCTTCTCGCGTTGATCCTTTCCTCTCTTTACCTATCTTCAACATATATCAATCGAAGTTAATGGTGCTTGCCATTTTTTCTCACCAGCATTCGGTAGTACTTGACCAAGTAGCCTCTCAGAAGCTCATGATCACTCGCATTTTCTTAATTTTATCCTTGGGGATCAGAGTTTGTTAGTTTAGAAAAATTTTGGTGTTTGTTTATATACATTGTATATATGTCTAAATCATGTATGCATGGTGACTTTAGAGGCTAGGAAAAAATTAGAGAAAATGAAAGGGAGAAATTTAGGCTAGCTAGCTGCTCCTCTTTTTCTTTTTCTTTTTACTATTCAACGTACAAATGTATATATATCATGAACCTGGCTCAGTTTATTGTTATTATTATTATTTTTTTCATTTAGAATTTTAGAAACCAAAGTCTTTGTTTCAGCTAACGTTTGTCCGTCCGATCATTATCCAAAAATAAGAGGTGGAGAAAGAACTTGGAATTAATATGATATATGTTGATCAGTTGTGGTATCGACCTTTTAATTTACCCGCTCAGGGAAACTTCAACAATCTAGATGATCGTAAACACAGCTGTTGCATTAGAAAGCGGTACAAGACATTATTACATTTGAGCCAGCTTTTACATAAGCGCAATTTTCTAACAGGCCTGGTACTGTCTTGTTAAGGGGAAAACAAAAAACAAAAAGCCGTCGTCCTAAGCTGCAGGTATACGAAAAATTCTAATTGGGCAAAATATAATTATATTAAGGAATCGGTCATGATATTGGAAGAGCAAAAGAATAGGTCACGCGAAGAGAATCCCATCATGACGATATGTAAAACTACTTGCAAATTAGAATGCAAGCGAATGTATATTATATGGCTCCGGAGAGATAATTTCATGTGTTGGAGGGCTCATTAAGTCTGAGACTTCAAAAATTGGGGTTAGTCTGTGTTAAAGCGCAAGCCCAAGTTGAACTTACGGACATGGGTTAAGTAATATAGTGAACAGATAAAGCCTCTGCTAGTTGATCAGGAAGGTTATCCTACTAATTTATTCAAGGATTATTCAAAATAAACTATGGGCTGCTCAGTCATTATCATCACCTTCATAGTTCTATAAATAACAACTAACGGTACATATTTAAGATTCATTCATATACTTATATTGAGATCACTTTTGATCTCTAACTTACGCAATATCAGAATTCCACTGAACATTCTGTGCCGCCATCTCATTTATTGTAAGTTATTCATATAGTTGGAGGTGTGAAATATATATCATTAACAATATATAAACATATATATATATATATATATATACATATTAAGATATTCTCCAATTATATATATATAATAGAAATATTGGATTGTCAAATCTGGAAAGATCAACCAATACTTACAACAGCACAAATAATTGAAAAATACTCAAGAGTACTGTACCAATTCAATTGTAATATATGCACGTACGTATGTAAGATCGAACTTGGAATAACATATAAAATTAAACCTCGTACGAATCAAGCTAGCTAAAAAAATGAGTACATACATGGGTGGATCTGATTTTTTAACTAACCAGCTACGTACGTACGTACCCATGCACTCTTCATCTTATAATTAAGATGCTGATCGATCGGATCAAGTTAGATGCATTATTAATAGTAGTACTAGTACGCTAATACTAGTACTGATCATCAATATTGGCCATGTATGGAGTACTGGAATTGTATTCATGACACTTGACAACAATCTTTGGTTTAATTTATTTGGTTACACATGGATGCAGAAGAAATGACTCATTGAGATATGCTAGATGAGATGGTTGAGATGACTGATTGAGACAGTTCTTAATTCAAATCTGGAAGATTACCAATTTTTTTTTTCCTCCATTCTATCGTTTTGGATAAATAGATACTGAATCAATGAGAAATGTAAGATTTTTCTTTGAGTATTCGGTAAGTGAAAATAGTCTTTTAAACAGCAACTCAAAGATTTCAAATGTCGATAATATCTCATTTGTCAATAATATCAAACGGATTTCAAATCTCTACACTGAGACGATAAAGGTAAGCCCCAACCTTTGCAGCTTTTATCGGACACGAGTGGTTCCAATTATTTAACTCTCTACAGTTTCTACTAAAATACCATTTTATTTGGTTATTAGTTATTGCAGGAAGAAATCTTATTGAAACTAATTGCGGTTTCTTTTTAATGATGCCAAAAGGGGGAGAAGTCTTATACTAGTATTATACTACCCTGTTATATATGCTAGAACTATGTTTATATTTTACATGAAAAACGAGAGTTTAAGTATTACTGCAGGTTGCAGATTTCTACTAAATATTTCTTATCATAAAAAATGGATAGATTGTTGAATCCAAGATTCAAGTCTAGTATTTACGTATAGATTTTGATGATAACAAATAAATTCAAAAACTCAAACTCAAGTTGTCTATGCACGAAGGGAGCTAAGCACATCAAGAAATCAAGTATGAGCAAGAAGAAGAAGAAGTCTACAAATGAAACTCATAGAGTAATTTTGTACTTCTTTTGATAAAATTTGAAATTGGATTAAAGTTCAAAATTAATCTTCTCTTACAAAGCATCAAATTTCTTTTTTACATGTGCATGACATATGCATGATATCATTAAAAACTTTAAAATTCAAAAATTATATTTTACATGTGCATGACATATGCAATGACATCATCAAAATGTTTAAATTCAAAAATTATATTTCACATGTGCTTAATATATACAATGACATCATCAAAATTTAAGTTTAGAATTTAGAAGATGATTGAGTGTCATCTTTTGATATGTACATGTGTTGTTTGAATTTTTTGAAATATGAATGATGTTGTCTTGAAAAGAGATGCTTTTATTTGAATATTTTGAAATATAAATGATGTTTTTACAGTTGTTAAAATTGAAATTGAAAACTCATTTTGCCTATAAATAACTCACTCGAGTTTTACAAAATCACAACAATAAGAGCCTACACATCAATTACAAAATTTTGCATCATTCTTTCAAAACTTTCATTTTTTCTTCTCTAAGTTTTGTGCCTCAATTCTTGTTTATTTTGAGAGAGATATAAGTTGCATTGTATTGTTCTTATTTCACTCATTAATGAGTGTATTATGATAATCTACCCACTATCAGCTCTTGTATCAATAAGAGAGTGCGTATAACCCGTGTGTGTGTAAAAGGTATTCTACACAGAGAATAATTGAATCACTAAGTGTGAGGTGATTGCAAGCGTAAAGGGTATTCTACACGGATTCTTTATAGCGGTATTGCTCAAAAGTGTAATAAGTTTTTATCTCTATTTGAAAGAGATTGAATAGTGAATTTGAGAATCCTTAAGGGGTAGTTTGAGGCGAAAATGTAGGAAGTGAGACTGAATCTCATTAAAATAGTGAGTTTGCTTCTTCTTACCCTTACTCTTTATATTTCTTGTTGTTTCGTTTCGTTTATATTTTATATTGTGTATTTAATTTATAAGTATTAATTTTTTAATATAACTCAATTCACCACCCTCTTATATTAGTCATCTGGGTAACAACAGTAATCTAAAGCGATTGAGTCCCATTAACCATGTTCTAGGTAATCTTACTGAGGAAGGCCTGATTAAAGTTTGAAGTGAGCCTGATGCCAAGATCACCCAAAGCTTTGGGTGAACAGATAGATTTCCAAGATTTGGGAGTAAAATAATGAACTTTATTCGGATTGCAACCCCACAAAAAACGTATAAGGAGTTGATCAATTCTTTTGGAGACGGTCTTAGGAATCCAGAGAGTAGACATGACATACACGGGCATAGCATTCGCCACCGATTTGATTAAAGTAGTCCTCCCAGCTTGAGATAAAAGCTTTGTTTTCCACATAGCCACTCTGTTAGAAATGTTGGTTAAAAGATCGCCAAAAAGAACTTTTTTGGAAGTGTTGAAGGTAAAATGAAGTTCCAAGTATTTGATTTGAGGGGGAGTAATTTTAAACCCCATCATATCCTTAAGACATCTTTTGACATAGAATGGGGTGTTATTATTAAATTGAACCGGAAGAATGAACTTTTTGACCCATCATTGAGAGTCTTGTTCCAGACATAAGGCAAAAGATAAGGTGATTAGGGTATTCGTAACCCCAAACAGAAGCAAGTCATTAGCGAAAAGAGGGTGGGTAAGCTTAGGCCCCCCTCGACTGACACTAAGACCTTTGAGGGCACCAATAGCTTCTCTCTTAGCGATTAACCTAGAAAGATATTCTGAAGCAATAATGAATAGAAATGGGACAGGGGGGACTTGAGGTCTCCTTGTCTAAGACCGCAAGTAGGCTGGATATAGCCTTTATGATACTCATTAACAATAATAGAGTAAGTGGAGGTGAAGATGCATTCCTTGATCCAGTTCACCTAAGTGGAGGAGAAACAAAAGCACAAAAGAATTTTGAGGATAAAACTTCATTTCATGTAGTCAAAGGCTTTTCCTTATCAATTTTAATGGCCATAGAGTAACTATTACCTTTTTTTTTTCTTGAGATGGTGGAAGATTTCATGAGTAATGATTAAGTTTTCTTGAATTTGTCTATCTGGAACAAAAGCAGTCTAATGAGGGAAAATGATTTTTCCCAGCACAATCTTGAGACGATTTGCTAGAATTTTGGAGATGAGCTTATAGCAAACGTTGGTCAGACTGATGGGTCTAAATTGATGGATTGTATTGGGATTATGGATTTTGGGAATGAGAGTGATATGAGTGTGATTCAGCTCTTTGAGAAGCTGACCATGAATGAATAAGTTTTAAATAGAACTAACCACTTCATTCTTAACAATATCCCAATAATGCTTATAAAACAAACTAGTAAACCTATCTGGTCCTGGGGCCTTTGAAGAAGGGGTACACTAAGAGTGTTTCAAATTTCAGTTTTCGAGGGAATCTAATCAAGGAGAGAGATATCATGGTCATCAATCATAGAAGGAAATAGATCATTAATCTCCTTAGGAAGAATATGATTGGAAGATGCATAAGTATGAGATAAATGGTGAAGGATTTCCTTTTTAATATCCTCCCTCTTAGTAACCCAATGATGGGGATTGGTACGGAGACACTCAATGGACTTTCTCCTTCTACGCAAATTAGTACTTATGTGGAAGAGTTTTGTATTAAGGTTGTTGAACCCAAGGTTTCAAGTTTCATGTAAATTTACAAATGGATTTTGATGATAACAAATGAATCCAAAGAATAAAGGAGTCTCAAACTCAAGTTGTCCACACAATATAATCAAGTACATCAAGGAAGCAAGCATGAGCAAGAAGGGAACAAGTTCACATTAAAATCATAGAGTAATGTTGTAAATCTCTTAAAAATTCAAAATTAGGATTAAGACTCAAAATTAATATTTTATCATAAAGCATTAAAATACATTTTCCACATGTGCATGATATTTTGAAAATTAAATTTGAAAATTTTGAAAGATGATTGATTGTCATCTTTCACATGTGCATGCCATGATTAAAGGTTTGAACTTTGAAAATTTTGAAAGATGATTGATTGTCATCTTTCACATGTGCATGACATGATTAAATGTCTGAATTTTAAAAATATTAAGATAATTGATTGTCATCTTTCACATATGCATGACATGATTAAATGTTTGAACTTTGAAAATATTAAGATGATTGATTGTCATCTTTCACATGTGCATGTTTTAATTTGAATATTTTCAAAAGTGGTGGATGCTTTTATTGACTTATGCAAAAGGTAGATGTCTTTATTTGAAAATTTTAAAAAGTAAAGTGTGCTCCTTTTGTCATATGCAAAAAGTAAAAGATTATGTTTGAAATTTTTGAAAAGTAAAGCGTGCTCCTTTTATCACATGCAAAAAGTAAAAATATTAAATTTGAAATTTTTGAAAAGTAAATGATGATGTTTTTGATATGGGAATCTTTTCAAATTTGAAATTGAAAAATCATTTGCCTATAAATAGCTCACTTGAGTTTTGCAAAATTCACAACAAGAGCTTACACATCTATTGCTAAGTTTTGCATCATTTCTTCAAAACTCTCATTCTCTCTTTTCCAAAGTTTTGAGCCTTAATTCTTGTTCTTGTTGAGAGAGATATAGGTTGCGCTGTATTGTTTCTATCTCACTCATTGATGAGTGTATTTTGATAGTCTACCTACTATCAACTCTTGTATTTGTAAAATGGTGTGTATAACCCTTGTGTGTGTAGAAGGTGTTTTACACGGGAAATAGTTAAATCACCAAGTATGAGGTGATTGGAAGCGTAGAAGGTGTTCTACACGGGAAATAGTTAAATCACCAAGTGTAAGGTGATTGGAAGTGTAGAGGGTGTTCTACACGGATTCTTTGGAGCGGTGCTGCTCAAAGGTGTAATAGGTTTCTATCTCCACCTAAAGGAGATTGAATAGTGGATTTGGGGATTCTCAAGAGGTAACTTGAGGCGAGGACGTAGGCAGTGGGGTCGAATCTCGTTAACATACTGAGTTTGCTTCTCTCTTACCCTTACTCTTTATATTTATTATTGTTTCATATTTTGTTTATATTTTATATTATATATTTGATTTATAATTGTTATTTTTTTAAATACAACTCAATTCACCCCCCCTCTTGTGTTAGTCATCTGGGCAACAAAGGTTGATGGTAGTGAACCATTGGATTCTAGACTTTTGCTTCCAATGAATCTTTTTTTTTAACATATCATTGAGATTAGCTTTAAGGACCAGCTCTCTTTCCTTATCCAAAGAAGAATTAGTTGAGTTTGAAGGGAGGAAAGGGAATAGGTTAGTTCTTTAATCTTAATCTGAATGTTGTCCAAAACAAGTTTTATTCCAACTCTTGAGAGCGTGTTTGACCTATTTTAATTTCCTGGTAAGAATATAGGCAGAGGAACCAATTTTTGGAACATTCCATGCCTGTTGGATAACAAGCTGACAAGTGGGGTCTCTCATCCAAAACCCCTCAAAAGTGAAATGTTTAAAATGATATTGATTTTCCATGGTGTCAAGAAGAATAGGAGCATGGTCAGAAGTGTGGATAGGTAGGTGAGCACAGTAGAGTTTGGGAAAAAAGCCGTCCAGAGATGATTAGCAATACCTTTGTCTAGCCTCTCCTTAATATTATCTAGACCCCTCCTATTATCGTTCCAAGTGAACTTAGGGCCACAGAAGCCTAGATCAATCATATCATTATCATCAATGAACTTAGAGAGACCAGAATTCAAAGAGGTGGTAGCAAATGGCTTCCCCCCTAGTTTTTCAGTTTGCATTTAGATCACCAAGAACCAAAATAAGACTCTCAAATAAATTAATGTATTTATCAAGAATATCCCAAAACTTCCATTTCATTCGAACATCAACAGGACAATAAGATAAGTAAAGTAACCAGGGAACATGATTGGGACACGAGTAGACTAACATAATTATAATATTAGCATCACTGTAGATAAGTTCAAGTTCCAGATCCGACTTCCATAATAACAAAAGACCGCTCCAATTGTTAGCAGGCGGTTTACACAAATACATATCATAACCTAGTCTATTAACCACACCAACTACTTTATCTATATTTAAAAGAGTTTCTGAAAGGAAGATAGCACCAGGTGTATGAGACTTGATATTAGCTCTTAGACTACTGATTGCATGGGGACGTGTTAATCCCCTACAATTCCAGGAAATGATCTTCATACCTAGGGACAGATTCGTCTTTACCCCATCAGCCTCTTCAGGAATGGAAAAGAGTTGTAGAGTCTGTATTTGAGAATGGTTACCAGCCTGGATGTTCCCAAGCTATAGATGTGGAGAGTACCTTAGCTTTTTCCCCACGCGACCTCTCTGCTCCTTCTGCTTCGCTTTATCAGCAGTAGTAGATTTGCGAGAGATAAGTAGAGGCTTTGAGCAAGTAGCACCAGTCATCTTCGTGTGTATATCTGTAAGATTTGAAGAAAGTCAAGAGGTTGCCTCCTGAGAAAATTTATTCCTAGTTCTGTCGGGTTCCATATTGAAGGGAGGAGTGGTTAGGGATTCGCTAGAGAAGAGATTTAGAAAGAGAGATGGTAAAATGGTTTGGCTTGGCTGTTCATAGGAGGGGTACTTGGTTTGATCCACTAGCGAGTTAGACCTAAATTCCAACACCGCTCGGCCCAGGGGACACATGAATCAAGAAACAGAAACTCAATCATGGATGGTGGCATTAGGCCCAATTAGTTGGTTGAGTTGGGCAATGACCCAATTGAAGAAATCAGGCCCAGCCTTGTTCAATTGATCTGCATTTAGGGTTGGGTCGATAGGAGGAATGATGAAATCTTGGGGCATAACGTCAGCAGATACGAGAACCTTGCTTTTCGGCTGGGAATTAATGAAAGAAGAGGACTTGGTGGCCGTTAGATAGAGGATATAAGAATCAATGGTTGGGGTTTTTGGAAAAGGGATAAAGGTTGGTGACTTTTGGGGAGTTGAGCTTCCTCGAAAGGGGATGGGAGACAACTTTTGACTACACATGTTAATAAGATTTTATCTCTCTCCAAAAAAGGTTATATTTTCACCACGTGTTTCCAAAAACATTTCCGGCTTACCCAAATCAACCATGTTCATGCTGAAGTTTGTATTGTTGGAGAAAAATGAACTTGCACCATTGTTGGCCTGAGCAACATTGCTAGAATTGTCATCAACTAAGAGTTTATCTTTCATCCAGGTCTCTGTGGTCAGTTGAGTATGTTCTGGAAGGGTAGTAACTCCTTTTCCTTTGTCACTTACGGCACCTTGGAATTGCTAAAACCAGGGTCCCTCATTAATGATAAGTTCTTTATGATAAAGGTCTTGCTTTGGGTGATAACCATTAAAGGAGGTGACACGCCAGTTATTAGGGTTCTCACCCCTCATCCAAGGACCAAAACAAGCTGAAAGGGGGAGTTGGAAAAAATAAGGGCAATTGTATTGAGTGTGCCCTAATAACCCATAACGATAACAAAATTCGGATAACCTTTCATATTTAAAAGGTGTCCAAAGAGTCGGTAGATATGGCCTAACCAAAGAAAATCCAACAGCTAAAGGATAATTAACATTAACCTCAACCTGAATCCTGATAAAGCTTTTGAGTATGCCACCATCTCGAGTGATCGAATAAACTTGCTTCAAAGCACCAAGAACTTTCCCAATCTCTATAGCATTTTTTCGGACATATATTTAAGAGGAAGACCATGAATCTGAATCCAAAAGATGGTTGTATTAAGTGTGTTGAACCCAAAGTTTCAAATTTCATGTAAATCTACAAATGGATTTTAATGATAACAAATGAATCCAAAGAATAAAGGAGTCTCAAGCTCAAATTGTCCACACAATATAATCAAGCACATTAAGGAAGCAAGCATGAGCAAGAAGGGAACAAATTCACATTAAAATCATAGAGTAATATTGTAAATCTCTTAAAAATTTGAAATTAGAATTAAGGCTCAAAATTAATATTTTATCATAAAACATTAAAATATATTTTTCACATGTGCATGAATATTTTGAAAATTAAATTTGAAAATTTTGAAAGATGATTGATTGTCATCTTTCACATGTGCATGACATGATTAAATATTTGAATTTTGAAAATTTTGAAAGATGATTGATTGTCATTTTTCACATGTGTATGACATGATTAAAGGTTTGAATTTTGAAAATATTAAGATACTTGATTGTTATCTTTCACATTTGCATGGCATGATTAAAGGTTTAAATTTTAAAAATATTAAGATGATTGATTGTCATCTTTCACATGTGCATGTTTTATTTGAATATTTTCAAAAGTGATAGATGCTTTTCTTGACTTATGCAAAAGGTAGATAGATACCTTTATTTGAAAATTTTGAAAAGTAAAGTGTGCTCCTTTTGTCATATGCAAAAAATAAAAGATTAGATTTAAAATTTTTGAAAAATAAAGTGTGCTTCTTTTGTCACATGCAAAAAGTAAAAAGATTTGATTTGAAATTTTTGAAAAGTGAATAATGATGTTTTTGACATGTGAATCTTTTTAAATTTGAATATGAAGTCTCATATGCCTATAAATAGATCATTTGAGAGCTTCACATTGAGAACACCAAGAGCATACAACATTCATTCAAAGTTTTCATTCTCTCTTCTCTAAGCATTAAGCCTTAACTCTTGTTCATTTTGAGAGATATAGTTTGCGCTGTATTGTTTCTATCTGTATTTTGATAGTCTATCCACTATCAACTCTTGTATTTGTAAGAGGGTGCGTATAACCCTTGTGTATGTAGAAGGTGTTCTACACGGGAAATAGTTAAATCACCAAGTGTAAGGTAATTGGAAGTGTAGAAGGTGTTTTACACGGAGAATAGTTAAATCACCAAGTGTGAGGTGATTGGAAGTGTAGATGGTGTTCTACACGGATTCTTTAGAGCGGTGCTGCTCAAAGGTGTAATAAGTTTTTATCTCCAATTAAAGTAGAGATTGAATAGTGGATTTGAGAATCCTCAAGGGGTAGCTTGAGGCGAGGACGTAGGCAGTGGGCCCGAACCTCGTTAACATACTGAGTTTGCTTCTCTCTTACCCTTACTCTTTATATTTATTGTTGTTTCATATTTTGTTTATATTTTATATTATATATTTGATTTATAATTGTTATTTTTTTAAATACAACTCAATTCACCCCCCCTCTTATGTTAGTCATCTGGGCAACAAAGTGGTACCTTGTTAATACTCAAACCTGGGGGGCCATTCGGATATTACGAAATGATTTCCCTTGACGCTCCTTGGTCTTTGAGCCAAGACTCAGCTCCTCTCTGCCGGTGTCTCAAAAGACAAGATAAAAGCATTACTTTGTGTGTCTTCGATGTGTAGTTTAAGGCAAAAGCTCTAGCTGCTGCGGATAGTTGCTTGTATGGCGTTTTTGTTGAGAGGTTTGAGGGAAACCACCCTTCCCAAAAGAACACAGCTAGAAATATCATCTGTATCCATCGGAGTCACCAATTCCTACTTAAGATTATCCCATTTGAATGAGTCCATGCTCAGGTAAGGAAGATTTAGATTAGGAGTATTGGTCATGTTGTGAGGAGTTAAGGATGATTTTTGGAAAAGATTAGGTATCGAGATAGTGAACCCACTATCTCGAAACTTGGAGATGAAGTTAACGGGAGATGAAATCAGATTTAGAGAACCCAATCTCGAGGAACCATGTAATAATTACCAGTGAAGGGGCAATATTAATGGGCTAGGTGATGATGGGTACAAAGAAGGTATGAAATCTATGGATAGTAGGGGTTGGGTTATGGATCTCGACGAACGAGTGAATAAATCTCATTAGAGAAAAAACAGCTCTAGGCTAGAGCGAAAAGATTTCAACTAATGCTAGCTTAATTGGCATATATCATGGAGCCTGCCACCACAGTTAATGTGAACTAGCACTATCTAGAATCATCAACTAGACAACCCCCTCCCCTTCCCCTGTACGAAATAGAACGCACCCCTCCCCTTCCCTTGAGATCAATGATGGGCCATTGCTGTAGCAGCAATGTCTCTGTCATCAACACATTACCACCAGCGCCGGCAAGCATATTGTC
The DNA here is from genome assembly GCA_036898215.1 of Platycarya strobilacea. Taxonomy (NCBI): domain Eukaryota; kingdom Viridiplantae; phylum Streptophyta; class Magnoliopsida; order Fagales; family Juglandaceae; genus Platycarya; species Platycarya strobilacea. The sequence goes on along the minus strand of CM072554.1, from coordinate 6,670,590 downwards.
GAGACTCGAGCGAGCTTGCCATCACCATCTAGAGACTTTGAATCTGAGGTTATCCTTTGAATGTTGTCCAAGAAAATACCAAGGAAATTTTTCAAAGAAGCTGGGGATCTAAAAGAAAACCTAATTGTTGACGTTTTGGTTTTCGTTGTGGGTCTTGTGTTTGTAGTTTCAAAATGCAAGGCAAAATCCGTTAATGGGTGGCAGAAATCCATTATTCTTCCTCTTTTTTTTTTTTTAATTATTAATACTTGTTTGGCTTTTGAGAAAATCCATTTTCCCATATTTTTTTAATTACTCTGCTTTGTAAGGGAATTTCGACTGGGGCGCTCGTTTAGTTCCTAAAATTTGGATTTCTGCTGCGATTGTACTGCGAGCTTCTCTCTTTTTTCTGTTGCTCATTTTTTCATACGTGGGATTTGGTGTTCATGCGAGTACAAACATGGGTTAAACATTGATCGTGGGTTTGGAGGTAGATTTTGGTTTGATTGTGGGTTGATTTTGGAGAGGATCAGATCATGAAGATGATCGACGGAGACGGGGGAGATCAGCGACAGCAGACTCCTTAGTTTCCTCTTCTTTTCCCTATAGCTTTTCTATTACATGTGACCGAGTATAGTATTTTTTTGGTGGTGTAATTTATGACATGTCGTGATTCTAATAGAAGGCTGTTAATAGCCTAATATCGGCTGGACTGCTTAGAAGCGGCTGTATATATAAATTTATAAGTTATTCCTCCGTACATTTATAGGCGCGCATGATCATCATCATGCAGTTTCACGACTAATTCCATTAATTTGTGGAATCATTTGAAGTGGTAATAAGCTAGGTACTCACTAACCCGGCCACTACAATATATGTTGATCAGCGCGCCAAGTAATAATTATATTTTCACTGCAGAAAATATATATATATATATATTTGTATACACATATATATCTCACAAATAATACATGGTGCTTCAGTTGAAGCCAGGTAATTTATTCAGTTCCAAATGATCATCGCTATATGCACTCTCAATGTAAAGATGATAATTTTGCATTGACAAAAACAACAATAGTTGAACCAGGAGCGGATCCAGCTTAGGGGTTGGGGCGCTACCGCTCCCAAAATTTTTTAAAAATTAATTTATAATATAAATATATATAATTATATATATATCAAATTAAAATTCTTTTTCAAATTAAAAATAAATAAAAATTACCTTCCCAATTTTTTTTACTAAAATTATTCATCTAAATCTTAATATATATTCATTTATATTTTAACTTTTAATTTCACTTAAATTCGAATTTCAAATCACATAATCTCACAATTACTCAACTAACAGTCCAACTCTAATAAAAAAATTGATTATAAATTTATATTATTGTAAAATTGATTGATTATACTCACTTATTTAGTTTTATTCTAACTTGTATGATTATGAGATATAGTTTGTTAAAAATTTAACAGCGTTATATCATTACTTATTAGAAAATTCTCAAATTTATTCTTAATTTATAAATTTTTCTTAAATCATAGAAAAATATGAGCAAATACTTAAAAATAATTGATTTAAAAAAAAAAAGACATGAACAATTCGAAGATTAATATACATTTAGAGAGTTCGGTAATAACAAAATATGACACTTTTATCAATGATGATCATCTTTATAAAATTTATATTTATTGCACATTTTATCGATCGCTTCCCTCAAAGACAAAATTCTGGTTCCACTCTTGAGTAGAACTACATGCACTTACCATTAATTGAGTGGTCCAATATTTTACATTTTCAATATGTCATGTGCTCCAAGTAGTGGTCGATCGAGTGCCCACAATTAACGCACTAGTACTGTATTATATATATATATATACAATTCAAGTATGCATACCAAATGATGATCTTATCTTTTAATTTCTAGCGTCTAATTAAGGAACACATGATAAAAGGTTGTGCAAGATATTGATAATCATCAATATCACTCCCGTATTGTATAAATAGACAGGTCCCCAATTTAGGCATATCTCACGTACCCCTAAACCAAGCATTAAATATCAGAATCCCAAAACATAGAGAGAACCATCTCAAACATCATGATCATGAAAGGTACTGTCCATGTGAAGTACTACGGCCTTCTTGTAACCCTGGCCCTCATGATGTTGGCTTTGGCCGCTTTCTCCGGCCACCTCGCCTCTGCCTATGACCCCAGTCCTCTACAAGATTTTTGCGTTGCAATCAAGATTCCCATTCCTTCTGTTTGTATGTACAAATTTCTTGTCATCGGCCATCCATTATATATGTACTATTATGGAACTGTAGCCCCTTTTAATTTTATAACAATCAATATATATTTAGGAACTGATCATATTCTTAATTTTTGCAGTAGCTGTGAATGGAAAGTTTTGCAAGGATCCAAAACTTGCTACGGCCAATGATTTCTTCTTCACGGGACTACAAATTCCTAGAGACACCACAAATCCACTCGGCTCAAAGGTTACTCGTGTGACAGTGGACCTCATACCAGGCCTCAACACATTGGGAATATCCTTGGCTCGTATTGACTATGCTCCATATGGTTTGAATCCTCCCCATTCACACCCTCGTGCCAGTGAGATTCTAGCAGTTGCAGAGGGTACTCTTTATGTTGGTTTTGTAACGTCTAATACTGATGATAATCGCCTTTTCGCCAAAGTTCTATACCCTGGAGATATCTTTGTGTTTCCAATTGGTCTCATTCACTTCCAGATGAATGTGGGAAAGACTAAAGCTATTGCTTTTTCCGGTTTCAACAGCCAGAATCCTGGAGTTATCACCATAGGAAATGCTCTCTTTGGATCCTATCCTCTCATCAATCCTGATGTTCTTGCCAAAGCCTTCCAACTGGAAAAGAACGTGGTCAACTTCCTTCAAAAACAGTCCTGGCCATACAATTAGCTAGAGAAATATACGTAATATTAACTTATACGTTACGGTATGGAAGTTTAAAAATGTAAGAATAACGCTACGGCCGTTCATGTCATTAATGGTACTTTTGTCATTAATTATAATCACACCAATAGATGCCACATGTTTTAAGTACCTTTAGAATCAATCAGTTCAAAGAAAAATCAATTGTATGTTAACCAATTAGTGTGATTAATTAAAGATAATAAAAAAAAAATAATCTAAGAATATTGTGATGTTTTATATGCTTGCTACGTTATTGTAACGTGATAATTAATTAATAAAATAAAACGGTTTCTAGCTTTAGCTATATATGGCGTTTGGCAATGGATCGGGTACATTGCAAGTGCATGGTTAAACTTTTGATTACGTGATTTTGAACCAACAAATTATGAAATCTCAATTATAATCAAACTGCATGCCATCAATATTATATTAGATCGATCGTGTTCTTGCCTTCTTCTGCTAAACATATACCAATAGGCCGCAAATGACAAGATAAATTGCTTATATAAAACTGTGAGTATAAGTTGTACGTTTAGTAAATGAGATAGAGAAATATAAATTCTCAAAACTTTAAAACTTTTGAGGATTTTCTTTTCAAACATCATTAAAATGTAAAATAATTTTCAATTTTAATTTTCAAATTTTTTATCTAATCATTATGTATAACTTAATTATAAATTAAACATCTTAACTCAAACTATTTTACTATTTTACTATTAGTAATTTACAAAATTTTAAAATACTCCAAAGTGATCGAAAGTGATCGGTCAAAAGAAATCAAGGGAATTAACTAACCAGTTGGAGGAAGTCCATGAAAATCATCATTATGTGGTATCATTTTTCTTTCCTTACAGAAGTGCCATTTAATTCGATGCTTTGAACGTTGATTTCTTCCATTCACTTTAATTTGCAGCATCAAATTAGGCTGTAGGGATATTGAGATTTTGAAACTAGAAAGCCTACGCCACACGTACTACTGATCTCATGAGGATCAGCACGCTGCCGTACCTGCATCATTAATTTATTATGAGTTAAATTAATTTGGCGTTAATTAGATTAATGTATATAGGACGCACATTAATTTAGACCGAGCACGCGCGTATATATACGTACTTAGTCTTCACATCTTTGTCGTATTCACGTCAATAAAGATGGAAATAATATTGAGCTAGCCTGCTAGGTGAGAAATTAAGGCTTGTTCTTACTTAGTTTGTGGAATAATAAACTGCATGCAGTACTACTAGTACACACGTTCATTCCATTATTTGAAGGGGTCGTCGGATTTGGTTGCATTTAATTCAATGTATGTGTGCGGTAGTGGTTAAAGAATGTTTCCCCCATTAATTAGATAAATTAATAATAATCGATAACCTCATATTAAAGAGTTGACAAGTCTTACACGATTATGGCAAAAACATATGGACCAATTCAGTTAATTCCTCTCTATAAATAGGGATGTGACCATCCCAACATTTCTCATAATTCCCAGCTCCCAAGCAATATTAATTACACACTGATAGATCATAGCCTCAAATATGATGAAGTACTCCAAGATTGTTCCCAAGTATGCCCTTGTAACTGTGGCCCTATTGGCTTTCGCTTGTTCTCTCGCCTCTGCCTATGACCCCAGTCCCTTGCAGGACTTTTGTGTTGCTATCGACAATCCTGCTTCTGCTGGTATGTACACATTATTATTGCTATATTGTGGAGTATTGATTTACTAGCTCCTGTAATTTAGAATCTGAACACAGATATATATATATATATATATATATATATAGACACATATGTAATTAATATGCTTGGATTCCATTTTAAACTACCTAATTTCCTTTTCTGCAGTATTTGTGAACGGGAAGTTTTGCAAGGACCCAAAGCTTGTCACTGCTAATGATTTCTTTCGCTCGGGGTTGAACATGCCCGGAGATACCTCAAATAAAGTAGGGTCAAATGTCACTGCCGTAACAGTGGAACAATTACCAGGCCTCAACACTCTAGGCATATCCTTGGCTCGCATTGATTTTGCACCATATGGCTTAAATCCTCCCCACACTCACCCTCGTGGCACTGAGTTTCTTGTAGTCATAGAAGGTACTCTGCATGTTGGCTTTGTCACATCCAATAATGCAGACGGCAACCAACTCTTTACCAAAGTTCTAAATAAGGGAGATGTCTTTGTGTTTCCAATTGGTCTCATTCACTTCCAGTTGAACGTGGGAAATACTAAGGCCATTGCCTTTGCTGGTCTCAGCAGCCAGAATCCTGGAGTCATCACCATTGCCAATGCAGTCTTTAAATCCAATCCTCCTATCAATGCTAATGTTCTTACCAAGGCCTTCCAAGTAGACAAGAATCTGGTTAACTATCTTCAGAAGCAACTCTAATTGCCTAAACTAAAATCATAGATTTCAAGATTATATTTGTAATATTACCCGCGGCAATAAACCATTAGATGGTGTACTGATTAATTATTACGTTCTTTGTCATGTTTCCCAGCTTGTAACGTCATTGAAATTCTTATTCAAATAAAATGGTTGTTTATTTACAGTACTCTCTTTATTATAATTATGAACGAGCTGGCGCAATATTCTTTTTTTCCTTCCAAAAGTACTGCCGCCAGCTCGCATTGTTGCATGCTAGCACCTCTGCGACAGCAAAACTTATATAGAGCATCAAAGCGTGTAGACAGCAAAACTTATATGTTGTTAAGATGAAATCATATAAAAGGGGTGCAATAAGATGAAAACATATAAAAGGGGTGCAAATCATGGATATATATGTGATAGAATAATGTTAGATGTATGTAGATTGTGCAAGTTTATTATTAAAAAATCATTTTTATTATTATTATTTTCATGCGGATTCTATATATGTTTATTCATTTTTCTCAAAATGATTGTACAACACTTACTCCAAAACTATAAATATCATTTCTATTATTTCTTTGCTTTGACATATAGAAGAGGATTATTTCAGCAAAATATTGGTGTTTGAATTGCAAAGAACGAAAGATTTTGAGAGAAAATGTGTTCATAATTATATAGAAGAGATCTGATTTTCTTTATGTGTTTTTTTTTTCTTTGCTGATCAGTTGAAGAGAATGAAGTCAATTAATTATTAGAAGGATTGGGAGAGACCTTTATATGATAATTTTCTTCTAACGTACGTATACGAGCATTTGGGTATTCTTTCTCACTTATGTTTTTTTTTTTTAGGAGTACTTGTTAATATTATTTCCAAGTTTGTATAATTAATGGTGATTATACTTAGATTGACACTTGAAGTTTTGATTCTTGAATTAGAAGATCATACGTGTAGTGTAGATTTCACGTGCTACAAGAAAATTAAGTTTTTGTAATCAATCATTTGTGACTAAATTAAAGACTATTTATGATTAATTATGACTATAAATAATTATTTCGTTAAAAATAACTAATCGTTAATAAATAATTTTTTTTGTAGTGATGAAACTTCATGATGGATTGTGTATTTCTCCAAAAATAAAATATGAAGTGAAAGAATATGATGAAAGGCCGGCCCTCACCGATCTGATTAGCTTGCTAGCTAGCTACGTACCAACATATGAAGTACACGATATACGTTCGGATCAACAATCAAGTTATTTTTCTGTTTTCTTTTTTCAATTGGGGTCAAGCTGGAGTTGGAGTCAATATTAATAAGACATTGAACTGGAGTAATAATTACATATATTTATCATTAATAAATGAAAGAAAACATCAACTTAAATCATGAGGTATACTGAATAATTAATTTATAATTACTTGAAATGTATAAATCGATTCCCATAGTGCATGATCTAGATCACGATCATTCATGATGCTGATGATCACTAATATTATTTGCGCCGCGCATGTGAATTAGAAAGGCCGCATAGTTATGATCTAGTTCTTGATCATCATCGATCACTAGTACTACTCAACATCCACATATATATAGCTACCAAAGAATAAGTCAATTCACACGTAAGAGTCCTTAAGCCAATTTCAAACTTTATATAAATAATCTACCGTCCAAGTAAACTTAAGACGTTTGTTTTTGGATTGACCGAAGAAAAATTACATTAATTGAAGGAGACGAATTTGGATGGCATTTTCAATATCTGAGAGCTGTAGTGGTTAAAGAATGCTTCTCCCCATGTATTAATAATAAACAAATTTGTTAAAAGCTGACCAAGAATTAGACGTACCTAGCCCTCCTTAATTACCTTCTCGATCCTTGCATAAATAGGCATTCATGTTCCCAAGCATGCAAGATTCCTCACCCCTCACCCAAAGCCAGAATACACAGAATACTGAGAACCTGATCCAAAGAAATGCCAATTCGCATTTATGGATAGTAATCTTAATTATATCCATATATTTTGGAGTCTAATACACTCAGATTTACATAGATACAGAATTTAACAGGATACTTCCAGTTTTGCAGTTGTCATGAGTTCAACCGGCAACGTGGTTCTCCAAATTGTAATGATCACCATATATATATATATATATATATATATATATATATTTTATATATAGAGGGTACTGCACCATTACATTAATGAAGAGTTATAATGATATTTCCTACTTCAGCATCCACAATAGTTCACAAAATTAATAATTTTCCCGTAGCCTTTTTCCCCACCCCGCCCTTCCCCATTCAAAATTAGCCATTTTTTTGCTGCCATATATGAAAAGGCGTCCAACTCATTGACTTTATTGCCCGGCTAAAACGTCTCGTTGCAATCCTTTTTGTTATATTGAGAATTTAGTTCATCGATTTCTTAAGAGATTGGGGCAAGAATTATGCAAGTTGATCTCACCAGAAAAAAAGAGAGATGTAACGGGTGGAAAATGCATGCATGTCAAGATCATCCGATCGACTGCCACGGATCAGTTAAAATCGATCATTTTGCTTTCACTTTCAGCTTTATAATTATGAAACACGAATGAAATAGGAACGAAATGCAAAAAATATGCAAATAAAAAAAAAAAAAAAAACCCAAAAAATATACAGACGAAATGCGTATGAATTGCAGATGAAACGGGTACAAAACGCGTACGAACCGCGTCTGAAACGCGTTCATAACGCGTACAAACCGTGTTCGAAACGCGTCCAAAACGCGTACGTAAAGTGTTCAATACGCGTTTACGTTACGTGTTCAAAACGCGTACGAAACGCGTACGAAACGCTTCTGAAACGTGTATGAAACGCGTTTAAAACGCGTACGAATCGCGTCCAAACGCATACGAATCGTATTTGAAACGCGTATGAATCGCGTCCAAAACGCGTACGAAACGTGTCTGAAACGCGTCCAAAACGCGTACGAACCGTGTTTGAAACGCGTCCAAAACGCGTACGTAACGTGTTCAATATGCGTTCGAAACGCGTACGAAACGCTTTTGAAACGTGTACGAAACGAGTCCCAAACGCGTACGAATCGCGTCCAAAACGCGTACGAATCGCGTAGGAAACGCGTCCGAACCGCGTAAGAACCGTGTGCGAAACGCGTCCAAAACGCGTACTTAACGTATTCGAAACGCGTACGAACCGCGTTCGAATAGTGTAGGAAACGCGTCCGAAACTCCAAAAAACGCGTACGAAACGCAAAAAAAGCGCAGAAACGCGAAGAAAGCCAAAAAACGCCGAAAAGCCCAAAAAATGCAAAAAACAAAAAAACAAAGAATTTCAAAAACAAAAAACTCCTTCAAAATGCCAAATAAACAGGATAAAGGAAAAAAAAAAAATCCTCAAAAATCGAAAAAATGTCAGAAATTCCTGAAAAAATGTGCTAAGCTAATTTTTAAACGTGAAGTTGTGTATTTTTTTATTTTTATTTTTATTTTTAATAATTAAGAATTTTAAAAAATATATTTAAAAAAATTTCAAATATATTAAATAATAAATAATAAAATAATTGTAAAAATATCATTACTCCAAGTAAAACTAGAAAAACGAACGACTCAGTAAGGCCGAGTGAAATCTTTAGGATTAAACAAGAAAGAAATGAAATCAATTGACTTTTGGCCACAAAGTCGGCATTAATGGCATTTGGATATAACAAACAAAATTTAAGGAGAATATATATATATATATATATGTAAACCTGGCCTAATTTAGTAATTTATATGGAGGCCAAGACTACTAGTACTGTATAATATTTGTTATATTAATTATTAAGTTCTTTGTCATGTTTCCTTTGTAACGCCATTATATTGAAATTCTTGTTGAAATAAAATGGTTGTTTAATATTTACAGTACTCAGGGGCGGAGCCGCTAATGCCTTTCGGGTAGGTGGGTGAGGCTACCGCCCCCCAAACTTAAAAAAACAAAACTTAATTTAGTATATAAAAAAATAATTTTTTTAATATATTTAAAATTGTCCCCTCAATACTCAAATTTTCAAAATTTTTATTAAAATTTTTCTCTCAATATTTTTTTTTCCTTTACTTGTTTTTAATTTCCTCATACCCCATTAAAAGTAAGAACAATATATTTTTTTTTTCTGTTTGTAATGGTCTATAGTTAACAAACTACAAAAATCTTAAAAAAAATTAAGATAATTTTATAAACATATATTTTATTTATATAATTTTACGTTTACATATCGTCCTCCAAATACGAAATTTTAATTCAGCCCTGACAATAACGATCTCTTTGTTACAAGGAACGAGCTGCTGACGCAATATTCTTTATTTCCTTCCAAAAGTACTGCGCCATCTCGCATTACTAGCATGCTAGCACCTCTGCGACAGCAAAACTTATATAAAGCATCAAAGTGTAGACAGCATTAAAACTTACATGTTGTTAAGATGAAACCATATAAAAGGGGTGCAAATCATGGATATATATATATATATATATATATGTGATACTGAGTCAGATCAAATGCCATTAATTCGCATTTATGGATAGTGATCTTAATTATATCCATATATTTTGGAGTCTAATATTACACTCAGAATTTAAGAGGATACTTCCAGTTTTGCAGTTGTGAGTTTAAGCAACTAGGTTCTTCAATATCCACAATAGTTCACAAGATTAATAATTTTCTCGTAGCCTTTTTCCCCACCCCGCCCTTCCCCATTCAAAATTAGCCATTTTTTTCCTGCTATGAAATGGTTTGTCTAATCAATTTCGGGCTCAGTTATTCTTTACATGGATCCACCTCTCACTTCTCAAGCGACTTCGGATGCTTAAACAGGAGACCAAAACGTGCGTACATAGGTTATGATTTTTCAATAGCGGGCGTGGTAGGGGATCAGGTCAAGTAAGTGCACCGTGCTAGCATGCATGGTAATTGCAACCATACTGAGAAGGACACAAGTAATAGGAAGACTGTCATGAGAGAGACAGAGAGAGAGATGCAACAAATCTCAACCTAGTCCAAAACAAACAAAAAAGAAGAATTAGCAAGTCACGGCCCAAACGGAGCCCAATATGAACAAACTGTTCAAACGACCCATTTCACGAGTAAATTGGTTTCAGAAGGCCTATAAGTGTCCATGGTCAGATCGTGAATTCTCGGCCAGCATTGCCAATTAATAGGGTCCGACAGACAGACTCTAGGCCCATTAGTAACATTTATGCCTTGAAAGCAGTGTTTTAAATACCGTGCTGTACCGGCCGGTACAAAAAAAACAACTTTTCGTTTCGGCCGATTTTTCGGCCGTACCGGCCGGTACGGCCGAAATCGGCCGAAAAATGTCCGGTACGGCCGGTACCGGCCATACCGGATTTCGGCCTTCCCAGTTTTTTTTTTTTTTTTAATTTTTTAACCTCAATTTAGACTAAATTAATTACATATATATATTTATCTATATAATTTATTTATATATTAACTATTATTTTGAAATATAATTTATAATTGTATTTATATATATAATTTATTTATGTATAAATTATTCCGAAACGGTACACGAAACGGTACCGGTACCGAAATATTTCGTTTCAATGACTTGACCGGTACCGGTACCGGTACGGTATTCAAAACATTGCTTGAAAGTGGTTGCTTTTAGTTCCACAAACCATGTGGGAACTAAGCCAAGATAATAGTGTTAAGCCACAAAGATTTTGGGAATTGGTACATTCCAAATTCACTCTTTAAGATCTATTTTTTATAAGAATATAAAAAATAATAATAATACCAAATTTTTCATGTAAAAAATTTCTAAAACAAGAAAAAAATCACCAAATTTAAAAAAGAAAATTTATTATATAAAATATTATTACAATCACATAATTTTTTTCTTATCTCAAATACACCTACAAAATTTCTCCGCAAGCAAATTTTGTTGGGAAATCCGGCCGATCGACGGACAGCAAATACGAAACCACGCAGCGGATGCAAACAAGAGAAATAAAACTAAAGACAGAGAACAGAAATGGACACCAAATATGAAGTGGTTCAACTCAAATTGAGCCTACATCTACTGTTGGGTCGGTCTAAATCACTATAATAACAAAGATGGAGTACACTTCTCGGAGGTTACGAAGCTCTCTTTCTCTCACAAGGCTCTCAACCCTTTACAAGTAGGCTCTCACTGATCTACAAAATCAAACAAGGAGAAAATGGGATACGGACGCCTATGTTCGTAATCTCGCTCGAGCGAAATCGCTTGATCTCCACAGCTCTCTGCTTCCGCTCTCTTTGTGCACAAATGCCCTTGATCCACATTCTCGCTCGAGCGGAACACTATTTCAGACGGCGCTAACCCTAGTTCCTGGAAGCGATGCAACCCTAGGATTGATTCTCGCTCGAGCGGGAGGTCGAGCGAGAGTCGAGCGAAATCTCTGCCTGGATCCAAAACTCTTCGTTTGATGTCTCGCTCAAGTGACTGTCGAGTGAGGGTCGAGCGAAATTACGGGTTGAAAACTCCAAGTGCAATTTGATGTGCTTCATTCAAGCCACATCTCAACAAATCTCCATCTTGGCTTGAATAAGCCCCACAAAGTGATTCTGGACAAAAGACCCACAAATCCTTCAACCACGGAAGGAATACCCAACACGAAATACGAAATCTATCTTTGAAGAACTCACTTTCCACACAAAAGTCTTCAACACCATAGACGACATCTGAAGATTCATTATCTTCACCCAAACGGCAAATCACCACAATACAGACTGTTTACTTAAACAAACGGCTTCTGAATACAAATGAAAACAACCAAATATTCTTCAGCCAAAGTAAGAATCAACAAAAGCCTGCATGAGCATACACAAAAGGTGACCAACTGCCCCCTTTATTTACCAGTTGTAGACCTACTCTCACTGTGCACCAATGCCAATCAACTATGAAGCTCTTTGCAACTCCACATTCTTACTATAACTCTCTCTCATTTCTGTGGAAACAAAAGAAAAGAAAATTCACCAAATAGCAAGATGCGTTGTCCGCTTCACTGACGGTTTGTAGACAAGCCTGGCAAACCAAAAGCAAACTGTAAACTCTGTCACTCAAAGCCTATCTCATTCCATTCAGTTACTTCGTGGAGTGAAACAAAATTGTATGGTCTGAGTAACGCTCTACCTTCTTGTCTATAGATCACTGTCTTCTCTAAAGTGTTTGAACACCAAACACGTCACAAAGAAACAGATAGACAAAACCAAACTTCCAATGATCATAAAACAAATACAAGTTTAATACAAAATAAGACTTTACACAAGATGTATCCTGATCAGAAATACTACAGGAACCCTGATTCTACACTGCTTCCTAACAATACAATGCAAATAAAAAACCAAGATTACTGACTTCTGATCACACCAAGCAAAAGCTGCTGACTCATAAATGACCATCCTGTCTAGTGGATCCGCACGTGACACATGCGAATAACATCTAAATCTGGAGCATGTCAGGATACTCCACCTGTCACTACACTGCCCTCAAGGAAGTAGAGACTAACGGTCATCTTCTTCACTGTCATCATTACTAGAGGAACTTTCCTCTTCCTCCACATTTTTCAATTGAGGACACTCACTTCTGTAATGACCCTTCTTATGGCAGTGGTAACACTTCACTTTTCTCTTGTTAGATCTGGAGCTACTGGATCTGGAACTACTTTTATTCTTCCCTGAACATCCTTCCCCGGATCTATTACTAGAAGAACATTTCACAAACAAACCCTCGGCTTGATTGTTCATGCCTAAACCCCCAAATTTTGTTCTCAATTTCTGAGAATTCAAAGCAGACTTGATATCTACTAAGGAGATTGTATCTCTACCATACAACATTGAGTTTACAAAATTATCAAACGAAATAGGCAATGAACACAAAACAATTAAGGCTTGATCTTCCTCATCAATCTTAATGTCTATGTTCCTCAGATCCATTATAATCTTATTAAATTCATCTAGATGTGCAGAAATAGAAGTACTTTTCTCCATTTTGAGAGTGTATAACCGTTGTTTCAAAAACAACCGGTTAGTGAGAGATTTCTTCAAGTACAAGCTCTCTAGCTTGTTCTACAGATCAACCACGGTCTCCTCCTCTGCAACTTCCCTCAAAACTTCATCTGATAGTGATAATAGAATGGTACTGTGAGCTAATTCCTCATTCCATGACGATGCACGAGACTCACCAGTCACTCCTTCTATAACCTTGAACAGACCCTGCTGACGCAACAAAACCTTCATCCTCAAGTGCCATAAATTGAAACTATTCTAACCGTCAAATTTCTCTACTCCAAAATTTACTGAGGCCATCCCTTAACGCTCTGATACCAATTTGTTGGGAAATCCGGCCGACCGACGGATAGCAAATACGGAGCCATGCAGCGGATGCAAACAAGAGAAATAAAACTAAAGATGGAGAACATAAATGGACACCAGATATGAAGTGGTTCAGCTCAAACTGAGCCTACATCCATTGTTGGGTCGGTCTAAATCACCATAATAACAAAGATGGAGTACACTTCTCGAAGGTTACAAAGCTCTCTCTCTCACAAGGCTCTCAACCCTTTACAAGTAGGTTCTCACTGATCTACAAAATCAAACAAGGAGAAAATGGGAGACGGACGTCTGTGTTCATAATCTTGCTCGAGCGAGCCTTTCTCGCTCGAGCGAAATCGCCTGATCTCCACAGCTCTCTGCTTCCGCTCTCTCTGTGCACAAATGCCCTCGATCCTTATATAGGCTGTATCTCGCTCGAGCGAGACATTCTCGCCCGAGCAGAACACTATTCCAGACGGCGCTAACCCTAGTTCCTGGAAGCGATGCAACCCTAGGATTGATTCTCGCTCGAGCGGGAGGTTGAGCGAGAGTCGAGCGAAGTCTGTGCCTGGATCCAAAACTCTCCGTTTGATGTCTTGCTCGAGTGACTGTCGAGCGAAGGTCGAGCGAAGTTACGGGTTGAAAGCTCCAAGTGCAATCTGATGTGCTTCATTCAAGCCACATCTCAACAAATTTTAACTCCCATCTCTTTCCCTTTTACAAAAAAGACCAACATAAAAATTTTACTAAAGTTAAAAATTAACTAATTAAGCTTTTGATTGGTGAATTTTGCCAATGAGACTAAACCGTTTTTTATATGCCTTAGGTTTTGCTCTTCCATTATTTTTCATCAATGTGAGACTAATGCTAAAGAGCAAAACTCAACAAAAAAGAAGTGCTAAAATCACAAAGATATTATATTAAAATAAATTTACAAACTGACGTAATTTTATTTGATCTATCAAATCTACTTTACAATAAATTTATAGTTTTATAATTTTATAAATCATATCATTCACATTTTTTTGTGAGATTATTTTATATAACCAGTTTATAGTTAGAATATTTTTGATTAAATTTATGAAAAACTACTAATCCTGCCGAACTTCCCACACAAAAGATACTCTTTCATCATTGATTTGGAGAAAGGAGTTCTACGTCGTTTTTTTTTTTTTTCCCTCAAATAAAATAAACTTCGTTATAAACCAGGTCTTCAGTACATAGCTCAAATTTAACAACTATACTACTCAAAACAACTTAAAAAGGAGAATTTACAACACGTGGATCCTTGTCACCATGAAATTCCAAAAAACAATTGTGGGATTTTGATCAAAGGTACTACGCTTCCAGAAATATTTTTGAATGCTACCCATTACACAATTACATGTGAGCATTGATTCTAAGAACAATGTATTTTTACCCCTTCCTAGTTCTCAAAATTTCTCTAGCATTAATCTTGAGTCTCCGATAACATTTTCTTCAATCCACTCATAGTTTTCTTGATGCTCTTTTAAGGCTGAGATGGTTCTCTGGGAGTCCTCCCTCCCCCTCAATTATGATATCTTTTAAGTTTTTAGATTGGCCTTCTTGTACTCCTATGAGTGCAGCCATGACTTCATTTGCATGCAGTGACCGTATTGAGTATCCATCTCCAACCAACATCCAAGCACGTCACCGGTCACGCCAATAAGTTTTTGGTTTTGTTTGTTTACCTTTGTCTTGTACCGTTCTTGCCGATAAGATTAAGACTACGAGTTCCATTTTAATTCGTTGCCGTCATTATCGTTGATGTCAGTCTCCCACCAAATTATTTGGCCAAAACAAATGAAAACTCAGGCTCGTTGTCACTACCACTTCTCAATATGTTTGTACATAGTATTCACCACATCATTTCCCACAACATATCTTACATCATTATTTTACTATAACTCTTAATTTTTCTTTTTATAATAATTAGTCCATTGTTATAAAATTAAAAAGGAAATATTATTATAAGAGAAAAGAAACTATTTTAAAACTCTCTAAAACTTTTTTCTTTCTATATATTTTCTTATAAAATTTATAACAATTGAAACTCATATTTATAAGCCTTAAAGTTACTATACAAATTACTATACAAGTCACTGTGTAAGATTTAAAATAATAATGATAAAATCATTTACATAATTTAGTAGTGGGACTGGAGGGCGACAATCGTCTTCCCAATGAATTTATTACACTCCACTTTGAATGACTACCCATAAAAAATCTGTCTCGTTAAAACATTGCCAAAGAAAAATCCAGTGTGAAGAAAAACTAATGACGAAGGAAAAAGAGTACAGTCTTCTTATGTATCCACAAGTGTTTTAAGATTACCTTATTAAAATCTTGCAAAGGAAAATCCAATGAAACAAAACCTTAGCGAAGGAAAAAAAGTACAATCAGCATAAGTTTTCAGGATATTAACTCCCTCTGAAAAATGCACGACGATAGATTTTTGAGTTTTCGCATTCCAATGTTATGCACAATCTTCTTGAATATCGCAGTTGATAATGTCTTTATGAATAAATCTGCCAAATTATCACTGGATTGTATCTACTTGACATCAATTTCACATTTTTCTTAAAACTTATGAGTATAATAGAATTTAGGTGAAATATATTTGGTTATGTAAATTTTGATATATCCTCATCTGATTTGAGTGATACAAGCAGTATTATCTTTATATAAAATTGTTAGGCTATCATTAATCATTAGAAGACCATACTTTTTTAGAATATGTTTGATCACTGATCTCAGTCAAATACACTCTCGACTTGCTTCATGAATTGTAATGATTTCTGAATAATTTGAAGAAGTAGCAGATATTATTTTCCTTAACAGATCTCCATGATATGACAGTATCTCCATAAGTAAATAAATATCCAGTTTGAGATCTACTTCTGTGTAGGTCTGAAAGATATCCTGCATCTGCATACCCAATCAATTATGAACTTGATCCACATTGATACAATAATCATATATCAATCATACCATGAAAGTAACGAAAGACATATTTAATGTCATTCCAATGCATTCGAGTTGGTGTAGAACTATATCTTGCAAGCAGATTAACTGAGAATATAATATCTGGTCGAGTGCAATTTGCAAGATACATCAAAACTCTAATTGTATTGAGATATGGTACATCGGGACCAAAAATTTCTTCATCGTAATCACAAGAACGGAATGGATCATTTTTCATATTAAGACTTCGAACAATCATTTGAGTAATCAGGATATGAGTTTTGTCTATATAAAAATATTTCAAGACTTTCTCTGTATACATGGACTGATAAATAAAAATTTCATTTGGCAAGTGCTCGAGCTACAGGTCGAGATAAAGTTTTATTTTACCAAGATCTTTCATTTCGAATTCATTCTTTAAATATGTAGCAGTTCTTGAAATCTCTTCAGTAGTTTCCACAATATTTAAGTTATCAACATAAACCGCAATAATGATAAATCTGAATTCTAATTTATTAATAAAAACACATGGGTATATAAGATTATTTTCAAATCCTTCTTTAAATAAATATTCGCTTAATCGATTATACCACATGTGTCCGGATTACTTCAACCCATATAAAGATCTTTGTAGTCTGATAGAGTACATATTTTTAAATGTACTTGTAGATGTTTCAAGTATTTTACATTCTTCAGGAATTTTCATATATATGTCATGGTCTAAGAATTCATATAAATATGCAGTGACCATATCCATCAACCGCATTTCTAATCCTTTTGTAACAATCAGACTAATAAAAAATCTAGATGTGATTGTATCTATAACGGAAAAATATGTTTCTTCATAATTAATCTCGGGTTTCTGTAGGAAACTTTGTGCGACAAACCGTGCTTTGTACTGCACAATTTCATTTCTTTCATTACGTTTTCGTACAAATACTCATTTATATCCAACATGCATTACATCTTTTGGTGTTTGGACAACATGTCCAAATACTTCTCGTTTTTCTAGCAAATCTAATTCAGCTTCAATGGCTGCTTTCCATTTTGGCCAATCATTACTACGTCAATATTTTTCGTCGGTTCTTGACTCACTTTCTTCATTACTTTTAGTAATGTCAATTGTCATTTTATATGAAAATATGTTGTCGACAACAGTTTTATTTCTATCCAGAATTTTTTCAATATTCATGAAATGTATTGAGATCTCATTATTTTCAGATATCTGTTACTCTTTAGGGGAAAAAATTCCGTGAAACACCTCTTCAGGAGGTTCCTTTTCAGGAGATTTAACCTCTTTTAGAGTATCAATTATATTTTTAGCATGTATTATGGGTATTGGTTATTCAGAAATACAAAATTCATTTTGTATCTTTTTCTTTCGAGAAATTTTATTTTTTGCACCAACAGGTCTTCCATGCTTCAAGCGTGTCTTAAACTCACCTATTACTGTTTTGACAATTTGTCTTTCAGAAACTTCAATCTTTTCTAGAGTATTAATAGCAAGAATATAAGATTTTACTACACATTTAGTGTCAATAAATACATCCAGTAATTAATTTGAAACATTTTATAAATGAATAATCCTCTGAATTTTCAATTTACATTCATTTGTAGATGGATCAAATTGAGACAAGATTTTATTACCCATTAATGAAAAAGTGGATAATTCAAAGTGACAATCCTCAAAACGTACTTTAAGCATATCCCTTGTAAGGGGGTCAAGATATCTGATAATAGATGGAGAATCAAAACTAATGTATATTCCAAATCTACGTTGATAACTCATTTTTGTACGTTGTGGAGATGCAATTGGAACATATACAGTATATCCAAAAGTACGAAGATGAGAAATATTTGGTTGTTGACCGAATGCAAGCTGTAATGGAGAATATTTATGATATATAGATAGTTTAATGCGAATTAATGATATTGCATGAAGTATAGCATGTCCCTAAGCCGAAATAGGAAGTATTGACTTCATAAGTAAAGGTCTAGCGATTAGCTGAAATATTTTGATCAAAGATTCAGTTAAACCATTTTGAGTATGTGTGTGGGTAACAGGATATTTAACATCTATTCCTGTTGACATGCAATAATAATCAAAAGTTTAAGATGAAAATTCACTTGTATTATCCAATCGAATGGTCTTAATTGGACGCTCACGAAATTGTGATTGTAATTTGATTATCTGAACAAGAAGTCTAGTAAATATAACATTTCTATTGGAAAGTAGAAAAACATATGACCATTGACTAGATGCATAAATCAAAATCATAATATATCTAAATGATCCACTTGATAGATGAATATGCCCATATATATCTCTGTGAATCCTTTTATAAAAAGGATAGAGATTTAACAATAACTTTTGAGGGAAATTGTCTGATAATCAACTTACCTTCAGAACATGCAGAGCACGGAAATTCATAGGGTAGAAATATCTTTTTATTTTTTAAGGGATGTTCATGCAAATTTTCAATAATTCGTCTCATCATTATAGATCCCGGATATCCAAGGCGATCATGCCAAATCATAAATATTTTGGGGTCAATGCACTTCTGGTACACTACCACATATGATTCAATTGTTCTTATTTTTGTATAATACAATCCAGAATATAGAGCATATATTGTTTTAGTAATAAAAATATGCTCTTTACTAGGGGTGTAAATGGTCCGGTCCGGTCCTGTCTAGAAAATTTGTAGACCGATTCCATTCGGTCCAATAATTCTCTCACCCTGGACTGGACCGAACATGAATTCGATCCATACCAGTCTGGTCCAATTTGATCTAGGGACGGTCTAGTTCGGTTCGGTTCAAGGGTGCCCCATATGATTTAATGAGCTAAATTTAATTTAAAAGTTTATAATGATCAAATATTTTTTTGGCTCAAATTTAATTACTATAAATTATAATATATTAATATTATAAGAGTATATATTATATATTAATATGTTAGTATATATTATATATTAAGTATGTTAGTAAATTATAACTAATAACACTATTACATTAGTATATTATATATTTATATATTAGTAAATAATGATAAATTAGTAATAATATATTAAATAATAATAATACACTTATTACTTATAAGTTATTACTAATATTCTATATAGATATATTATAATTTATATTTTTATACTATAATTAGTCAATTAATAAATAATAATATGTTAATATTATAATAGAGTATATATTATATATTAATATGTTAATATATATTATATATTAATTTATTAATTAATATTAATATTAATATTAATATTATAATTTATATACTACTTTTATATATACATATATAAACATATAGGTACGTGAGGTTCGGTCCAATCCAGGAGAAGAAATCCTTTGGACCGGGACCGGACTGGAATTAATCGGTCCATGTAAAATTTGGACCGGACCAGACTGAATGGAATTCGGTCCGGTCTAGTCTCAGTCCGGGACAACCGGTCCGATCCGGTCTTTTTATAGCCCTACTCTTTACTGCCTTCATTGGTCGTTTCAATATGGTAATTATTACGACATATATCTTTGAAACTCAATAAATGTCTTCTGGATTGTGAAGAGAATAGAGTATCATCAATATAAAATTCGGTGCTATTAGGCAACACAATATAAGCTTTTCTGGATCCCTCAATTAAATCTGATGAATCTGATATGGTATGGACATATGCTTTACTTAGTATTAGATTTTAAAAATATTTCTTATCTTTGAGAATTGTGTGAGTTGTAGTACTGTCAGTCAAACATATATCTTTTTCATTTAATTTAGAGATAAAAAAACTCATCAATGTGATCCATAATTCTACAAAATATACAAAATTTTTATTACAAATAATAGAAAGAAAAAACATTAATTGAGTAGAACACTTCCATCTCCAATTAATTGCTAATTTCTACCTTCAGGATGATTAAAGAAATCAAAGACATCAAGATGAGTAACATCTACATCTACTGAATCTAATAAATCATCTGATGATTTTACTAAATTTGTTTCAATTCTTTTATTCTTTTATTTAATAGATGCTTGATATAAATCAGCTAAGTGTCTAGCCGTACGATAGGTACGTGACCAATGTCATGCCATTCTACATCTATGGCACACCTCTTCACTTCTTTTTAAAGAATTATTCTGGAGATTTTTATCCATTTTTGAATTGTACTACTTCTAGTGATACGGTATATTATTATTATCCTTTTTACTGTGGTCAGTTTTGGGATCAATATTTATATAATTTTTCCTACTACGTTCACGCCACCGATTTTTTCTAAAGGATGCACCATTCACTTATGGGAATGATGCAAACCTATTACCATTCACTTCAGGGAATGATATTGAGCCAGTAGAGCGTAACTAGTGGTTTTTTAATAAAAGTTCATTGTTTTGCTCAGTTACTAGAAGACATGATATAAGTTCAAAATTTTTCTTGAGATTTTTCTCTAGATACTGCTGCTGCAGGAGCACATTCGAGGCATGAAAAAATAGAATAAGTCTTCTCTAACATATCATCATCGGTGATTTTCTCACCGCATAATTTTAGTACTGAACTTATTTTAAAAAGTGCGGAATTATACTCACTAACACTTTTATAATTTTGCAACATCAGGTGCAACTATTTATAACGAGCTCTTGGGAGGATGACAATCTTCTGGTGTTCATACCTCTCTCTTAAACTGTTCCACAAAATATATGGATATTTTATTGTAAGATATTCAGTTTTTAATTCTTCGTGAAGATTGTGCCGAAGGAAAATCATTACTTTAGCACGGTCTTGCAGAGACTTTTGATTTCCTTCTTTAATTGTTCCACCCAGGTTCATTGCATCAAGATGGATTTCAGCATCAAACATCCATGTTAAATAATTTTTTCCAAAAATATCAAGAGTAACGAATTCCAATTTTGTAAGTTTTGTCATTTTTTATACATATAAATAATGAAGTAAATATGTGTATTTTAAAAATATATTTATAGAGTCACACAAATTTTAAATAATAATCATCAATAAAATATATCAAAAACTACAAATAATATATTGAAAAACATATTGAAGAATAAGACCACTAACTTTAAAATTGATAGAACCGTTGTATTGATAACATGTTATAAAACTAAAAAAGAACTACGATTGCAAGAAAAAAAAATTTCTTTTAAACTCTCTTCTTTTTATATATTTTCTTATAGAATTTATAATAACTGAAACTCATATTTATAGGTCTTAAAATTATTATACAAGTTATTATATAAAATTTAAAATAATAGTTGTGTAATTATTTACATAATTTAATAGTAAAATAAGAAGACGGTAACCATATTTTCAATGAATTCATTGCAACCCTTTATTAATAAACTTAATAAGAAAAATGGAAAGGCTTGGTTATACAAAAGTATTAATTACCAACAAAAATTTCTCTTCTTGTAATGAACGAACGAAACGGCAGCCGCCCCCTATCCCACCACTAAAATTATGTGAATGACCCTACCACTATTATATTAAATTCTGCATAGTGATTTGCATAGTGATTTGTATAGTAACTTGCATAGTAATTTCAAAGCCTATAAATAGGGGCTTCAGTTGTAATTAAATTCATAAGAAAATATAGAGAGAGAAAGAAAATTTCAGTTCTTAAGAGTTTCAGAAAGAATTTCTTATTTCTCTTTTACAATAGTAGTTTCTTTTCGTTAATTTTATAACATGTTATCAGCACGACAGTTTTACCAATTCTGAAGCTAGTTGCCTTATTCCTCTGTAAGTTTTTCAATATATTATTTGAAATCTTTGATATATTTTATTGATGATTATCTGTGTGAATTTATAAATATATTTTCTGAGATACACATATATATTTCATTATTTATATGTGTAGAAAATGGCAAATCTTACAAAATTGGAATTTGTTGCTCTTGATATATCTGAGAAAAATTATTTATCCTAGATACTTGATGCTGAAATACATCTTGATGCAATGAACTTGGGAGAAACTATTAAAGAAAGAAATCAAGCATCCCTGCAGGAACGTGCTAAAGCAATGATTTTCCTTCACGACCATCTTCATGAAGAATTGAAAACTGAATATCTCACAGTAAAAGATCCCTATATTTTGTGGAACAATTTAAGGGAGAGGTTTGAACATCAAAAGACTGTCATCCTCCCAAGAGCTCGTTCTCAATGGTTGCACCTGAGGTTGCAAGATTATAAAAGTGTTAGTGAGTATAATTCGGCACTTTTTAAAATAAGCTCAGTATTAAAATTATGCGGTGAGAAAATCACCGATGATGATATGCTAGAGAAGACTTATACTACATTTCATGCCTCGAATGTGCTCCTGCAGCAGCAGTATCGAGAGAGAAAGTTCAAGAAATATTCTGAACTTATATCATGTCTTCTAGTAGCTGAGCAGAATAATGAGCTCTTATTAGAAAGCCACCAGTCACGCCCTACTAGCTCAATATCATTCCCTGAAGTGAATGGTAATAGGTTTGCATCATTCCCAGAAGTGAATGGTGCATTCTTTAGAAAAAATCGGAGGCGTGGACGTGGTAGGAGAAATTATAGAAATGTTGGTCCCAGGAATGACAACATTAAAAGGGATTATAATATACCATATCACCAGAAGTGGTATAATTCAGAAAGGAAAAAAAATCCTCAGAATAATTCTTCAAAGAAAAGTGAAGAGGTGTGCCATAGATGTGGAATGACTGGACATTAGTCACGTACCTGTCGTACGGCCAGACACTTAGCTGATTTATATCAAGCTTCTATTAAAGGAAGGAATAAAGTGCATGAAACAAATTTAGTAGAACCATCAGATGATTTATTAGATTCAGTAGATGTAGACGTTACTCATCTTGATGTATCTGATTTCTTTAATCATCCTGAAGGTAGTATTGAACACTTAATTGGAGATGAAAGTGTTCCACTCAATTAATGTATTTTCTTTCTATTAGTAATAAAAGTTTTGTATATTTTGTAGAATCATGGATCACATTGATGAGCTTTTTATCTCTGAGTTGAATGATAAAGATATATGTCTTGCTGACAGTGCTACAACTCACACAATTCTCAAAGAAAAGAAATATTTTCAAAATCTAACACTAAGTAAAGCCTATGTCCATACCATATCAGGTTCATCGGATTTAATTGAGGGCTCTGGAAGAGCTTATCTTGTGTTGCCTAATGGCACCAAATTTTGTATTGATGATGCTCTATTCTCTTCACAATCCAGAAGAAATTTATTGAGTTTCAAAGATATACGCCGTAATGATTACCATATTGAAACGACCAATGAAGGTAGTAAAGAGCATCTTCTTATTACTAAAACAATATCGGGCTAGAAGCTCGTATTAGAAAAACTGTCTGCTCTATGTTCTGGATTATATTATACAAAAATGAGAACAATTGAATCATATGTGGTAATGCACCAGAAGTGCATTGACCCTAAAGTATTTATGACTTGGCATGATCGCCTTGGACATCCGGGTTCTATAATGATGAGACGAATTATTGAAAATTCGCATGGGCATCCCTTAAAGAATCAAAAGATATTTCTACCCAATGAATCTCCGTACTCTGCATGTTCTCAAGGTAAGTTAATTATTAGACCATCTCCCTCAAAAGTCATTGTTGAATCTCCATCCTTTTTACAAAGGATTCACGGAGATATATGTGGGCCTATTCATCCATCAAGTGGACCATTTAGATATTTTATGGTTCTAATTGATGCATCTAGTCGATGGTCACATGTTTGTCTTCTTTCCACTAGAAATGTTGCATTTGCTAGATTTCTTGCTCAGATAATTAAACTACGAGCACAATTTCCTGAGTATTCAATTAAGACCATTCGATTGGATAATGCAAGTGAATTTTCATCTCAAGTTTTTGATAATTATTGCATGTCAATAGGAATAGATGTTGAACATCCTGTTGCCCATACACACACACAAAACGGTTTAGCTGAGTCTTTGATCAAAAGGCTTCAACTAATCGCTAGACCTTTACTTATGAAATCAAGACTACCTGTTTCTGCTTGGAGACATGCTATACTTCATGCAGCATCTCTAATTCGCATTAGACTATCTGCATATCATAAATATTCTCCATTACAGCTTGTATTTGGTCAACAACCAAATATTTCTCATCTTCGTACTTTTGGATGTGCTGTATATGTTCCAATTACACCTCCACAACGTACAAAAATGGGCCCTCAACGTAGACTTGGGATATATGTTGGTTTTGATTCTCCATCCATTATTAGATACCTTGATCCCCTTACATGGGATATGTTTAAAGCACGTTTTGAGAATTGTCATTTTGACGAATCAAATTTTCCGTTAATGGGTAAAGAAAAGTCGGTGCTTGAAGCACGACAAGATATTACTTGGGATAATAAGACCCTGTCTCATTTTGATCCTCCTACAAATGAATGTAAACGGGAAGTTCAAAGGATTATTCATTTGTAAAATGTTACAAATCAGTTACCGGATGTATTTACTGACACTAAAGGTATAGTAAAATCTTATATTCCTGCTGTTAATACTCCAGTAATGATTGAAGTCCCTGAAGGACAAATTGTCAAAACAGCAATAGGTGAATCTAAAACACGCCTGAAGCGTGGAAGACCTATTGGTGCAAAAGACAAAATTTCCAGAAGGAAAAGAATAGAAAATGAATTTGGTGTCCTTGAAGAACACGTACCCACAATACAGGCCACAAATATAATTGGTGCTCCTAAAGAGCTCAAATCTTCTATTCCAGAACCTTCTGAAGAGGAAACTCCTGAAGAGTATAAATTTCCTAAAAAGGGACCTCCTGAAAAGGTGTGTCATGAAATGTTTTTCCCTTAAGAGGAACAGGTACCTGAAAATAATGAGATCTCAATACATTTCATGAAAACTGGAGAAATTCTGGATAGAAATAAAACTGTTGTCGACAACATATTTTCATATAAAATGGCCCTTGACATTACCAGAAGTAATGAAGAAAGTGAGCCAAAAAGCATCGAAGAATGTCAACGTAGAAATGATTGGCCAAAATGGAAAACAACTATTGAAACTGAATTAAATTCGCTAGCAAAAGGAGAAGTATTTGGACCTGTTGTCCAAACACCAAAGGGTGTAATGCCTGTTGGATATAAATGGGTATTTGTACGAAAACGTAATGAGAAAAATGAAATTGTGCGGTACAAAGCACGGCTTGTTGCACAAGATTTCATTTATATGAAGATAATACTGTTTGTATCATTCAAATCAGAGGAGGATATATCAAATGTGCGGTACAAAGCACGGCTTATATGAAGATAATACTGTTTGTATCATTCAAATCAGAGGAGGATATATCAAAGGTGACAGAACCAAACATATTTCACCGAAATTCTTTTATACTCATGAACTTCAAGAAAAATGTGAAATTGATGTCAAGCAGATACGATCTAGTGATAATCTGGCAGATTTATTCACAAATGCGTTACCAACTTCCACATTCAAGAAGATTGTGCATAACATTGGAATGCGAAAACTCAAAAATCTTTTGTCATGCACTTTTCAAGGGGAGTAAATATGCTGATTGTACTTTTTTTTCCTTCGCTGAGATTTTGTCCCACTGGGTCTTCCTCTGCAAGGTTTTAATGAGGCAATTTTAAAGCACTTGTGGATACATAAGAAGACTATACTCTTTTTCCTTCGCCATTGGTTTTTCTTCCCACTGGTTTTTACTTAGCAAGGTTTTAACGAGGCAGATTCTTTATGGGTGGTCATTCAAGGGGGAGTGTAATGAACGAACGAAACGGCAGCCGCCCTCTGTCCCACTACTAAAATTATGTGAATGATCCTACCACTATTATATTAAATCCTGTATAGTGATTTACATAGTAACTTGCATAGTAATTTCAAAGCCTATAAATAGAGGTTTCAGTTGTAATGAAATTCATAAAAAAATATAGAGAGAGAAATAAAATTTCAGTTCTTAAGAGTTTAAGAGAGAATTTCTTATTTCTCTTTTATAATAATAGTTTTTTTTTTAATTTTATAACACTTTTATGAATTCAAAAGAAAAAAAAAAAACCACTGAGTTTTAGACTGTTACCAAATATCCGAGGTGTCAAACTTAGGCAAGCGCAAACGTCACACGTACGACCTTAAAGAACAGAGAGCAACACAAAACAAAGTTCCCCGGGAAATCATCTCCTCCGCCTACACAATCCGAAAACCCGTCCAAATTCATTGCACATCAAACTCAATCTCCCTCCATAAAAACCCACCATTCTAGCAACACTATAGGTACTGGATACGAAAGAACAAAGATATTAAACCACATCTAACTATGGGAGAGGTTGATCCAGCTTTTTTCCAAGACCCTGAACACAGACCCAGAATCGTATTCACCGAAGCCGAAGGCATCCCGTTGATCGATCTTTCTCCTGTACTCTCCTCCGCTAATGTTTCTGCCATTGAAGGCCTTGTTAGCGAGATACGCAAAGCATGCAAGGAATGGGGGTTCTTTCAGGTGATCAACCACGGGGTGCCATTGGAGAAGCGCCAGAGGATTGAGGCTGCAGCGGGGAAGTTCTTTGCACAGAGTTTAGACGACAAGAGGAAGGTCAGAAGGAGTGAGAAGGAGGTTTTGGGTTACTACGATACTGAGCACACCAAGAACATAAGAGACTGGAAAGAGGTTTTTGATTTTACCATAGAGGAACCCACCTTCATCCCGGCTTCCCATGAGCCTGATGACAAGGAAGTGACAGAGTGGGTGAATCAGTGGCCTGAATACCCGCCTGAGATAAGGTAAAGTTAATTAACACTCTCCTCCACATTCTCCTGAAGTTTTTTTCTACATCTGGCCTTGCTAATGCATGCAAACTACTGGAAAATGAAAAGATAAAGATTTTATTTGAAAAAGAGTAGTGTATTTTTTTTTAAGATGGTTATAGTCGAGATTCTATAAAAAATAATCTCACAAATTAAAATAATTTTATGTGTTTCTTAGATCTATTTTCTAATAATTTTTTTTTTACCATCTGACAAATTATGTAAAGTAAGATTACATAATCCGTTTGTAGCTAAGGTATCTTTCTTTCTTTTTTTTTTTTTTAATACTGCAAGTGTAGTAGTTTGAGACCCAATTCAAGGGGCTCAATGAATGTGACTAATGTGATCTGATGGAGGGACTCCCTTGGGCAATGAGCAGGGAGACATGCCAAGAATATGCTCAAGAGATGGTAAAACTAGCTTACAAGTTAATGGAACTTGTGGCCCAGAGCCTAGGCCTGCGACCAGATAGCTTCAGAAGCTTCTTCAAAGACCAAACCAGCTTTATCCGATTTAATCACTATCCACCCTGCCCCGCCCCTGAATTAGCCCTTGGTGTTGGTCGACACAAGGATATCGGTGCCTTAACCATCCTTGCTCAAGATGATGTTGGAGGTTTGGAAGTGAAGCGCAAATCAGATGGAGAGTGGATTCGTGTCAAACCCACCCCAAATGCTTATATCATCAACGTTGGTGACATTTTCCAGGTATATCCATAAATGCGAATTGGTATTTCTTTGGTTTGTTTTTGGCAGTATGGGTCAAAGAATTAACGGAAATGATTCAGGTTTGGAGTAATGATGAATATGAGAGCGTGGAGCACAGGGCGATAGTGAACGCAGAGAGGGAAAGGTTCTCCATTCCATTTTTCTTCAACCCGGCACACTACACCATGGTTAAGCCTTTTGAGGAGCTAACAAATGAACAAAATCCTGCCAAGTATAGGGCTTACAGCTGGGGAAAGTTTATAACAAACAGAAAGCGCAGTAATTTCCAGAAACTCAATGTTGAAAACCTCCAGATTTATCATTTCAGGATATAAAAATGTAAACTGGTTTGAGGTACTCATATCATCATTCCCTACCCAGTAATATAATATTCAGCTTCTTGTTGTAGTACATCTCAGTCTCAGAGATCGATACATGAGTACTCTTGTAATGCTGTAAATAAATTATAAATATGATGGAATAAGCTTGAATGAGTATTTTGCTTCATATTATATTACGGAACCTATTTGTGATATTTATCCTTCTCGAGATATTATTATTTGAAGTACCTGTTGATGTATGTTCTGCATTCTTGAATAGTGTCTAGATTGTAAGCTAATTGATCTACATAAGAAAAGATGAAAGGCTTGGTTCTTTAACCCTTAAAATTCTCTGATATCTTTGTTAGAGAGAATTCAGATAAATCCAAATTAAGTTTAGAGAAAATCTTCAATAATTGTATGTACTTCTGTTTCATGATGAATTTTCCATTTTATATGGGCAGAAATATCCATCTGACATACGTGTAACTATCCGGGATTACAAGGGAGGATGTCAGTGAGTCATTCCTCTTTTCTCTTTCCCGTTCTCTCGGATTATTTATTATTTGTGTTTATTCTCAATAATATTTTTTTTAGTATGATCATACTTGGACAATCTGTACGCATTATATCAATCTGTTTATATTTAATGTGATAGATCACACTGTCAGGCATTAAATGCCTGTAAGGATCCTGATCATTATGCTGTTTTTGTGTCAAGGATAATCCTAATGAATTTATCAAATTCACCGTATTTATCTAATAGGAACCAACTAGGAGACATATAATTGAGATGGTTGTAATCAGAATTGAACGTTTTGTTTTATATACTTCTTAATTTCTAAGGTAGCAAGAAGAAGAGTAAGTGGGTGCCAAGCCAGTTGGCGACCATCATTTTCTCCTTTAACGTGATTATCCCCTCATAGTACCTTTAACAAATGATGTAAAATTTATAAAAGATTCTATTTACAAGTTAGTTGGCGCAACAGTCTATGTGTTATGTAATTTGCACAATGGCAGAGAAAGCCCAAGTCAACATGGCCACAATCACAAGATACTTGGGAACGCCTAATTTCATCATCTTTAGCTTTGAGGCACTCAGTATTTCTGTATATTAGCAGCACCAGCCGTGCATGCCCTGTCCTCACCAACAGCCAGCACTACCAACTCTGTACCATGCCATGCAATACCTTGCAATGTCCTCACCTCCAACACGGAACATCTAAAAGACTACTACAAGACACTCAAGCACTTGACAACAAGGCAATATTTGTTGGAATCTTTTTGCTATAATACGTGTCAACATCTCCATTCCTTTTTTGTATTCTGATATGAGAAAATTATTTCTTTATGTGATGTATAAATACCACCACATTATACAGTAACAAATTCAATGAGAAATGCATAACAATCTTTTCATCTCTTTGTGCATATATATTCTGCTTTACATTATTTGGTGATTGATTGTTTGTAACTCAGTTTTGTATAGAGTTTGGCAGTTAGGATTATAAATAATCAATTACTTTTAGTGTACTGAATGTTTGTTTAATGTTTCATTTGTAATGCCCCCGTCTTTAATAAATATACTTGAAGCTATGCAAGATGATGTAAATACTAATCAGCATCTTAAAATCATAAAAATATAATATCTTAAACTAATATTTTTTTAAAACTTTAATCAAAATTATTTCAAACAAGTTTGATAAAATTATATATTCATGTTTATTTATGGGATTGTGTTATTGTTTTTATTAATACTCTTTTTTTATAATATATAAAAGCATGTAATTATATATTTATCGTCTACTTTATAATAAATAATCGTCATTTCTTTTATTAAAAATTAAACTAGACAAACATGCTTTGCACATTGCTCCTACCTAGTATATATATATATATATATATATATATATGCCAGCGTCCTCTCTAGAAGGCCGCGTGCTTGGCTGCTGTTGAACATAAAAAATGCAATTCACCATACTAGCATCACATATATATCCATGATCACCCCTTTTATATGGTTTCAGCTTAACAACATATAAGTTTTATTGTCTACACTTTGATGTTGTATACAAGACTATAAGGTCGGTTTGGATTCGTAGATATGATGAACTCATCTTAACTTATTTTAAATTTATCATTATATCTTTTAAATTCTTATACAAAACATAAATTCTAATACAGTTTTTCTAATTTCCAACTCACAATTTTCAAATTATAATTTGGCTGGCGCAATAGTTTTGGAAGGAAATAAAGAATATTCACAAAGAGAGAGCCAACAAATCTCGACTAAACGTCCAAAACGAACAAAAAAGAAGAATTAGCTAGTCAGGGCCGAAATGGAGCCCAATATGAACAAACTGTTCGAAGGACCCATTTCATGAGTAAATTGGTTTCAGAAGGCCTATAAATGTCCATGCCCATGGTCAGATCGTGAAATCTGGGCCGTTGCCAATTAAAACTAGAAGGGTCGGACAAACAGATTCCAGGCCCATTAGTATATTTATGCCTTAAGCGGTTGATTTTAGTTCCACAAACCCTATGAAAACTAAGCCACGATAATAGTGCTAAAGCCACAAAGATATTGGGAATTTAGACCTCCCAATTTCATTCTTTAGGATCTACTATTTATAAGAATATAAAAAAATAGATAAATAATAATAACACTAAACTTTATCGAAAACACTTTTAAAATTGAAAAAAAATCATTAAATTCAGATAAACAAATTCATTATGTAAAAAATATACTCACAAAGCTTTTCTATTAGTAAAATTTTAATTTTCACAGCAAAATTTTAACTTTCACATCTTTTATTTTTACAAAAAAGGCTAATAGATAAATTTTATTAAAGTTAAAAAATAACTAGTTAAGCTTGTGACTAGTACACTTGACTAAGGAGACTAATCCTTCTTCTATAAACTTTAGGCCTAGCTCTTTCATTATTTCTTAATCAACGTGGGACCAGTGCCAATGAGTGGAATCCAACAAAAAAAAAAAAAAAGTGCAACAGTTACAAAAAAAAATTATAAAAAAATAAATTCATAATTAATATAGTTTTATTTGATCCAGATCTATTTTATAATAAAAAATAATTTTATAATCTAGTAAACTATATCAATTCATATCATTTTATAAGATTATTTTTATATAATTACTTTATAATTAAAATATTTCTTATTGAAATTATGAATAACTAGTTAATTGAAATTATGAATAAGATACTTTTTCGGATTTGGAGCAAGTAGTTCTCCGTCTTTCTTTTTTTTCCTCAGATAACATAAACTTCATTGATAAACCAGGTCTTCAGTACATAGTTCAAATTAAAAACTATACTACTCAAAACAACTTAAAGGAGAATTTACAACAGGTGAATCCTTATCACTATGAAATTCCAATAAAAAATTGTGGGATTTTGATCAAAGGTATGCTTCAAGAAATATTTTTGAATGCTACCCATTACACAATTACATGTGAGCATTGATTGTAAGAACAATGTATTTTTACCCCTTCCTAGTTCTCAAAAATTCTTCAATCCACTCATAGTTTCCTTGAGGCTCTTTTAAGGCTGAGATGGTTCTCTGGAAGTCCCCCTTCAATTATGATATTTTTTAAGCTTTTAGATTGGGCTTCTTGTACTCCTATGAGTGCAGCCATGACTTCATTTGCATGCAGTGACCGTATTGAGTATCCATCTCCAACCCAACATCCAAGCACGTCACCGGTCACGCCAATAAGATTTTTTTTTTCTTTTTTTATACCTTTGTCTTGTACCGTTCTTGCCGATAAGATTAAGAATTTAAAACTACGAGTTCAATTATAATTCGTTGCAGTCGACGAGTCGTTATCATTGATGTCAGTCTCCCACCAACCAAATTATTTGGCCAAAACAAATGAAAACCCAGCCTCGTTGTCACTACCACTCTGTCAACATAGTATTATTCACCACATCGTTTCCCACAACATATCTTACATCATTATTCTACTATAACTCTTAATTTCTTTATAATAATTAGTCCCTATATTATTAAACATAATAAGATGAATAGATCAGTTGGATAATAACATATAGTTTCAAACATTACAATTTTTTACTTTTATGTTTAAACGATGAAAGGGCTTAGCTATACAAAAGTATTAATTACCAAACATGAACTTCAGAAAATTTCTCTAATATGAATTTAAAAGGAAAAAAAAAAACTACTGATTTTTGGAGTGTTACCAAATATCCGAGGTGTCAAACTTAGGCAAGCGCAAACGTCACACGTGCGACCTTAAAGAACAGAGAGCAACACAAAACAAAGTTCCCCTGGTAATCATCTCCTCCGCGTACACAATCCGAAAACCCGTCCAAGTTCATTGCACATCAAACTCAATCTCCCTCCATAAAAACCCACCATTCCACCAACACGATAGGTACTGGATACGGAAGAACAAAGAAATTAAACCACATCTAACTATGGGAGAGGTTGATCCAACTTTTTTTCAAGACCCTGAACACAGACCCAGAATCGTATTCACCGAAGCCGAAGGCATCCCTTTGATCGATCTTTCTCCTATACTCTCCTCCGGCAATGTTTCCGCCGTTGAAGGCCTTGTTGGCGAGATACGCAAAGCATGCAAGGAATGGGGGTTCTTTCAGGTGATCAACCACGGGGTGCCATTGGAGAAGCGCCAGAGGATTGAGGCTGCAGCGAGGAAGTTCTTTGCACAGAGTTTAGAGGACAAGAGGAAGGTCAGAAGGAATGAGAAGGAGGTGTTGGGTTACTACGACACTGAGCACACCAAGAACGTAAGGGACTGGAAAGAGGTTTTTGATTTTACTATAGAGGAACCCACCTTCATCCCGGCTTCCCATGAGCCTGATGACAAGGAGGTGACAGAGTGGGTGAATCAGTGGCCTGAATACCCGCCTGAGATAAGGTAAAGTTAATTAACACCCTCCTCCACATTCTCCTGATTTCTTTTCTAGATTTGACCTTGCTAATACATGCAAACTACTGGAAAATGAAAAAAAAATCATTTTATGTGAAAAACAGTAGTGTTTTTAGAAAAGTAGACTATAATAAAATATTTATATTCAAAATAAAAGATATGAAAGCAGCTAATAGGCAACACAAATTAATCCACAAATTATCTACTTTTACCTAGCATTACTCGTGTTTTTATTACTGAAAGTCTAGTAGTTTGAGACCCAATTCAAGGGACTCAATGAATGTGACTATTGATCTGATGGAGGGATTCCCTCGAGCATTAATGAGCAGGGAGGCATGTCAAGAATATGCTCAAGAGATGGTAAAACTAGCTTACAAGTTAATGGAACTTGTGGCCCAGAGCCTAGGTCTGCCACCAGATAGCTTCAGTGGCTTCTTCAAAGACCAAACCAGCTTTATCCGACTCAATCACTATCCACCCTGCCCTGCCCCTGAATTAGCCCTTGGTGTTGGTCGACACAAGGATGGCGGTGCCTTAACCATCCTTGCTCAAGATGATGTTGGAGGTTTGGAAGTGAAGCGCAAATCAGATGGGGAGTGGATTCGTGTCAAACCCACCCCAAATGCGTATATCATCAACGTTGGTGACATTGTCCAGGTATATCCACAAATGCGAGTTGGCATTTCTTTGGTTTGTTTTTGCCAGTTTGGCTCAAAATATTTACGGAAATCATGATTCAGGTTTGGAGCAATGATGATTATGAGAGCGTGGAGCACAGGGCGATGGTGAATGCGGAGAGGGAAAGGTTCTCCATTCCATTTTTCTTCAACCCGGCACACTACACCATGGTTAAGCCTTTTGAGGAGCTAACAAATGAGCAAAATCCTGCCAAGTATAGGGCTTACAGCTGGGGAAAGTTTATAACGAACAGAAAGCGCAGTAATTTCCAGAAACTCAATGTTGAAAACCTCCAGATCTATCATTTCAGGATATAAAAATGTAAACTGGTTTGAGGTACTCATATCATCATTCCATACCCAGTCATATAATATTCAGCTTCTTGTTGTGGTTCATCTCAGTCTCAGAGATCGATGAAAGTACTCTTGTAATGCTGTAAATAAATTATAAATATGATGGAATAAGCTTGAATACTTTGAATGAGTATTTTGCTTCATATCACTGGACCTATTTGTGATATTTATCCTTCCCGAGATTATATTTTTTGAAGTACATGTAACAAATGATCTAAAATTTATAAAAGATTCTATTTACAGTTAGTTGGCGCAGCAGTCTATGTGTGGTGTAATTTGCATAATGGCAGAGAAAGCCAAAGCCAAAGCCAACATGGCCACGGTTACAAGATACTTGGGAACGCCTAATTTCATCGTCTTAGCTTTGAGGCTCCCAGTATATATTCTGAATTTCTGTGTATTCTTGCTTTTGGGTGAGGAGCAAGTCTTATTCTAGGTCAGCTTATAATACATTATTTGTTTATTTTTAATGGGGAGAACCATTATTTAATCACAACAGCTCGCAGATATTGAAAATACCATCCAAATTCGACTCCTCCAAATTTTCAATTAATGTAATTTTGCTTCAGTCAATCCAAAAACAAACGTCTTAAGTTTACGTGGATGGTAGATTATTATAAAGTCTGAAAATGGCTGAAGGACCCTTACGTGTGAATTGACTTATTCCTTTAATTTGGTAGATATATGTGGATGTTGAGTAGTGATGATCAAGAAGATCATAACTATGCGGCCTTTCTAATACACAATGCAAATTATGCTGATCATCTGCATCGCGCGATTGATCGTGATCTTGATCATGCATCATGGGAAATCAATTTGTATAACATTTCAATTGTTTTGCTGTCGCAGATCAGGTGATAGCATGCAACAATGCGAGCTGGCGCAATACTTTTGGAAGGAAATAAAGAATATTCCGCCGTCCAGCTCATTCATTATAACAAAGAGAGAACTGTAAATAAACAGCCATTTTTATTCGAATAAGAATTTCAATGATGTTACAAGGAAAACATGACAAAGCACTTAATAATTAATCAGTACACCATCTAATGGTTTATTGCTGGTAATATTACAAATATAATCTTGAAATCTATGGTTTTAGTTTAGGCAATTAGAGTTGCTTCTGAAGATAGTTAACCAAATTCTTATCCACTTGGAAGGCCTTGGTGAGAACATTAGCATTGATGGGAGGATTGGATTTAAAGACTGCATTGGCAATAGTGATGACTCCAGGATTTTGGCTGCTGAGACCAGCAAAAGCGACGGCCTTGGTATTTCCCACGTTCAACTGGAAGTGAATGAGACCAATTGGAAACACAAAGACATCTCCCTTATTTAGAACTTTGGTAAAGAGTTGGTTGCCGTCTGCATTATTGGATGTGACAAAGCCAACATGCAGAGTTCCCTCTATGACTACAAGAAACTCAGTGCCACGAGGGTGAGTGTGGGGAGGATTTAAGCCATATGGTGCAAAGTCAATGCGAGCCAAAGATATGCCTAGAGTGTTGAGGCCTGGTAATTGTTCCACTGTCACGGCAGTGACATTTGATCCTACTTTATTTGAGGTATCTCCAGGTATGTTCAATCCCGAACGGAAGAAATCATTAGCATTGACAAGCTTTGGGTCCTTGCAAAACTTCCCATTTACAAATACTGTAGAAAATGAAAGGTAGTTTGTTATCATCGCTAAACACATGATCATGTTACACAGAATTAAAATAGAATCCAAACATACTATATATGTATATAGATATGTGTGCATATTCATATTCAAAATTACGAGAACTAGCTAGAAAACCAGTACTCCAGAATATAGCAACTTATATAATGCATACATACCAGCAGAAGCAGGATTGTCGATAGCAACACAAAAGTCCTGTAGGGGACTTGGGTCATAGGCGAAGGCGAGTGAACAAGCAAGAGCCAATAAGGCCACAGTTACAAGGGCATACTTAGGAACAACCTTTGAGTACTTCATCATATTTGAGGCTATGATCTATCTGTGTGTAATTAATATTGCTTGGGAGCTGGGAATTATGAGAAATGTTGGATGGTCGCATCCCTATTTATAGAGAGGAATTAACTGAATTGGTCCATATGTTTTTGCCATAATCATGTAAGACTGGTCAACTCTTTAATCTATGAGGTTATCGATTATTATTAATTTATTTAACTAATGGGGGAAACATTCTTTAACCACTACCGCACACATACATTGAATTAAATGCAACCAAATTCGACGACCACTTCAAATAATGGAACGAACGTGTTATTATTAATTAAACTCATAAAACAGATATCAGCTAGCTTAGACAGTCTAATTAACACCAAATTAATTTAATTTCCTCTTTAAAATTTCAGTTCGTGTGGCGCGGGCTTTCTTTTAAAATTTCAATCCCAACAACCTAATTTGATGCTGCAAATTAAAGTTAATGGAAGAAAGGTTCAAGGCATCGAAATGGATACTTCTAGTGGAAGGAAAGAAAAAGTTGGACTTCCTCCATCTGCCTAGTTAATTCCCTTGATTTCGTTTGGCAGATCGCTGTGGAGTATTTTAAAATTTTTTAAATAATAGTAAAATAATTTGAGTTAAGATATTTAATTTATAATTAAGTTATACATAATCATGATTAGATAAAAAAAATTTTGAAAAATTGAAAATGAAAATTATTTTACATTTTATTGATGTTTGAAAAGGAAATCCTCAAAAGTTTTACGGACGTACCAATTTTTGAGAATTTATAATTCCCTATCTCATTTACTAAAGGTACTACAATTACAAACATTTTTATATAAGCAATTTATCTTGTCATTTGCGGCCTATTGGTATATGTTTAGCAGAAGAAGCCAAGAACACGATCGATTTAATGATCATAGCATGCGGTTTGAATATTATGATCATAATTTGTTGGTTCAAATCATGTAATTAACTAATCAAGTTTAATCATGCACTTGAAATCTACCCGATCCATTGCCAAACACTATATACCGAGAAAAAAAAAACAGACACATATTAGCTAAAGCAACGGTTTTATTTTATTTAAGGTTAATGATAGGCTTACAATTTTTTTACCATCACTTTACCATTTATAGTATATTTATTTTTTCTTATTTTCCTTTAAGTATTTTTTTTAACATCCTTATTCATTAATGTTTTTTTAAAAAATATACAATATTTTCACTAATAGTCTACATTTTCTTAACCGTTAAAGAAAAGAAAATTTTAAAAAAAATTAAAAAGAGTAATAGAAGAGTAGTAAATCAATCATTATTCTTTATTTAATTATGACATTACAATAACGTAGCAAGCATATATCTATAAAACATCACATTTTTAAGATTCTTTTTTAAATTTTATCATCTTTAATTATCTTTAAATTTTCTCTCCCCAGACCTCTCACCGATTTTATCTCCAGCCATTCCAGCTTGTTCCCAAGGGAGGGAGTCCTCCCTCCCGCCCAGTCGACCTATGCGTTTATTTATCCCTATTTTTCTCTAGTTTTTCTAGGTTTTTTTCAAACTTTTTTAGCTTTTTATCTACAACCAAGAAAATCTCTTATCTACTCCTTGTTGAGCTTCTTTGACCATCACGCATCGGTTTTATGGACTCTATTGCCGCCAATCTACAAAAGGGATAGTGCAGATCGACCAGACGTGTAGTGCTCCTTACTCACGCACACGAGGTTCGTGAGCGTGGCTCCGTTGGGATTAGCAGCCTTGAGTCCCTTGTTTCCAGCTGTTCGCTTCTTTTCCAGTGCGGTGCGTTCTTCCCTACCTATAGATCAAGTTCAAGTAGACGTGAAAATCCCCTTTAGTTACATTTATCTAGTCTATTTTTCAGACTATCTTGAAATCGCTTTTAGGGACATCCCTTTAATCGAAATTGGTGAGAATCACACTTGTGGCTCTGAAATTTTTTTTTACTCTTTTTTTTTTCTTTGAGTTTGCTATGTGTTTATCATATTGAGATGATTATTAGGAAATCCGACCTCACTAAACTTTATATCCTTATATCCGTTTAATGTTATATATCATATCCTTGCCTTCAAAAAAAAAATACACTAATTAGTTAACATACAATTGATTTTTCTTTGAAATGATTGGCTGTAAGGTACTTAAAACATCTGGCATCTATTGGTGTGATTATAATTGATGACAAAAGTACCATAGCTATGAATGGCCGCAGCATTATTCTTACATTTTTAAACTTTCATACCATACGTGTACGTAGTTAATATTACGTATATTTCTCTAGCTAATTGTCTGGCTAGGATTGTTTTTGAAGGAAGTTGATGACGTTCTTTTTCATTGGAAGGCTTTGGCGAGAACATCAAGATTGATGAGAGGGTAGGATCCGAAGATAGCATTTGCTATGGTGATAACTCTAAGATTCTGGTTGTTGAGATAGGCAAAAGCAATAGCATTAGTTTTTTCAACATTGAACTCGAAG
Organism: Platycarya strobilacea; assembly: GCA_036898215.1. Lineage (NCBI taxonomy): Eukaryota > Viridiplantae > Streptophyta > Magnoliopsida > Fagales > Juglandaceae > Platycarya > Platycarya strobilacea. The sequence goes on along the minus strand of CM072554.1, from coordinate 6,631,711 downwards.
TGAATGAGACCAATTGAAAATATAAAGATGTCTCCAGGATATAGAACTCCGGCGAAAAGGCAATTATCATCGGCGTTAGACGTGACAAAACCAACATAAAGACTACCCCCTGCTAGAATCTCAGTGGCACAAGGGTGTGTATGGGGAGGATTCAGACCATTTGGAGCAAAGTCAATACGAGCCAAGGAAATTCCCAATGTGTTGAGGCTTGGTATTTGGTCTACTGTCACAAGAATGACCTTTGAGCCGAGTGGATTCCTGGTGTTTTCAGGAATTTAAAGTCCCATGAAGAAGAAATCATTGGTCGTGGTAAGTTTTGGATCCTTGCAAAACTTTCCATTCATAGCTATTGTAGAAATTAAGAATATGATCAGTTCCTAAATATATATAGATATGTTGATTGTTATAAAAATTAAAAGGGGCCATGCATGCATGCATGCAGTTTCATAATACATATATAATAGATGGATGGCAAAAAATTTGTACATACAAAAAGAAGGATTAATGGGACTCTTGATTGCAACGCAAAAATCTTGTAGAGGACTTAGGTCCTAGGCAGAGGCGAGCTAGTGGGAGAAAGCGGCCAAAGCCAACATCACGAGGGCCAGGGTTACATGAAGGCCGTACGCAGTACTTCACATAAACACCTTTCATGATCATGACGTTTTAGATGGTTCTCTACATGTTTTGGGATTCTGATATTTAATTCTTGGTTTAGGGGTGAGATATGCCCTTATGGGGATCTGTCTATTTATACTAGGGGTGGGCAGCAGGGTATCCATACCCCGCTTGCCCACCCTGTTCGCACCGCCTTCTCAAGGTGGAGTGGGCTATCCCGCTCTGTCCATGTGAGGGTGGGCCCCCCACTCCGCATGAGAAATCCAAGCGGGGGTGGGGAGAGGGATGACCCTTGTGGGGCCCCGCCCCGCCCCCCCCTCGGCTCTACATCTTCATTATTTTTAAAAAAAAATTATTTTATATATTAATATAAATAATTTGTATAACTATAAATTGTATACAAATATTTATAATTTGATAAACTTGAAGTATGATTTAAGTTAATATATTGTCTTGACCTTCTAGACCAACTTTTTATAGGAGACTAAGGCAATACAATAGTGAAATTTAAGTAATATGAGATTTGACAAGTCCCACATTGCTTAAGTTTCACTGTATTGCCTTGGTCTACTATATAAAGGTTAGTCTTGGAAGCCAGAGCAATCCAAAATATAACTCTAATGACTTTATATTATTTTTAGATGTATAAACTTTAATTTATTATTTAAATTATATTATAGTTTAGGTCTAAAAAAATTTAGATATAAAAATAATTTAAATACCCAGTGATTCTCTCTATTGAGCAAGTTGCGGAGCGGGGTCAAAATCTCCCCCTCTCCCCGGGACCCCACGGCGCATGGTGCGGGATGATGATCATCATGACTAATAGTACTCAACCGGTCTTTTATCATGTGTTCCTTAGCCGCCAAAAACAAAACTAAAAGGTAAGATCATCATTAATTGGCATGTGTTATAAACGAAGTCGGCAGCCGCCCCCCTGTCCCACCACTAAATTATGTGAATGACCCCACCACTATTATTTTAAATCTGCATAGTGACTTGCATAGTAACTTGCATAGTAATTTCAACGCCTATAAATATGGGCTTCAGTTGTAATGAAATTCATAAGAAAAAAATAGAGAGAGAAAGAAAGATTCAGTTCTTAAGAGTTTCAAGAGAATTTCTTATTTCTCTTTTGCAATAGTAGTTCCTTTCTTTAAGTTTTATAACACGTTATCAGCACGACGATTCTGCCAATTCTGAAGCTAGTGGCCTTATTCCTCTAAAATGGCAAATCTTACAAAATTGGAATTTGTTGCTCTTGATATATCTGGGAAAAATTATTTATCCTAGATACTTGATGCTGAAATACATCTTGATGCAATGAACCTGGGAGAAACTATTAAAGAAGGAAATCAAGCAACGCTGCAGGAACGTGCTAAAGTAATGATTTTCCTTCGCCACCATCTTCATGAAGAATTGAAAACTGAATATCTCACTGTAAAAGATCCCTATATTTTGTGGAACAATTTAAGGGAGGGGTATGAACACCAGAAGACTGTCATCCTCCCAAGAGCTCGTTCTCAATGGATGCACCTGAGGTTGCAAGATTATCAAAGTGTTAGTGAGTATAATTCCGCACTTTTTAAAACAAGCTCAGTATTAAAATTATGCGGTGAGAAAATCACCGATGAAGATATGCTAGAAAAGACTTTTACTACATTTCATGTCTCGAATGTGCTCCTGCAGCAGCAGTATCGAGAGAGAAAGTTCAAGAAATATTCTGAACTTATATCATGTCTTCTAGTAGCTAAGCAGAATAATGAGCTCTTATTAGAAAGCCACCAATCACGCCCTACTGGCTCAATATCATTCTTTGAAGTGAATGGTAATAGGTTTGCATCATTCCCAGAAGTGAATGGTGCATCCTTTAGAAGAAATCGGAGGCGTGGACGTGGTAGGAGAAATTATAGAAATGTTGGTCTCAGGAGTGACAACATTAAAAGGGATTATAATATACCATATCACCAGAAGTGGTACAATTCAGAGAGGGGTAAAAATCCTCAGAATAATTCTTCAAAGAAAAGTGAAGAGGTGTGCCATAGATGTGGAATGACTGGACATTGGTCACGTACCTGTCGTACGGCCAGGCACTTAGCTGATTTATATCAAGCTTCTATTAAAGGAAAGAATAAAGTGCATGAAACAAATTTAGTAGAACCATCAGATGATTTATTAGATTCAGTAGATGTAGACGTTACTCATCTTGATGTATCTGATTTCTTTAATCATCCTGATGGTAGTATTGAACACTTAATTGGAGATGGAAGTGTTCCACTCAATTAATGTATTTTCTTTCTATCAATAATAAAAGTTTTGTATATTTTGTAGAATTATGGATCACATTGATGAGCTTTTTATCTCTGAGTTGAATGATAAAGATATATGTCTGGCTGACAGTGCTACAACTCACACAATTCTCAAAGAAAAGAAATATTTTCAAAATCTAACACTAAGTAAAGCCTATGTCCATACCATATCAGGTTCATCGGATTTAATTGAGGGCTCCGAAAGAGCTTATATTGTGTTGCCTAATGGCACCAAATTTTGTATTGATGATGCTCTATTCTCTTCACAATCCAGAAGAAATTTATTGAGTTTCAAAGATATACGTCGTAATGATTACCATATTGAAACGACCAATAAAGGCAGTAAAGAGCATCTTCTTATTACTAAAACAGTATCGGGCCAGAAGCTCGTATTAGAAAAACTGCCTGCTCTATATTCTGGATTGTATTATACAAAAATGAGAACAATTGAATCATATGTGGTAATGCACCAGAAGTGCATTGACCCTAAAGTATTTATGACTTGGCATGATCGCCTTGGACATCCGGGTTCTATAATGATGAGACGAATTATTGAAAATTCGCATGGGCATCCCTTAAAGAATCAAAAGATATTTCTACCCAATGAATTTCCGTGCTCTGCATGTTCTCAAGGTAAGTTAATTATTAGACCATCTCCCTCAAAAGTCATTGTTGAATCTCCATCCTTTTTACAAAGGATTCACGGAGATATATGTGGGCCTATTCATCCATCAAGTGGACCATTTAGATATTCATCCATCAAGTGGACCATCAAGTGGACCATTTAGATGGGTCACATGTTTGTCTTCTTTCCACTAGAAATGTTGCATTTGCTAGACTTCTTGCTCAGATAATTAAACTACGAGCACAATTTCCTGAGTATCCAATTAAGACCATTCGATTGGATAATGCAGGTGAATTTTCATCTCAAGTTTTTGATGATTATTGCATGTCAATAGGAATAGATGTTGAACATCCTGTTGCCCATACACACACACAAAACGGTTTAGCTGAGTCTTTGATCAAAAGGCTTTAACTAATCGCTAAACCTTTACTTATGAAATCAAGACTACCTATTTCTGTTTGGGGACATGCTATACTTCATGCAGCATCTCTAATTCGCATTAGACCATCTGCATATCATAAATATTCTCCATTACAGCTTGCATTTGGTCAACAACCAAATATTTCTCATCTTCGTACTTTTGGATGTGCTGTATATGTTCCAATTGCACCTCCACAACGTACAAAAATGGGCCCTCAACGTAGACTTGGGATATATGTTGGTTTTGATTCTCCATCCATTATTAGATACCTTGAACCCCTTATAGGGGATATGTTTAAAGCACGTTTTGAGGATTGTCATTTTGACGAATCAAATTTTCCGTTAATGGATAAAGAAAAGTCGGTGTCTGAAGCACGACAAGATATTACTTGGGATAATAAGACCCTGTCTCATTTTGATCCTCCTACAAATGAATGTAAACGGGAAGTTCAAAGGATTATTCATTTGCAAAATGTTGCAAATCAGTTACCGGATGTATTTACTGACACTAAAGGTGTAGTAAAATCTTATATTCCTGCTGTTAATACTCCAGCAAGGATTGAAGTCCCTGAAGGACAAATTGTCAAAGCAGCAATAGGTGAATCTAAAATACGCCTGAAGCGTGGAAGACCTATTGGTGCAAAAGATAAAATTCCCAGAAGGAAAAGAATACAAAATGAATTTGGTGTTCCTGAAGAACACGTACCCACAATACAGGTCACAAATATAATTGGTGCTCCTAAAGAGGTTAAATCTTCTATTCCAGAACCTCCTGAAGAGGAAAATCTTGAAGAGTATAAATCTCCTAAAAAGGGACCTCCTGAAGAGGTGTGTCATGAACTGTTTTCCCCTGAAGAGGAACAGGTACCTGAAAATAATGAGATCTCAATACATTTCATGAAAACTGGAGAAATTCTGGATAGAAATAAAACTGTTGTCGACAACATATTTTCATATAAAATGACCCTTGACATTACCAGAAGTAATGAAGAAAGTGAGCCAAAAAGCGTCGAAGAATGTCGACGTAGAAATGATTGGCCAAAATGGAAAACAGCTATTGAAGCTGAATTAAATTCGCTAGCAAAACGAGAAGTATTTGGACCTGTTGTCCAAACACCAAAGGGTGTAATGCCTGTTGGATATAAGTGGGTATTTGTACGAAAACGAAATGAGAAAAATGAAATTGTGCGATACAAAGCACGGCTTGTTGCACAAGGTTTCCTGCAGAAACCCGGGATTGATTATGAAGAAACATACTCTCCCGTTATGGATGCAATCACATTTAGATTTTTGATTAGTCTGATTGTTACAAAAGGATTAGAAATGCGGTTGATGGATGTGGTCACTGCATATTTATATGGATCCTTAGACCATGACATATATATGAAAATCCCTGAAGGATATAAGATGCCTGAAGCATCTACAAGTACATCTAGAAATATGTACTCAATCAGACTACAAAGATCTTTATATGGGTTGAAGCAATCCGGACGCATGTGGTATAATCGCTTAAGCGAATATCTATTGAAAGAAGGATTTGAGAATAATCTTATATGCCCATGTGTTTTTATTAAGAAATCAGAATCTGGATTTGTCATTATTGCGGTTTATGTTGATGATTTAAATATTGTGGGAACTCCTGAAGAGATCTCAAAAACCGCTATATATTTAAAGAATGAATTTGAAATGAAAGATCTTGGCAAAACAAAACTTTGTCTCGGCCTACAGCTTGAGTACTTGCCAAATGGAATTTTTATTCATCAGTCCATGTATACTGAGAAAGTCCTAAAGCATTTTTATATGGACAAATCTCATCCTCTGAGTACTCCAATGATTGTTCGAACACTTGATGTGAAGAAAGATCCATTCCGTCCTTGTGATGACGATGAAGAAATTCTTGGTCCTGAAGTACCATATCTCAGTGCAATTGGAGCTTTAATGTATCTTGCAAATTGCACTCGACCAGATATTACATTCTCAGTTAATCTGCTTGCAAGATATAGTTCTGCACCAACTCGAAGGGCTTGGAATGGCATTAAACATGTCTTTCGTTACCTTCATGGTACGGTTGATATGGGATTATTTTATCAACGTGGTTCAAGTCCAGAATTGATTGGGTATGCAGATGCAGGTTATCTTTCAGACCCACACAGAGGTAGATCTCAAACTGGATATTTATTTACTTATGGAGATACTGCCATATCATGGAGATCTGTTAAGCAGACACTATCTGCTACTTCTTCAAATCACTCAGAAATCATTGCTATTCATGAAGCAAGTCGAGAGTGTATTTGGTTGAGATCAGTTATTCAACATATCCAGGAAAAGTGTGGACTTCTCATGATCAATAATAGCCCAACAATCTTATATGAAGATAATACTGCTTGTATCACTCAAATCAGAGGAGGATATATCAAAGGTGACAGAACCAAACATATTTCACCAAAATTCTTTTATACTCATGAATTTCAAGAAAAATGTGAAATTGATGTCAAGCAGATACGATCTAGTGATAATCTGGCAGATTTATTCACAAAGGCGTTACCAACTTCCACATTCAAGAAGATTGTGCATAACATTGGAATGCGAAAACTCAAAAATCTTTTGTCATGCACTTTTCAGGGGGAGTAAATGTGCTGATTGTACTCTTTTTCCTTCGCTGAGGTTTTGTCCCACTGGATTTTCCTCTGCAATGTTTTAATGAGGCAACCCTAAAGCACTTGTGGATACATAAGAAGACTGTACTCTTTTTCCTTCGCCATTGGTTTTTCTTCCCACTGGGTTTTTACTTAGCAAGGTTTTAACGAGGCAGATTCTTTATGGGTGGTCATTCAAGGGGGAGTGTTATAAACGAAGTCGGCAGCCGCCCCCCTGTCCCACCACTAAATTATGTGAATGATCCCACCACTATTATTTTAAATCTGCATAGTGACTTGCATAGTGAATTGCATAGTAACTTGCATAGTAATTTCAACGCCTATAAATATGGGTTTCAGTTGTAATGAAATTCATAAGAAAAAAATAGAGAGAGAAAGAAAGATTCAGTTCTTAAGAGTTTCAAGAGAATTTCTTATTTCTCTTTTGCAATAGTAGTTCCTTTCTTTAAGTTTTATAACAGCATGCATATTGGAATTATATATATAATACAGTAGTGCGTTAATTGTGGGCACTCGATCGACCACTACGTACTTCTGGCACATGACGTATTGAAAATGTAAAATATTGGACCACTCAATTAATGGAAAAGTGCATGCAGTTCAACCATATTGTTGTTTTTGTCAATGCAAAATTATCATCTTTACATCTAGAGTGCATATATCGATCATTAATTTGGAACTGAGACGGCCTAGCTAGCTAAACTTGGCGCTGAAGCACCATATATTTGTGACATATATGTGTATATATATATATATATTGAGCAGTGAAAATATAATAATAATCAATATTGATCAGCGCGCCAAGTAATAATAAATATTATATTTTCACTGCTCAATATATATATATATAATGGATTAGTGAGTACCTAGCTTATTACCACTTCATGCGTATGTATGTGCACATGATATTAGTACGCATAATTGCTTGCAACTAAATATTTTCCTTAAAAAAATGAAAATGGGTACCCCAAAATGCTACAATATCCAGGGATTTCCTTATGTTCGGAAGGACGTGAAGAATTGAAATATCCAAAATTTTATTTGCGCCAACAGTATATAATACAATCAATACAATAATACATACAATCATAAAATACGTAAACATCGCAATTACTTTGAAAAAAAAAAGAAATTCATTGTTAAAAAGTTAATTATTTTCATGTAAACTTTATATTTACTTACTTTTTTCAAAGTAATTGCGTAGCATTTACGCATTTTACGACTATAATATCATTTTTCTTTATCCATTAATTGATAGGTTTATCCCTTATTGAAGATTTTAGCTTGAAAATCTCATTGGCAGTCCATGTGTCAAATAATACACCAAACAACCGTTTTCATTCATTCATAAACTTATTTATTTATTTTCTGGTGGCGAGCAAACTCATTATATATACTAGTTTCATTTTTGAATTATTTGATAAATTATACAAATTAAGAGAGTGTTGCGCTAGCTGTTGGGGTTGTTCCACATCGGTTATGGAATTGACTGATTGTCAGTTTATAAGTGTGAGGGAAAGTTTTACCTTTTGAGCTAGTTTTTTAGGTTGAGAAACTCAAAATTACCCAACACTGGTATCAGAACCCAAATTTACCAATATTATCTAGTCCAACAATTCATAGGAGAAACAAGTTGTCGCTGCTCCGACCCAAGACATGATGTGTGAGGGAAAGATTGTTAGGTTATCTCATATAGACTATAGAAGGGGCTGGTGGTCAGTTTGTAAGCGTGAGGAAAAGTCTTACCTCTTGAGCTAACTTTTGAGGTTGAGAGAAATCCAAGACTACTTAACACCAACTTGTAAACATTATCTTTTATAAAATATAGATCATTTTTCAAATGTGATTCAAATAATATTATCTAGAAGGATAAGTATTATAAATATGTTGATGAAGCAAAATACCCATTCAAGCTTATTCCATCATATTTATAATGTATTTACAGCATAACATGAGTGTTGAGATGAACCACAACAACAAGTTGAATATTATTGGTGTGGAGGAAATTGATATGACTATCTCCAACCAGTTTACTCTTTTATTCCTAAAATGATAAATGAGAAACTCTCTGAACATGTGACACCTATAAGTTTTGTTTAACGGAAACCAATAATAGATGGCCACGTAATAAAATCTACTAAGTAGTGAAAAAGGCGCATACAAGGAATCCAAATTCCTGCCTCTGCCCCGATCTCTCTCTCTCTCTCTCTCTCTCTCTCTCCAAAAGCTCCTCATTAGCACTACTGTACTTCATCACCAAGGGGCCCTTTGACAATACGTTTGGCCACTGAGAAACCATAAGAAAACGAGATTGATGCAGTTGAATTGGTGTTTGAAAATTGCTCTCTACGATTTGGATCAGAGATAAAGTCAATTAGCTCAAGTAGTGAGTTGTCGATGAACAATCACATGATTGATTCAATTCCCTATGAGGTTTTGGCCAGCAAAAATGGCAGTGAAAGATGGGAATGTGAAGCCCTTTTGGCCAACGGTGGAGGAAAAGTAAAACACTCTTCAAAAAGTTTCAAGCTTTGAAACAAGTCTTTAGGGGCCCCGATCTCTCTCTCTCTCTCTCTCTCTCTCTCTCTCTCTCTCTCTCTCTCTCTCTCTCTCTCTCTCTCTCTCAACAGAAGCTCCTCACTAGCACTGCCATACTTCATCACCAAGAGGAACCCTTGAGAATACGTGTGGCCACTGAGAAACCATTGGAAAATGAGATTAATGCAGTTGAATTGGTTTTTGAAAATTGCTCTCTACGATTTGGATCAGAAATAGAGTCAATTAGCTCAAGCGGTGAGTTGTCGATGAACAATCACATGATTGATTCAATTCCCTATGAGGTTTTGGCCAGTAAAAATGGTGGTGAAAGATGGGAATGTGAGGCCCTTTTGGACAATGTGGAGGAAAAGTAAAACACTCTCCAAAAAATTTCAAGTTTTGAAACAAGTCTTTGGGGGCCCTAAGAAATTGTTGCTGTTGATTAGTCACATGATTCCGATGAAGAATACATCACTAGAACCCCATTTGCAGAATTCAAGAAGTGTGGAAGATACAACTTTGTTTGCGAGAGAGTTGGAAAAGTTTGAGAACAAACACTAACAAGAAGATTTAGGCCAAGAAGAGTCAGAACCCAAGTATATTTTAGAAGAATCAAAATTTTGTTTATGCCATAAAAATTGGCCAACAGGTCAGGACAGGAAAAAAAGTCATTCCCAGTTCACTAAGACGAGTTGAGTTTCGTTGGGTGTCGTTTGGGGCCTCCAGCAACACTCCAGTATAGTTGTACGTACGTAGATAACAGATAAATAAATAGAGAGAGACACAATATTTATGTGGTTCCGCGTAAGGCCTACGTCCATGGGAGTTTTGGGAAGGGGGCCTACTATGATAAGTATTTTTACAGTCACTCATGACTCACACTGTACAGGAAAAATATATATAAATCTATCGATTGGAGCTCGAATCCCTTTGAGAAGGCTGAAGGAAACGATACTGGAAAAGAAGTCAGCCAGAGAACGAGTTGGCCAGAGAGTAAGAGCTAGTCGGATAGAGAGATCCCAAAGCCTCCTTTGATCATCTGATTGTTGCCTTTTTATAGATATCTTTGGGTTGTGTGTGTCAGTTTACATTTTTTATGCCTCCCGTTATTTGCTTCTCATTCGTTCCTTCTTGGCTACACATTATCCTATGCACCTGTTCATGTCATCCTTTTTCTTTATCTCACCAGGTTCCTTTTGTCCCTTAGTGCAAATAAATATTAGGCTTGGGGGCCCACTGGCATATTTCACACTCACAGAACCCCACGAATTTATACTAAAGGTACTTTGGTGGAAATTCTAAAATATCCAAAAACTGAGAAAGTTGTGGTTTATCTTCAAAGCCTGAGGTAAGAAAGATTCATGCAATACATATTTTATTTAAGAAAATGCTGTAATGTGTCGATATTCCAAAGCTTTCAATGGAGTAGAGTGCAAGTAATCACTGGTGGGCAAATAGGCATGTGAAGATTTATGACCCCGTGATTCACAAGCGGTCACTAGCAGGAGAGCAGGCGTGCAAGGGTTTACGAGCAAGTCTAGACCGGGGACTCAACCCCGTGATTCGAAAGCATCCAAGATAAGGCTTGTCGAGTGTGCTTGGTAGGTAGATCGCAAGCCTCGAGTCTATCCTAGATGTGAGAGCTTGACGAGTGTGCTTGGGTACTGGACCTCAAGCCTTAAGCCCCTGACGAGTGAATCGTTGGGCCAGTCATGGGTGGCCGGACGACCCCGCAACTAAACCTGACCCCGTATGACGAGAGCTTTGTGCTACAAAACAAATAATTTTGTTAATAGAAATATGACTTCACATGCCGCTAAGTCCGAGTCTGCATATCCACAGTCATAAAATTTAAAATCGATTTTTTAGTTCCCGTGATTCGAGGTGGCGAGTGACCTGTCCAATCAAACAAAAGAGAAAATAGGCGAGCCCCAAATAGGAGACTTGTTATATGTAAATCCCTGAATGTTTCTGAGCGGATGAGGTGTGCTATATGAGTCTATGTGATGGGCAAGCATGGTGTGTGATAAGCTGTGGCAAGCTACGTGTTGTGCGTGTGTTAGGCGAGCATGTATGGCGAGCCTATGCAAGTTGGCGAAAAGTGCGTGGTGTTGGCGAGCTGTGTGAGGCGAGGGATGAGTTAGGAACACAGCTTCCATGAGTGTTAGGTGAGCTGGGACCACAGTTCACGTGGGTGATCCGTGACGTGGGGCGAGCTGGCGAGTGCCCAAGGAGTGATCTGGGCAAGTGTGTGGTTGAGCCCATGGTTGCCTTGGGCGAGCATGGAAGCTCTGCAGATAAGGTGTGGGCAACTGGCGAGCGGTACGGGCGTGAGTTGATTCGTGGGTGAGTCATGCGGTGAGGTGATCTTTGGGCGAGTCATGGGTGAGCTGGGTGAGTGGAGGCGGTTGGACAAGCGCCGTTAGTTTGGCAAGGTGAGGGAGACTGCAAGAAGTGTTGTTCAAGAGGTGAGACGAGGGGCGAGCATGCACGGCGAGCTGGCGGGAGAAAACCTCCCGAGTTGGGAACACAACTCCTGTGGGTGTTATGTGGTTAGGCAAGCACGGTGCCCATGGGTGAGATGGCAAGCTGGCTGGCATGAGGTGACCCGTGGGAGAGTTGGGCGAGCCCCAGCTATTGTGGGTGAGCTGGCAAGCCGTAAGAGGTGGCGGGTTGTATGGAGCCGTGTGAGTGAACTAAGCAACCGGACGTCCTGGCAGGCGGGCGGTGACCTCGCCAGGGACAGAGGACGCCGGCGGCCACAACGGTAGCCACCGAAGGTCCAGTCAAGCCATGGTGGCTCTGGGCTTGGAGCTTTCGTCATTTGGGTGAGAAGAGTTCGAATGAGGGACCTATGGCGAATGGGTGGCCGACACCCACGTCGCCGGAGATAGAAATTGTCGGCGGTCACTGTTGTGTCTGCCGGCAAGCTTAGTGAGGAGATACGCCTGGCGTGCTCCCGAGATGAGCTCCGGGCCGTGCCCATCTCCCGAGCCCACTGTGGTGGTGGGGCCAGAAATCGCCGAGTTGGCTGACCACGTGGCTGAGTGCCACTAGCTCGTGGCACTCGCCAGTGATTCACTAGGCACGGCACGTTGTCAAAGGGGTGCTCTGCTTGAGCCGTGGTGAGCTATGGCTTGAATGGAGGTGTTCCTGACGGGACTCCCAGCCAGTGATGCCCCGCCTGTGACCCTCCCAATGGTCACCAGAGTTCTAGCTGAGGCACGACAGCTTTGGGCTTTGTGCCTATGTCACCCAGGAGGTAAGAAGATGGCAGGGACGTTCTCGGTAGCCCCACCGGTCGATAACACCCTTACCGGTGGTAGAGGATGCTGGCGACCCTCATGGTGGGTGCCGGCATCCTTTCTTCCCCTCCCTCGGCATGATGGAGCTGCACAGAGGGTGTTGCTCCGTGCATCCTCCGTGTAAATATTTCTAACGGGATGACCTGTTGGTCGCTTGCTCGCCAAAAACAAAAACTATCGGCGGTCCCAGTAGTGACCGCCGACAGGTTCTCAGAACTCACAGCAGGGCGCCGTGAGTCAGGGTTGCACTACGGCGTGCCCTGAAGTCATTCCCGTTGACTATTGTGCACGTGCACAGTAGCCTCACATGCATGTACATTATCATGCATGCATGGCATGCAGTTTTGCATTGTGCACTTAAGTGCACAGTGCTTTCCTTTCTCTAATCTTGGATATAGGCCATTTTACAAGTGCACTAGGTGCACGTTGTGTCGGCAGGTGCATGCGTGGCGTGCACCATGCACTGTGAACTTAAGTGCACAGTACTAACTCAGTCCACACCTTTCTTATTCTGATTATTTTGTGTCTGTGTATGTGTTTGTAGGTGCTACGTGCATACTTCACTAGATAAAAGTCATGATTGTGACATGGCTAACATATGAGACATTTGGCGAGTCTTTGTAAAAGAAAGGAAAAATAACCAAATAAGGATACTCATCTGGGGGGTGTCCAGTAAGTCACCTGGTGTCCTAGAAGATCATTCGTTTCCCACCTCTGGTCATAATAATTTCCCAGACGGCGCCAACTATTGATACCATAAAAATCGGCCAACAGGCCAAGGCAAAAAAAGAGTCATTTCCAGTCCATTGAGACGAGTTGAGCTTCATTGGGTGTCGTTTGAGGCCCCTAGCGAGACTCTGATACGGTTGTACGTACATAGATAACAGATAAATAAATAGAGAGAGACACATTCTTTATGTGGTTCGGCGTAAGGCCTACATCCACTAAAATTTTGGGAAGGGGATCCACTATGATCATAAGTATTTTTACAGTATCTCATGACTCACACTGTACAGGAAAAATATATATAAATCTATCGATTGGAGTTTGAATCCCTTTGAAAAGGCTGAAGAAGACGATACTGGAGAAGAAGTCAGCTAGAGAGCAAGTCGGCCAGAAAGTAAGAGCTAGTCGGAGAGAGAAATCCCAGAGCCTTCTTTGATCATATGATTGTTGCTTTTTTATAAATATCTTTGAATTGTATGTATCAGTCTACATTCTTTATGCCTCCCATTGTTTGCTTTTCATTCGTTTTTTCTTGGCTACACATTATCCTATGCACCTGTTCATGTCATCCCTTTTCTTTATCTCACCAAGTTCCTTTTGTCCTCTAATGCAAATAAATATTAGGCTTGGGGGCCTACTGGCATATTTCACCCTCACAACTTTGATTACCAAAACAACTTGGAATTTTATGGAAGCATGGAGATGTACTAGAAAAATTGAAAATGGAATTGAGAAATCTGAGAACTGGGAGACTTATGTATTTTCTTAATGTTCTTCTCACCTCCTTATGTATTTTCTTACTAGTAGTAGTAGCCTAGAGAGAGAGAGAGAGGGAATTTGCCAGATTGATTTTGGCATGAGAGAGAGAGAGAGGTGAGAGAGAGCTTGAAACTAGATTAATGAGAGAGACAAGGGGAGGGGAGAGAGAGCTCGAAACGAGCTAGGGAGGGAGAAGTGTTCGGAATGAAATGTTCTCTTGATGTTGATCCCACGGTAATTCCACGACAGCTTTCTCATTAATCTTACATGACATGATTCTATTGGCTTATGATAAGTTAAATTCGTATATGTCACCTGTTAGAAGATATTTTTATGATAAATTTGAATGTAACATTGAGTTTCTGAAAGTTACTACACTTTTTGTTTGTTATAAAATAATTTTAATTTCAGTTTTTAATTTTTTTTATCTAATTATTATATATAACTTAATAAATTAAAAATTTTAACTCAAATTATTTTACTATTATTTATAAAATGATGACATACTCCAAGTGATCGGCCAAACGAAATCAAGGGAATTAACTTGCCAGTTGAAGGCCGAAGTCCAACATCATCACATAGTATCCTTTTTCTTTCCTTCCGGATCGAAGTACGTGCCATTTCAATGCCTTGAACCTTTCTTCTATTCACTTTAATTTGCAGCATCAAATTAGTCTATTGGGATTGAAATTTTAAAAGAAAGCCCGCGCCACACATACTCATGATCTCGGGAGCACGCTGCCATGCGTGCATTATTTGTAGAGAATTGTAGAACACAGGACAAGATGCAATGGAAGCTTTCTTCAATTATATTCATCATCTGTAAACTGAATTTATACAAGAGTGTATGCTAAAATTAAGGAAATTTACAACTATCTAAATGAATAAGATTACAACAGTTATGCTAGTCTAGCTGTGAGAATATTTACAGTAATTACAACAAATGATCAGCATGATTTTCGGAGATAAAGTTGCTTGTAATGTGGCTAGATATCTGCTGTGATTTCCTTGTCTTGATTCTTGGAGTGTTCAGCTTGATTCTTGGAGTCTGTCCCAATACACCCCCTCAAAAATGGGCTTCTACTAGCAAGAACAATTTTGTCTCTTAAATTTTATGTTTGTTGCCTTGACAAATGTTTGGTGTGGAGGTCAGCAAGCTGATCTTGAGTGTGCGCGTGTCTTACTTGAATTTCTTCTTTTTGAACCAGATCACGTACAAAGTGAAAGTCTATTTGGATATGTTTTATCCTTGAATGCTGGACGGGATTGAAGCTAAGATGAGTAACTTCGAGATTGTCACACAATAATGAAGGAGATTGCTGTAAATTGACCCCAAGTTCCTTGATGAGAGCATGAATCCATACTGTTTCAGTTGCTACATTTGCTAATGCTCGACACTCAGGCTCCGTTGATGATCTCGCCACTGCACGTTGTTTCTTTAAGCTCCATGAGATTGGTTTGGTACTTAGGAAACTGATGCATGCCGATGTTGAAGTTTGATCATTACAATTTCCAGCCCAAATAGCATCAAAATAAGTTGTAAGAGTTGCACTTGCATTGCTAGTCAGCTTGATTCCATGAAAGATAGTTTGCTTGAGATACGCAAAAGGCACTTTGTTACTGTCCAGTGAGTTGTGGTTGGTTTGTGCATGAATTCAGACAATTTATTTACTACAAATGAGATGTTTGGGCGAATGAGTGATAAGTATTGAAGACTGCCAAGTATTCTTCTAAATTCACTGCTATCCATTGAAGTTGTTCTATCATTTAGGTGAAGAGAGGTGCTTGTTGAAAGTGGAGTACAAACATCTTTTGCTCCAAGCATGTTTGTGGTGGACAATATATCATGAATATATTTGTGTTGAGAGAGAAAAAGTCCATTACAAGTAGAGATTACTTTAACTCCCAAGAAAAAATGGAGTGAACCCAGGTGCAATTTGCACACATGATAAGGTTTTGTGACATCTATAAATCCAGGTGGTTGCTTCATATAAATTGTTTCACTAAGTTGTCCATGCAAGAAGACATTATTTATATCTATTTGCCTTAGTTCCAAACCATTCATGATAGCTAGTGATAACATAATTTTAATTGTTGCTAATTTAACCATTGGGCTAAATGTCTCCATGTAGTCAATACTAGGGCATTGATTGTAGCCTTTAGCCACAAGTCTGGCTTTAAATCGATCCAAATCAAACTTAAGCTTCACTCTAAAAATCCATTTACATCCAATTGGGTTGCAGTGAGGTGGGGGAGAAACTAAGTCTCATGTCTCATAAGAGCATTGAGTTCATGAGACATGGCCTCACACCAGTGAGATTTAGATAGAGTTTGACTCCCACATATGGATTCAAGGGTTTCGAGTAGGGATGTTTGGTGACAGAGTTGAACTGTTTGGGCTTGTAAATTTGGTTCATGGACCAAGTTGTCATTTGATAAGTTTGAGTATTTGGTGGTGGAGGGTTTGAGGGAGTAGTCTCATGAGCACAGTCAAGAGATTATTTTGATTAAAAGAGGAGATTTCTTCCTTGCCAGAATGAAGGGTTGGGTTCGGATTGATGATTGTGTTTGAGAGATTAGGGTTTGTGAGTAGAGTTGGTGTGAGTTAAGGATCCATGTTATTTGGAAATTATAAATTCGGAGGAGTATTGATATGGGGTGATCGATGAGAGCAATCTCATCTACAAGGGCCTTCACAGCTTGAAAGTAGTCTAGGATTGAGCGACTTCCCTTTGAATCAAGATTAGTTCACCATTTAATTGCATAGCTCTCATTTGAGATCGACTAGCATACATATTGTTCAGCTTTTTCCATGCCTTCTGTGATGTCTTAGTTGTAGCTATAAGAAATGTAATTGAGGTTGAGGTTGAGGTTAAGGCAAGAATGACGCAGAGTATTAACTTGTCTTGACAAACCCAATGGTTTTTTCTTGAGACAGAGTTCGGGGTGCCATCGGATGGTAGGCACGGGAGGTCGCCATTGACATGATGCAAAAGGTTGTACCCAATTAGAAGGGCGTCGAATTGGGCACGCCATTATAGAAATGTGGAGGGGGATTAATTTCTCATTGATTTGTGTTGTGATGTTGAGAGCTACTAGAGGTGTTTCGATTGGAGATATGGGTTGAGAGTTTGGGAAAGAACATTTCAGGGAGGGAGTTTGTACCCTCATTGGAGTTTTGGTCTCCTGATACCATCTAGAGAATTGTAGAACACAGGACAGGATGCAATGGAAACTTTCCTCAATTGTATTCATCATCTGTAAACTGAATTTATACAAGAGTGTATGCTAAAATTAAGGGAATTTATAGCTATCTAAATGAATAAGATCACAACGATTATGCTAGTCTAGCTGTGAGAATATTTACAGTAATTACAACGAATGATCAGCACGATTCTAGGAGATAAAGTTGCTTGTAACGTGGCTAGATATTAGCTGTGATTTCCTTGTCTTGATTCTTGGAGTGTTCAGCTTAATTCTTGGAGTCTGTCCTAATATTATTCATTTATTTTGTCTTCGTCGCTTATTTGCTTCAACGACGGATGAAATTAGAGAGGAAATTAATTTTGGTGTTAATTAGACTGTCTAAGCTAGCTGATATCTGTTTTATAAGTTTAATTAATGAAACTACTGGAGGTTTACCTGGCTGTTAACTTCAGGTCTCGTGGGATTACTCGAGGTGCGTGCAAACTGGCCCGGACACCCACGAATATCCAAAAAAAAAAAAATTAATGAAACCAAAGTACTCATCATGTTAGAGTAGATGATGTAATGCGACGCAGAGAATGAACTTAATATTTGAGAAATATGATTAGAGAGGTGAGAACGGAACAGATCTTCGAAAGTTATTTTTTTCCCGGCAAGTAATATTGTTTACAACATAAACATTTCAAGCTGGCAGATTAATGTATATAGGACGTCGCACATTAATTTTGACCGAGCACGCGCGTATACGTAGTCATCTCATTGTTATTTTTATCGTATTCACATCAATAAAGACGGAAAGAATTATATTGAGCTAGGTGAGAAATTAAGGTCCTGCTTGAATTCAGAGATGAGATGAATTGAGATGAGTTAGTTTATTTTTAATATTATCATTATTTTAGAATTTAAAAATTGTGTATTGAAATTTGAAAAATGTATATAATAATTTGTGTTTTATATAAAAAATTATAAAAATATAATAATAAAATGGAAGTAAATTGAAATGAGCTCTAGAATTGAGATAAGCTCAATACACTTCTAAATTCAAACAAGACCTA
Organism: Platycarya strobilacea; assembly: GCA_036898215.1. NCBI lineage: Eukaryota > Viridiplantae > Streptophyta > Magnoliopsida > Fagales > Juglandaceae > Platycarya > Platycarya strobilacea. Next base: position 6,613,492 of record CM072554.1, on the reverse strand, counting down.
AAGCTCATTCTTACTTTTCAGTTTGAGGAATAATGATGAACTGCAATATGCAGTAGTACACCGTTCGTAACTTCGTTCCATTATTTGAAGGGGTCGTCGAATTTGGTTGCACTTAATTCAATGTATGTGTGCGGTAGTGGTTAAAGAATGTTTCCCCCATTAATTAAATAATAATAATAATCGATAACCTCATAGATTAAAGAGTTGACAAATCTTACACGTTTATGGAAACAAATATGGATCAGTTCAGTTAATTCCTCTCTATAAATATAGATGTGACCATCCAACATTTCTCATAATTCCCAGCTCCCAAGCAATATTAATTACACACAGATAGATCATAGCCTCAAATATGATGAAGTACTCAAAGGTTGTTCCTAAGTATGCCCTTGTAACTGTGGCCCTATTGGCTCTCGCTTGTTCTCTCGCCTCCGCCTATGACCCAAGTCCCCTGCAGGACTTTTGTGTTGCTATCGACAATCCTGCTTCTGCTGGTATGTACGCATTATATAAGTTGCTATATTCTGGAGTACTGGTTTTCTAATTAGTTCTTGTAATTTTGAATCTGAATATGCACACATATCCATATACATATATAGTATGCTTGGATACTATTTTAATTTTGTGTAACATGATCATGTGTTTAGCGATAATAACAAACTATCTTTCCTTTTCTACAGTATTTGTGAATGGGAAGTTTTGCAAGGACCCAAAGCTTGTCACTGCTAATGATTTCTTCCGTTCGGGGTTGAACAGGCCCGGAGATACCTCAAATAAAGTAGGGTCAAATGTTACTGCCGTGACAGTGGAACAATTACCAGGCCTCAACACTCTAGGCATATCCTTGGCTCGCATCGACTTTGCACCATATGGCTTAAATCCTCCCCACACTCACCCTCGCGGCACTGAGTTTCTTGTAGTCATAGAGGGTACTCTTCACGTCGGCTTTGTCACATCTAATAATGCAGACGGCAACCAACTCTTTACCAAAGTTCTGAACAAGGGAGACGTCTTTGTGTTCCCAATTGGTCTCATTCACTTCCAGTTAAACGTGGGAAATACCAAGGCCATCGCTTTTGCTGGTCTCAGCAGCCAGAATCCTGGAGTCATCACTATTGCCAATGCAATCTTTAAATCCAATCCTCCCATCAATGCTGATGTTCTCACCAAGGCCTTCCAAGTGGATAAGAATCTGGTTAACTATCTTCAGAAGCAACTCTAATTGTCTACACTAAGACCATAGATTTCAAGATAATATTTGTAATATTACCAGCAATAAACCGTTAGATGGTGTACTGATTAATTATTAAGTGCTTTGTCATGTTTTCCTTGTAACATCATTGAAATTCTTATTCAAATAAAAATGGTTGTTTATTTACAGTTCTCTCCTTTTTATAATGAATGAGCTGGCCGGCGGAATATTCTTTATTTCCTTGCAAAAGTACTGCGCCAGCTCGCATTGTTGCATGCTAGCACCTGATCTGCGACAGCAAAACAATTGACATGTTATACAAATTGATTTCCCATGATGCATGATCAAGATCACGATCACGATCAATCGCGCGATGCAGATGATCAGCATAATTTGCATGTGAATTAGAAAGGCCGCATAGTTATGATCTTTTTGATCATCACTACTCAACATCCATATATATCTACCAAATTAAAGGAATAAGTCAATTCACACGTAATGGGTCCTTCAGCCATTTTCAGACTCTATAATAATCTACCATCCAAGTAAACTTAAGACTTTTGTTTTTGGATTGACTGAAGCAAAATTACATTAATTGAAAATTTGAAGGAGTCGAATTTGGCTGGTATTTTCAGTATCTGCGAGCTGAAGTGGTTAGAGAATGGTTCTCCCCATGTATTAATAATAAACAAATTTATTAAAAGCTGACCAAGAATTAGACGTAGCTAGCTGCCTTCCTTAATTACGGCCTTCTCGATCCTTGCAATTAGGAAAGACAGACGGATTCATGAAAATCCGTCTATAACTAAGCATGCAAAAATGGTGGGGTTGTGTTAATTACGGCCTTCTAGACATCCATCATTACAATAAATATGGGTTTTTGTCACGAGTTTTTTTTCTACCATATACAATCGTGACAAATAATAAGCTAATGACATGAAAAATATTTGTGGGAAAAAAAATAAACTTTTTGCCACGATACAATGCCCGCAAATAAAATCTTGTGGGAAATAATATTTTGTGACGGAAAATAATATTTTTTATGGCGGTTTTATGTCGTGACAAATAATCTTGATTTTGCTAGGGAGAACTTCATGGGAAAATACTATTTGCGACAACTTTTTTTTGCGACAAATAAATTTAAGAGTCATCTTACACAACTTTCAATCTTACACACATAATATTTTTTTTTAATTTTAAATCTTTTTTTTAAAATTTTTATTTCTTAAATTAATTAATTTTTTATTTATTACTCATATATTAAATATTTGATAAAAGAAAATTAAAATTTGAGAAAATCCTAATAAGTTATATGGTAATTTGGTACCAATTCTCATTACCATTCCCAAAATTAAAATCCCCCCCTCCCCCGCGTGCACTCTACTCCCTTTCTCCCTCTCTTCTCAGTTCTCTCTAGCCTCCGATCTAGGGTTTGTGCCCTTACGCCGTGCTCTTTTTCATCGTTACACCACCCCCTCGATCGTCGACAACCCTCGCAGCGAAGCAGGTCAGTGGTGTTCTCCCAGGCTCCTTTCTTCATCTTCACCGACAACCCTCTCTTCTCCCTTCGTCTTCCCCTTCACGAACAACGATCTCTCAAAATCCCTAGCCATTTCAACTCCCTCAAGCAAGCGAACCAACGCGCGCCACCTCCGTGACCACAAAGTCCCGCTTTAGGTCTACCGGCGCCACCACATTCCTCCCCTAGCTCGACGCCGAACCCCAAGGTCTCTCCCTCCTCGCAACTCTCTTCCCCTCATGGACCTCCCCTGCACACCACCTAACTCCACCTTAGCCCAACCTCGCGTCGTCGCCCCAGAGCATGCCGGACCTCCTCCTCCGAACCTTCCCAGCTCCACCACGATTTTCCTCTCTCTTTCTCAAATCCTGGGCCCTTCCCTCACAGGTTCTCTACCGCTATTGTGTTCTTTACCACTGTCCAAGATTTTCCGCCGTGAGCCACATCGTCTTCTCCAGACACGATGCTACATTACCACGAGCAACCCAATGACACAACAACACCTCCCGCGCACTCTCGTTCCCTTTCGAAGCCCTTAAGCATGGTAAAACCCTACCTTTATGTCTTAAGTGCTTTATTTTAGAGTTATAGTGTGGTGTTGATTGCTTAGACAGATTTATATTCCTGGATATGTAGTATTTCGATTGTGGGGAGAAATTTTAACTCCAAAGGCATGCACATATTTGGTCCCTGTAGAGATGAGTGTTTGCATTTCTTTCCAAATAGTTCTTTGTGTAATCCACCAATTGATAGTTATTTTACTGATTAGGTTGGTAATACTCTTAATTATCAAATAAGTTGTGGTCCCTAGCATAAGCATCTCTGTTTTGCATTGTTAATGTGTTCTTCGTTTTGGATGAATATTCATTATGATTATCTCTCTAATTGCGTAAGTTTGAAAAACCATGCTTGTAGGGTTTCTAATTTCATTTTGTTTACCTAATGATGCTGCAAAGTTATGCTCTTTAACATTTGTGATTATATTTACATCTGCTTTGACAGATTACGGGAGGCATGCTACTCTAGTATACCCATTCTAGGTAGTCTTTTGATTATAACATATTTTGATTTTGTTGTTTAGGTTAGATTTATTTACTTCCAATATATGATCTTTGTTGATATCCCTGTTGTTTGGGTTAGATTTATTTACTTCCAGTATATGATCTTATTCATCCTCCTTTCATATATCTATTGTAGTAATTGCTTGTTGGGAATGGTAAAGTAGAGAAGACTAAGAAATAACAAATATTTAAACTTAATTACTCCATTTTTCTGGGTGCAAGTGTTTCTTTTTCAGCTCTTGGAATGACACTCTTTCTCTTAGAGAATCAGAATATTTGTGTTCCTTATACTCTGTGCAACCAAACAGGGACTTCAAACAGCTGTAGCTTGCTAATAATAGTTCACAGCTTTGGACATATTTATTTTTTTGAATTTACAATTGTTGGAATCGACCCCTGTAAGGAAATAAACGGACCGGGATTTGGTGTTAAATTAGTGTTGGAATGGGTTTAATTATGTATGGATAAAGGGTAATGAATTTGTAGTTGGGACTGTAACTGGGCGAGATTTAGTTGTAGTTTATGAAGTAAAGTACCTAGTTTTAGTGATTTAACTGAATTATATGTGGTTAGCTTTGTGCTGGTTCTCAGCAAAATCACCATTTTAGCATCATTATAATTTAACTATCAGTGTACTTGTATAAAAAATATATTTAGCTACTCTTTTGTTATGAGACTCATGATTAGCATTTCTTTGTCCTTCAGCTTTTGCCTATTCTCAATAAATTCACCATCTTAGCATCATTATAATTTAGCCTAATATTTGTATTTTATCAATTTATATACTTTTATTCTATGCAGGTTCCACAAATGGAGGAGATCTTTTCCATACTTGGGTGTACACCCCTGATGACACATGATTTGATATCAACAGTAAGATCAGATTGCTTTCAGCAAAATAATTACTGAAAACTAACAGAATAAGTTACCAATTTTTCTATAGTTCCTTAATTCGTCATCTCTAGAGACTTTTATAGAGATCTGAAATGCATTAGGACTTTTAGTAGCTATTTGATAATTGGTTGCTGGATATGAGGTGTACACTTTAATTGGGTTTGGTCATTACTTATGTAAATAACTAGGGTTATAGTTGGATTGAATTTGGTTAGCCAAAGGATTTTTATGAAGGGCATGCTGGACAAAAACGTTGGACATGTTGGGGTTATATAATTGATGGTTTCTAGTATACTTGTGGCATAATAGCTCCTTAGGTGATATTGTAAACCACAACTTAGGTTTTGACTAGGAGATCATGAACAGTATTTTTACTGTTCATATACTAGGTTTGTACAGTCTATATGAACAGTAAAAATACTGTTCATATAAGAGTGAACTGTACAAATCTGACTATCTATTAATTTAGTCTTAATTATATGTTTACAATATATCTAAATAATAGTGGTTTTGTTTACAATGCTTATGGCATATGATAATTAATATGGTCAAATCTGGTGTCAACTAGAAGAAGTATATTATTGAATGTTCTTGGGTTGTGAGATATCAATTTAATCATGGCTGTCTTTTGGAATTTTTACTAGTATGAACTTGTTTGTATTAGCTACTTGGCACATGGCACTGCAGTAATTCATTCCTATTTTTGGGCTTGGTTTTGACTATATAAATTTCATTATATATGTATCCCAGCAATAGGGAGACTTAAGTTGAAGGTGTTATCAAACAAATAGTTGCAGATTAGTTGCTTATATCCTAGTTACTTATAAAAAAAAAAAGTTGCTTATATCCTAGTTTGATTTTTTATTTTTTAAAGCATTAATTTTTTAAGAAGAAATAGGAATGTTGCACTGACTAGAGTAAGTTACATTACTTTTACATTGGATTATATGCTTGTTTGTGCTCAAGTAGAGTGCTCATTTATTCTTTATTTTTTTTATTATTTATTCCTTTGCATGAAATTGACACATCACTTCCATAACGTTTAGGCCTAGATGCTAAGATATGCAAACACAAAGGAGCAGGATGTTTATCTTTTGAAGCTCTAGTTTGGTAACAAGGCAGTGTAACTCAAAGGAGCTTGAGTCTTGTATATGTAGATACATGCAATGAAGATGAAGATGAAGATGGGGGTTGAGGCTACTGATCAATGCCTAGATGCCACATTATGTGCCATCAGGATTATATTTGTAATTGACTATATTGGATGATGAATGTACATAGCCATGCTATGTTAATATAATTGCATGGTTAGGCTGATGTTAAATGGACATGTCCATGTACGTTTATTCTACAACTTGATGAATGACTAGCTACTTGTATATTTATATATATATATATATATATATATATATGGATGTTTACTTGCACATACTAAATTATCATATTGGTAATTAGCTTATTAAAGCTTGGATGACTAAGAGTTCTTTTTTGCCACGAGTTCTTTTTCCACCATATACATTTATTATATAACTAAATGTACGTATGATTAGCTACTTACATAAATATATGTTGGTTTGGCAATACTTTTAGCAACAATTTTTGCTTTTGGGTATTGTGCATTTGATGCGGCTTAGGTTTGTGATAAATAATAAACTATTACCGACAACACCTTTGTGATTTTAGGGATGAATATTTTCATTTGGAAAAAGTATTGCACAAAGATGACAGTCATGGCAAAATATTTGTTGCTGCGGCCGTTTATCAGTTATTTGGTTGTAAATAATGATTCCCTGCTAATTAATTGTGTGGAAAAACGTTATTAGGCACAGATTGGTTTCTTCCCCAATAGGTATTTCCCACGACAGACAATGTAATTGTAGGATTATTTCCCACTACTAATATGGTTTTTAACCACGGACATGTTGGTTGTAATAAGTTACTATTTGCCACGAAAATATTAACTCGTGGGGAATAATAGTATTTGCCGCGGAGTATATGCCACGAGCATCCCACGAATAAAATTGGTGGGAAAAAATTTATACCTACGAAAGACATATTTTTTGCCACAAGAACCGCTTTTGGCAAATTGCCATATATCTTGTAGTGCATGTTCCCAAGCATGCAATATTCACTAAAAGATTTTCAAGTTTTAGCTATTAATTTTTTTTGCTACAACTAAGCAATATAGCAAATAGATGTTTTAGTCACGAAAATGATCCGCCACAATAGAATTTCGCACTTGCCAAGAGATTTCATGTGATGATAGGGGCTTGTGTTAATTTACACCTTTTGCGGCAACTTCATGTGCAGTAAAAACTGTAGCGCCACAAAACATTGTTTTCCTGGTCGTTTTGTTACATTGAGCCCGGGGGATCGATGATATAACAATCCGATAAAACTAAAGTCTCGTCTATTTCCCTCTTCCTACCATACAATATCCATACCCTAGAGAGATTCCTATCTCAAAATCCCTAGATCATCGGGACCAACTGGAATAGGATTGGTCAAAATCTTCTACACGCGACACGATTTTGGCCACAAACAACCTCCCTTCGCTTCCCTTAGCCTCGGAATCCAAGTGAAAGCCGTTATTTCCCTCCAAATTATCATGTTTTTCGTTGTGGTGATAAGTTTCTCCAAAATATTTGAGCCCATAGAATAATCTGTGTTTCCATTCCTCTCGCACTCTCCCACTTTGCATAAATTGTATATTGCACAATGTCTTCATTCGTGTATAGATTTTTTTGGGATTTACTATGTTTCGGTGTTTCTAGAGTATTTTTTAATGTGTAAGAACATATGTTGTTGAAACATTTCACCGTTCTATCCTTGACCATATTTTTGAGCAGCAGCTACTTCAGCATATTCTTGAGCAACGGCCCTTTGTGGTTTCATATGAGAGGAATCATGTCTAATCTAAACTCTGTTGTTATTAGGGACTACATGGGAGCACCAATGTGAGGTTGCTGCATTTAAGGTGATCATCCACACAGAGACATTGCAGTATGTTCGGGTTAATGGGTGAATACTACAGTCCAGATGGTAAGTTCTTGGAATTTGGTCTATAGTAAAATTGTTGGCAATGGTCTGTTGGAATCAAGTTTGCAATGCATTTGAGTGAAATACAAACTCGTAGATAGCAGTTTCTGTTTTATATAGACGGTGGCAGTTTGAGTTTTATGATTATGTATCTTATTTATATTAAATTTTTTATCCAACTGGAACTGCATTAATTTTACGTGGTAGGACATGGATGCTGGACCTATATTTTTATTTATGTTTTATATGATAATGTTAATTATTTATCATGGCCTCATTATATACTCTTGAAATACAAACAAAGTATTGGGTATATGGTAGAAAACTCGAGACTAGGTACTCTACCCTGCTGTTAAGGCCTTTTGGCATAATATTATACATTTATTGATTTTATTGCAGAGGAAATATGGATTTTAATTTTGACATAATTTACTTAGTAAAATGTTTAGAAGAGAATAAACATGATAACTAGGCTAGTTGGGAAACTATGGGTCTGTTATTTTCAGTCTTTTTAGTGAAACAAATGCATTTGTTGATGCCTAAGAATTAATCCAATTTACAAGGATTTTTTGAGACATATTTCATGGATGCAAACTTTTCTTTTCCTCTTAGTATTTGTACAGATTAGATAAGAGACATATATATATTTAACGAACATTAGTAACATATGTATTGCTCCAGCTCATAAAAAATGGAATACAATAAATATGAGATAATGATGTATAGGTTGTTAGGATTATTTCTCAAGTTACACAATTTATTGCAAAGAATAGTAGGTGGGTTATACTTGAAGCCAGTAAATGGCTAAATGGATAGATCATGTTAATGTTTTTTGTTTTTGGAGACTTAGAATGTATAAATAATTCACTGTTAAATGTAGGCCTTGACCATGTTTTTTGTTTGTTGGTTAGGGATAAATAAGAAAGTGGTAAATGACACTAAACCTATAAATTGATTATTACACAAGCCGACCAGATAGCTCCAAGACAAATAGAAAAGAAATCAGATGTAATAAATTGACAATATTATTAATTAAGAATATATAATAGGTACTGATTCAGGTAAATGAAAATTAAGCTTTTAATTTCATTCAAAAATCCAAAATAGGCATACTGGAATAGAACTTAGTCTAGTAACATATGTATTGTTCCAGCTCATAAAAAATGGAATGCAATAACTATGAGATAATGATTTTTAGGTTATTCGGATTATTTCTCAAACTGCCATTTTATTGCATTCCATAGGTGGGTTATACTTGAAGCTAGTAAATGCCTAAATGGATAGACCTTGTCAATATTTTTTGGTTTTGGAGACTTAGAGTGTATAAGGACATTCACTGTTAAATGTAGAACCTATCAATGTTTTTTGTTTGTTGGTTGTTGGCTAGGGATAAATAATTTCTTATCAAATTGGAATCTGTATATCTGAATCCAGCTTAATGTTAGATTAATTTGCATAAGTGGTTGAGAGAAAGGTGAGACTATTAACTATTAAGGATTAGCCTTTAAAACTCTTTTGTCACAACTAAGCATTTCACATCACTTATATATTTTAATGCCATGTAATCTCCATGCTCTCAGGTGATCTTGGGAAGGATTAGACAGACCTCAGCCAGTCCAGTAGTTACATGCATTATGGGATTGTTTTGACACCACAAGATATGGCATGGCCCGGCTGTGCTTACTGCCAATGAAGTTGAGAAATTAATAGCTGACTTTCTTCTGCTCCTAGAAGTAGTTTCGTGCCCAAATACAAGATGTAATTGCTATATATGTATGTATGTTATGTATCACTAATCTGTACGTGTCCCACTTCAATGCTATTATATGAGCATCCACGGGTACTTGATCATCTTTCTCAATTTTAGACTTCTAACTCATTTATCGCATACTTAAATGGGATTGGCAGTGTTATTTATATAATGATGTAAGCCATGTGCATGATGGAATATGATATTTAATTAAGATGCTAAATGTTTGTTGTATGGTTTGTTATAAACTCTCTACTTTTAGCTTTAATACAAACGTAGTCAATTATATATATGGAAATTGTATATTGAAATTGTTAGAGCATTTTCATGTTGGAGTACAAAAATATTATCATTTCATTGTAAGATGCTAGATGAACTAGATGTAGTAGATGAAATGGTCCAATTTGTGTAATTGCCAAAATGATAACCAAACATATATAATTTGTGGTGAAAGTTAATTTACCACAAAAATGGCCATAGAAATGCATTAGCAAAAGCAACTTATTGGTATCTTATACAGGAAACAAGCAAAAAAAAAAATATTAGCCACAACTATTCGGCGTGGCAAAATGCTGTCAAGACCAAATTGTTTATGAAGAGATTTTACCTGGTAGACAAATATTTGACGTGGATAGTTGTTGTGGGGAATAATTTATACTGCTCACCAATTAAGGTCCATTTGAGATGAACATTGTAGTCGGAATTTAACAACCCACACGAATTCATATAATGGCAAATAATTAATTACTTCAAATTATTATCGCAAAATCATGCCACAAAAATATTGTTTTGGCCGTAAGCATAGTGGGAACAAATATTTTCCCGGATAAGGTAACATGGCAAATAGTTAATTGTTGTAAATCAATATTGTAACATAAGTTTTGTTGTGGCCATAAGAGTAGTTGCCTCAAATTTTCCCCTAGGACAAATTATCATGGCAAATAATCATTTGTTGCAAACCATATCGTGGGTAGAAAACGATATCCACTGAAAATTAAAGATTTAATAGAATTTTTAATACGAAATTAGAAGGCATTCACCACGAATTAGTTCGTGGCAAGAAGGGTTCATTTGCTGCCAAAATTTTAATTCATGGCAAAATGAACTTTTATCACGAGTTTTATGCCACGAACATCCCACGAATGAAATTGGTGGCAGTTGATCTATGACCACGAAATAGGTACTTTTAACTACAAAAATCTTTCTTGACTAAAAACTGAAAATCTTGTAGTGATTCCTCACCCCTCACCCAAAGTAAGAATACACAGAATACTGAAAACCTCCATAGAAATACCAATTCGCATCCATGGATAGTAATCTTAATTATATCCATATATTTTGGAGTCTAATACACTCAGATTTACATAGATACAGAATTTAACAGGATACTTCCAGTTTTGTAGTTGTCATGAGTTCAAACGGCAACGTGGTTCTCCAAATTGTAATGATCACCACATATATATATATATATATATATTTTATGTATAGAGGGTACTGCACCATTACATTAATAAAGAGTTATAATGATATTTCCTACTTCAGCATCCACAATAGTTCACAAAATTAATAATTTTCCCGTAGCCTTTTTCCCCACCCCGCCCTTCCCTATTCAAAATTAGCCTTTTTTTGGGCTGCTATATATGAAAAGGCCGTTTACTAATCAATTTCGGGCTCAATTATTCTTTACATGATGGACGTCCAACTCATTGCTTTATTGCCCGGCTAAAAAGGTCTATTGCAATCCTTTTTGTTATACTGAGATTTTAGTTCATCGATTTCTTAAGAGATTGGGCAAGAATTATGCAAGTTGATCTCACCAGATAAAAGAGAGAAGTAAGTACGGGTGGAAAATGCATGTCAAGATAATCCGACTGCAACAGATCAATTAGAATCGATCATTTTGCTTTCACTTTCAGCTTTATCATCATGAAACACGAATGAAATAGGAACGAAATGCAAAAAATATGCAAAAAAAAAAAAAAAACCAAAAAATATACAGACGAAATGCGTATGAATTGTAGACTAAACGGGTACAAAACGCGTACGAACCGCGTATGAAACGCATCGAAAACGCGTACGAAACATGTTTGAAACGCGTAAGTAATGCGTCCAAAACGCGTACGAAACGTGTCTGAAACGTGTTCATAACGCGTACGAACCGTGTTCGAAACGCGTACGTAACGCGTCTAAAACGCGTTCGAAACACGTACGTTATGTGTTCAAAACGCGTACGAAATGCTTTTAAAATGCGTACAAAACGCGTCGAAAATGCGTACGAATCGCGTAGGAAGAGCGTAAGAACCGTGTGCGAAACGCGTCCAAAACGCGTACGAACCGCGTTCGAATCGTGTAGGAAACGCGTCTGAAACGCCATAAAACGCGTGTGAAACGCAAAAAAGCGCAGAAACGCGAAGAAAGCCAAAAAAAAGGCCGAAAAGCCCAAAAAATAAAAAATAAAAACAAAAACAAAAACACCAAAAAATTTCAAAAACAAAAAACTCCATCAAAATGCCAAATAAACAGGAAAAAGGGAAAAAAATCCTCAAAAATCGTAAAAATGTCAGAAATTCTTAAAAAAATGTGCTAAGCTAATTTTCAAACGTGAAGTTGTGTATTTTTTTATTTTTATTTTTTGTAAAGAAGAATTTTAAAAAAATATTTAAAAAAATAAAAAGTAAAAAAATTCAAATACATTAAATAATAGATAATAAAATAATAGTAAGAATATCATTACTCCAAGTAAAACTAGAAAAACGAACGACTCAATAAGGCCGAGTGAAATCTTTAGGGTTAAATAAAAATTAAACAAGAAAGAAATGAAATCAATTGACTTTTGGCCACAAAGTCGGCATTAATGGCATTTGGATATAACAAACAAAATTTAAGGAGAATATATAAATATGTAAACCTGGCCTAATTTAGTAATTTATATGGAAGCCAAGACTGCTAGTACTGTATAATATTTGTTATATTGTTATAAAACTAAAAAGAAAACTACTTCTATTGCAAGAGAAATATAAAACAAACTCTTAAAAAATAAAACTTTCTTTCTCTTTTTATATTTTCTTATGAATTTCATTACAACTGAAACTCCTATTTATAGATTTTGAAATTACTATGCAAGTTACTATGCAAGTCACTATACAGATTTTAAAATAATAGTGGTGGGGTCATTCACATAATTTTAGTGGTGGGACAGGGGCGGCTGCCGACTCCTACAATTCATAACACTCCCCCTTGAATGATCACCCACAAAGAATCTGCCTCGTTAAAACCTTGTCAAGGAAAAATCCAATGGGAAAAAACCAATGGCGAAGGAAAAAGAGTACAGTCTTCTTATGTATCTATAAGTGCTTTAAGATTGCCTCATTAAAACCTTGCAAGGAAAACCCAGTAGGACAAAACCTTAGCGAAGGAAAAAGAGTACAATCAAGACAAGTCTTCAGGACTTTTACTCCCCCTAGAAAGTGCATGACGATAGATTTTTGAGTTTTCACATTTAATATTCTGCACAATTTTCTTGAATGTCGCAGTTGGTGATACCTTCGTGAATAAATCTGCTAGATTATCACTTGATCGTATCTTTGATATATCCTTCTTTGATTTGAGTGATACAAGCAGTATTATCTTCGTATAAAATTGTTGAGTTATCAAAATACCACACTTTTCTTGGATATGTTGAGTCAATGATCTCAGCCAAATATACTCTCGACTTGTTTCATGAATTGCAATAATCTCTGAGTGATTTGAAGATGAAAAATAATATCTGGTTGACAGACTTAATAGAAATCTGATACCTGCAGTAATACTTAAACTCCCCTTGATAATATGCATTAGTGTTTCAAGTAATAGGCAAACATTATTTCAGCATATATAACAGATTACGAATTCAAACATTAATTCCATCTAAATAATGCATTAGAGAGAACATGATAATATTTTTATCTAAAATTTTCTCCCCCTCATTCGGTGTTATTAGGGAGAACTTGTTTATATACGGCGGAAATAACATTGGAAACCATCTATGTATGATAAAAGCTGTAAAAGCTTTGAGGTTTAATATTATCGGTTCGGCAGAAAATAAAATCCGCTTGACATTGTGGACAAACGAGATCTTGAAGAGATTTGAAGGCTTTGGGTTGTTGTTTAAATATAACCAATTTTACCATTGGTTTACTCCAGCAAAAAGATCTCGCATTCCTCATAGATTCAGTTGTTGTTCATTCAGAACGATATTATGTCTGATAGAAATTCTAATGTCCCAGATTTAAACCATGAACCATTTATACCTCAACCACTTATATTTTCTCCTGAGGCTGTAAACACCATGATAGGAGCAGAGATATATCTTCCTAGTAAATCTGATCTAGAAATTGTTGCAGCATCAAGAACCCTCAGTGCTCAATATGCTGCATCTCTTACAACCATGTCTCAGAGACTACTGGCGAGAACGAGTGAGGTTGATCATCTTAAAACTCAAATATCTGAGTTGCATCAAACGCTTGCAACTAAAGATAGTAAAAATAAAGATTTAAAACAAGAAAACAAGGAGCTGAAGAAACTTGTAGACTGGTATTCTCGTGACCTGAAAACACGAGTAGAAGAGCTGGAACGAGAAAGAGCTCAGATACAAAGTCAACAACAGCAGCTAACGGCAGAGGTTCAGCGTTTACAAGAAAATAGGGATAGCTGTAATTAATCTCGCTGGCTTTTGAAATTATGCATCCAGCATATCTTGTAAAGTGAGATTTGAAGAGATGATGATTTGTCTTGTTCTTATTTTCATTTCTATAAGAACCGTCTTTAGCTTCATTTAGTACGCATCAAATCTTCTTCTCATATCTATAATTCATCTATATTTGTATTCTTATTCTACAAATTTCCAATGGCTCATCAATTTTCTTTTACTATTTCTCACGATCAACATATGAGGTATCCTTCACCTCAATTACAAGTTGTTCTTGCATCTTCCGCAGGTGTCATGTTGCAGCAAGCAAATGATCTGGCTAATAAGTCAGACCGTGAAACTGTTTATGAGCTGGTGACTCTCGGCACCCAATAGTCCTCCTCTATTGTTGGATTTTCCAACCAATTACAATCTAAAATTCGTGAGATTGAGGAGCTTAACGAGAAGGTTTCTGTACTTCAACGACTCGTTCAAGAGTCTGACAGAAAAATTGCAGACTTAAAGCAAGAGAATAAGGATTTAAAATCCTTACTTGCCTCTTCATTTCGACTGCCTAATCCTTTAGATAAGGATGGTATGTTGCTTTATGGAGAGCAAATGCATTTGAGAGATGAGGCTAGAAGTCTCAAATTCTTGTAACTCATCTATGAATTGAATAATAAGATCTTTCATTTTCAAATGCATTCCTTGAATTTATAGCAACCCTTGTAATCTTTTCAAGAGTTCTAATAAGGTAAATCATCAATGTAAACTGCAATAATGGCAAATCCGGATTTTGATAAAACGCATGGACATATAGGATTATTCTTAAATCCTTCTTTCAATATATACTTATTGATTCAATTATACCACATGCGTCCGGATTGCTTTAACCCATGTAAAGATCTTTGAAGCTTTATAAAGTACATACTCCTAAATGTACTTGGATTAGATGCTTCAAGTATCGTAAATCTTTATATATGTAATAATCTAATGATTCTTATAAATATGCAGTGACCACATTCATTAACTACATATCTAATCCTTTTGTAATAACCAAATCAATTAAAAATATGAATGTGATTGCATTCATACCAAGGAAATATGTTTCCTCATAATTGCTCGGGTTTCTACAGGAAACCTTATGCGATAAATTATACCGCACAATTTCATTTCGCATTACCCTTTCGTATAAATACTCACTTATATTTGACAAATATTACACCATTTGGTGTTTGGACAATAAGTCCAAATGCATCTCGCTTCACTAGCGAGTTTAATTCAGTTTTAATAACTGCTTTCCATTTTGGCCAATCATTTCTATGTCGACATTATTCGACGGTTTTTGGCTCACTTTCTTCATTACTTCTGGTAATGTCAAGTGTTATCATATATGTTGTCGACAACAGTTTTATTTCTATCCATAAATTTTTCAGTACTCATGAAATGTATTGAGATCTCATTGTTCCTCTCCAGGGGAAAACATTTCATGAAACACCTCTACAAGAGGTTCTTCTTCAGGAGGTTTATACTCTTCAGGAGGTTTATACTCTTCAGGAGTTTTCTCTTCAGAAGTTATACTATTCAGAAGTTACACTCTTCAAGAGTTACCTTTTCAGGAGGTTTCCTCTTCAGGAGGATTATATTTTATACAGAAAATACGGTCTCTTCATGAGTACCGATTTTTATTTTTCTTGTGCACCAATAGATCTTCAATGCTTCAGGTGTATTTTAGACTCATTTATTACTGTTTTAACAACTCTTCCTTCAGGGACTTCAATTCTTACTTAAGCATTAACAGCAGTAATATATGATTTTACAACACTTTTAGTGTCAGTAAATACATCATGTAATTGATTTGCAACACTTTGTAGATAGATAATCCTCTGAACTTCTGGTTCACATTTATTTGTAAGAGGATCAAATTTAAACAGAGCTTTATTATCCCAAGTAATTTCTTGTCGTGTTTTAGACACCGATATTTCATTATTTCAAAACATGATGAAATATTAATAAACTTATATATAAAAACTTAGTATAAGTAAATCAAGTGTTTGGCCGTACAACAAGTATGTGACTACTGTTTAGTCATACCACATCTGTGACAAACATTTTCATCTTTTTATGAAAAATTATTCTGAGAGCTTTTACCCTTCTCTGAGTTAGATTACTTTTGGTGATACGATATATTTTTATCATTTTTAGTGTTGTCACTTTTGGGACCAACACTTCTATAGTTTTTCTATCACGTCTACGCCCTTAATTCCTTTGAAAGGATGCTCTGTTCACTTCTAGGAATAGTATAAATTCGATATCAATAATAGGACGTAATTGGTGTAACAAAAACTCATTATTTAGCTCAATCACTGGAAGACAAAACAAAAGTTCAGAATATTTGTTGAACTTTCACTCTCGATATTGCTACTGCAGGAGCACATTTGAAGTATGAAAAATAATGTCTTCTTTTATATATCATCATCAGTGATATTTTCACTGCATAATTTTAATATTGAGCTAATTTTAAAGAGTGCAGAATATTCAATACCACTCTTAAAATCTTGCAACTTCAGGTGCAATAAATCATAATGATCTTTTGAGAGGATTACATCTTCTAGTGCTTATATCACTCTCTTAATTTATTTCACACAGTAAGATGATTTTTCATCATGAGATACACAGCACGGTCCTTCAGGGACACATGGTTTTCTTCTATGATTGTATCTTTCAAGTTTATCATCATATCCAAATAGATCTTATCAAGAATCCTGGATAAATAATATTTTTCAGAAATGTCAATAGTAATAAATCTCAATATTTGACATTATATTACAAAAATAAATTTGTGAATTTAAGAAATATATTCACATTATCATGAGAATAAAAATAAAATTTTATCAACTAATATTCAGCAATATTACCTTTAATATTTATCTCAAGGACTGCAAATAATATATTAAAAAACTTACTTGAAGTAGAAGACCACTAGTTTCAGTATCGGTAGAACCTCGTGCTGATAAAGTGTTATAAAATTAAAAAGAAAACTACTACTATTGCAAGAGAAATATAAAAGAAACTCTTAAAAACTGAAACTTTCTTTCTCTTTCTATATTTTCTTATGAATTTCATTACAACTGAAGCTCTTATTTATAGGCTTTGAAATTACTATGCAAGTTACTATATAGAATTTAAAATAATAGTGTGGGGTCATTCACATAATTTTAGTAGTGGGATAGGGACGGCTGCCGACTCCTACAGTTCATAACATATATTAATTATTACCCGTGGCAATAAACCATTAGACGGTGTACTAATTAATTATTAAGTGCTTTGCCATGTTTCCTTTGTAACGCCATTGAAATTCTTGTTGAAATAAAATGGTTGTTTAATATATTTTACATGATCTTTTTAATATTTGAAAATAAATGGTTGTTGAAATAAAATCATGTTAAAAAATATTTTTTTTTTACATGACCTTTTTAATATTTTAAAATATTTTTTAAAAATATAAAAAAATTACAGCATTATCTAAAAATATTTATTTAAAAATTATATAAAAAAAACTTATAAAAAATTTAACGGAAAACAAACGGGATGCTATTCACCCCAGTGAATAGCACTGCTCAATATGTAAAGGAAAGTGCTACATACCTCGTTACCACTCATCCCGATCGTATTCCGTTTTGCTTTTTTTTTTTCAGTTTTTGTTTTTACATAATTTTTAAATAAATTTTTTTAAATAATATTATGATTCTTTATATTTTTTAAAAATATTTTAAGATGTTAACAAAATTACATAAAAAAAAAATATGGAGAAGGGATGGGGATGGATGGGTACGGGAGAGAGAGCAATTTCCATATGTAAACCTGCCTAATTTATATGGAGGCCGAGATTACTGTGTACTAGTTTGCACATTAGACCGATCGAAACTTTTGGGCCCACTTAGTGGCTTTTTATTTTGTATTTTAGATTTTGTTTAGATTCGGATATGATACAAGTTGAAATGAGTTAATTTATTTTTTAATATTATTATTATTTTGGAATTTGAAAAATGTATATTAGAATTTGAAAAATGTGTATTGAGATTTGAAAAATTTGTATAGAAATTTGTATTTTGTATAAAAAAAATTATAAAAGTGTAATAATGAAATAAAAATAAGTTGAGATGAGTTTTGAATACAAACGGGATCTTAATGTAATGTGCAGATTGTAGTTTATACTGTTTTGTATTTCGTGCGAGGTGGTATTTTATTTAATTATTTTATTTTTTAAAGCAACTTATAATGTACTAAATAGTAAATAATTAAGAAATATACTGATAATTACTAATGACATGGAAAAAAATTGATTATGAATAAAAATAAAAATTAAGCATAGCCACTGACTAAATAATCCATCAATATGCTAATAACAACGTGGATGTTATGAATTGTAACGAACGAACGAAATGGCAGCCGCCCCCTGCCCCACCACTAAAAATTATGTGAATGACCCCACCACTATTATTTTAAAATCTGCATAGTGACTTACATAGTAATTTGCATAGTAATTTCAACGCCTATAAATATGGGCTTCAGTTGTAATGAAATTCATAAGAAAATATAAAAAGAGAAAGAAAGTTTCAGAGAGTTTCTTTTATATTTCTCTTGTAATAGTAGTAGTTTTTTTTTTAGTTTTATAACACGTTATCAGCACGAGGTTCTACCGATACTGAAACTAGTGGTCTTCTACTTCAAGTAAGTTTTTTAATATATTATTTGCAGTCCTTGAGATAAATATTAAAGGTAATATTGCTGAATATTACTTGATAAAATTTTATTTTTATTCTCATGATAATGTGAATATATTTCTTAAATTCACAGATTTATTTTTGTAATATAATGTCAAATATTGAGATTTATTACTATTGACATTTCTGAAAAATGTTATTTATCCAGGATCCTTGATAAGATCTATTTGGATATGATGATGAACTTGAAAGATACAATCATAGAAGAAAACCATGTGTTCCTGAAGAACCGTGCTGTGTATCTCATGATGAAAAATCATCTTACTGTGTGAAATGAATTAAGAGAGTGATATAAGCACCAGAAGATGTAATTCTCTCAAAAGATCATTATGATTTATTGTACCTGAAGTTGCAAGATTTTAAGAGTAGTATTGAATATTCTGCACTCTTTAAAATTAGCTCAATATTAAAATTATGCAGTGAAAATGTCACTGATAATGATATATAAAAGAAGACATTATTTTTTCATACCTCGAATGTGCTTCTGCAGTAGCAATATCGAAAGTGAAAGTTCAACAAATATTCTGAACTTTTGTTTTGTCTTCCAGTGATTGAGCTAAATAATGAGTTTTTGTTACACCAGTTACGTCCTATTAATGATATCGAATTTACACAATTTCCAGAAGTGAACAGAGCATCCTTTCAAAGGAATTAAGGGCGTAGACGTGGTAGAAAAATTATAGAAGTGTTGGTCCCAAAAGCGACAACACTAAAGATGATAAAAATATATCGTATCACCAGAAGTGATCAAACTCAGAGAAGGGTAAAGGCCCTCAGAATAATTCTTCATAAAAAGATGAAAATGTTTGTCATAAATGTAATATGACTAAACAGTAGTCTCGTACCTGTTGTACAGCCAAGCACTTGATTTATTTATACTAAATTTTTATATATAAGCTTATTAATATTTCATCATGTTTTGAAATAATGAAATATCGATGCCTAAAGCACGACAAGAAATTACTTAGGATAATAAAGCCCTGTTTAAATTTGATCCTCTTACAAATAAATGTGAACCAGAAGTTCAGAGGATTATCTATCTGCAAAGTGTTGCAAATCAATTACATGATGTATTTACTGACACTAAAGGTATTGTAAAATCATATATTACTGCTGTTAATGCTTAAGCAAGAATTGAAGTCCCTGAAAGACGAGTTGTTAAAACAGCAATAAATGAGTCTAAGATACACCTGAAGCGTTGAAGACCTATTGGTGCACAAGAAAAATAAAAATCGGTGCTCATGTAGAGACCGTATTTTCTGTATAAAATATAATTCTCCTGAAGAGGAAACCTCCTGAAAAGGTAACTCCTGAAGAGTGTAACTCCTGAAGAGAAAACTCCTGAAGAGTATAAATCTCCTGAAGAGGAACCTCCTGTAGAGGTGTTTCATGAAATGTTTTCCCCTGGAAAGGAACAATGAGATCTCAATACATTTCATGAGTACTGGAAAATTTATGGATAGAAATAAAACTGTTGTCGACAACATATATGATAACACTTGACATTACCAGAAGTAATGAAAAAAGTGAGCCAAAAATCGTCGAAGAATGTCGACGTAAAAATGATTGGCCAAAATGGAAGCAGTTATTAAAACTGAATTAAGCTCGCTAGTGAAGCGAGATGCATTTGGACCTGTTGTCCAAACACCAAAGGGTGTAATATTTGTCAATTATAAATCAGTATTTATACGAAAGCGTAATGCGAAATGAAATTATGCGGTATAATTTGTCGCACAAGGTTTCCAGTAGAAACCCGAACAATTATGAAGAAACATATTTTCTTGGTATATATGCAATCACATTCATATTTTTAATTGATTTGGTTATTACAAAAGGATTAGATATGCAGTTAATGAATGTGGTCACTGCATATTTATAAGCATCATTAGATTATTACGATACTTGAAGCATTTAATCCAAGTACATTTAAAAGTATGTACTTTATAAAGTTTCAAAAATCTTTATATGGGTTAAAGCAATCCAGACGCATGTGGTATAATTGAATCAACAAGTATCTATTGAAAAAAGGATTTAAGAATAATCCTCTATGTCCATGCGTTTTATCAAAATTCGGATTTGCCATTATTGCAGTTTACGTTGATGATTTACCTTGTTAGAACTCTTGAAAAGATTACAAGGGTTGCTATAAATTCAAGGAATGCATTTGAAAAGGAAAGATCTTATTATTCAATTCATAGATGAGTTACAAGAATTTGAGACTTCTAGCCTCATCTCTCAAATGCATTTGCTCTTAATAAAGCAACATGCCATCCTTATCTAAAGGATTAGGCAGTCGAAATGAAGAGGCAAGTAAGGATTTTAAATCCTTATTCTCCTGCTTTAAGTCTGCAAATTTTCTGTCAAACTCTTGAACGAGTCGTTGAAGTACAGAAACCTTCTCGTTAAGCTCCTCAATCTCACGATTTTTAGATTGTAATCGGTTAGAAAATCCAACAATAGAGAAGGAGTATCGGGTGCCGAGAGTCACCAGCTCATAAACGACTTCACGATCTGACTTATTAGCCAGATCATTTGCTTGCTGCAACATGGCACCTACGGAAAATGCAGGAACAACTTGTAATTGAGGTGAAGGATACCTCATATGTTGATCGTGAGAAATAGTAAAAGGAAATTGATGAGCCATTGAAAATTTGTAGAATAAGAATATAAATACAGATGAATTATAGATATGAGAAGAAGATTTGATGTGTACTAAATGAAACTAAAGACGGTTCTTATAGAAATGAAAATAAGAACAAGACAAACCATCATCTCTTCAAATCTCACTTTACAAGATATGCTGGATGCATAATTTCAAAAGCTAGCGAGATTAATTACAGCTATCCCTATTTTCTTGTAAACGCTGAACCTCTGCCGTTAGCTGCTGTTGTTGACTTTGTATCTGAGCTCTCTCTCGTTCTAGCTCTTCTACTCGTGTTTTCAGGTCACGAGAATACCAGTCTACAAGTTTCTTCAGCTCCTTGTTTTCTTGTCTTAAATCTTTATTTTTACTATCTTTAGTTGCAAGCGTTTGATGCAACTCAGATATTTGAGTTTTAAGATGATCAACCTCATTCGTTCTCGCCAATAGCCTCTGAGACATGGTTGTAAGAGATGCAGCATATTGAGCACTGAGGGTTTTTGATGCTGCAACAATTTCAGGATCAGATTTACTAAAAAGATATATCTCTGCTCCTATCATGGTGTTTACAGCCTCAGGAGAAAATATAAGTGGTTGAGGTATAAAAGGTTCGTGGTTTAAATCTGGGACATTAGAATTTCTATCAGACATAATATCGTTCTGGATGAACAATAACTGAATCTATGAGGAATGCGAGATCTTTTTGCTAGAGTAAACCAATGGTAAAATTGGTTATATTTAAACAACAACCCGAAGCCTTCAAA
Source organism: Platycarya strobilacea (assembly GCA_036898215.1). Taxonomy (NCBI): domain Eukaryota; kingdom Viridiplantae; phylum Streptophyta; class Magnoliopsida; order Fagales; family Juglandaceae; genus Platycarya; species Platycarya strobilacea. The sequence goes on along the minus strand of CM072554.1, from coordinate 6,591,179 downwards.
TCTTTTCAAGATCTCGTTTGTCCACAATGTCAAGCGGATTTGATTTTCCGCCAAACCGATAATATTAAATCTCAAAACTTTTGCAGCTTTTATCATACATAGATGGTTTCCAATATTATTTCCACCGTATATAAACAAGTTCTTCCTAATAACGCCGAATGAGGGGGAGAAAATTTTAGATGAAAATATTATCATACTCTCTCTAATGCATTATTTAGTTGGAGATCGTGTTTGAATTCTTAACTTGTTATATATGCTAAAATAATGTTTGCTTATTACTTGAAACACTAACGCATATTATCAGGGGGAGTTTAAGTATTACTGCAAGTATCAGATTTCTATTAAGTCTGTCAATCAGATATTATTTTTCATCTTCAAATCACTCAGAAATTATTGCAATTCATGAAACAAGTAGAGAGTATATTTGGCTGAGATCAATGAATCAACAATTTTATACGAAGATAATGCTGCTTGTATCATTCAAATCAAAGGAGGATATATCAAAGACGATCAAGTGATAATCTGGCAGATTTATTCACGAAAGCATCACCAACTGCGACATTCAAGAAAATTATGCAGAATATTAAAATATGAAAACTCAAAAATCTATCGTCATGCACTTTCCAGGAGGAGTAAAAGTCCTGAAGACTTGTGTTGATTGTACTCTTTTTCCTTCGCTAAAGTTTTATCCTACTGGGTTTTCCTTTGCAAGATTTTAATGAGGCAATCTTAAAGCACTTGTGGATACATAAGAAAACTGTACTCTTTTTCCTTCGCCATTGATTTTTCTTCCCACTGGGTTTTTACTTGGCAAGATTTTAACGAGGCAGATTCTTTATGGGTGGTCATTCAAAGGGGAGTGTTATGAATTGTAACGAACGAACGAAACGGCAGCCGCCCCCTGTCCCACCACTAAAAATTATGTGAATGACCCCACCACTATTATTTTAAAATCTGTATAATGACTTGCATAGTGACTTGTATAGTAACTTGCATAGTGATTTCAACGCCTATAAATATGGGCTTCAGTTGTAATGAAATTCATAATAAAATATAGAGAAGGAAGAAAGTTTCAGAGAGTTTCTTTTATATTTCTCTTGTAATAGTAGTAATTTTCTTTTTACTTTTATAACAGTGGATACCTTTTCTCATTTTAACCCCTCAAATTTAAACAGTCTACAAAAAAAAATCTTTAAAATATAATATAACAAAGAAGCCCTAGACATGATTGATACTGATAGTGACAAATTCGAATAAAAAGGTTGAAGATAGGTTAAGATGTAAAGAGTTTATACCTGATATGTTAGCCGAGTAATCATTTATACAAGATATATTAGATGAGTAATTAGTTGTATACCATCCGAAGCAAGTTTTTTAACAAATGAAATCTCATTTAAAAAAAAAAAAAGTGACGGATCCACCTCACTTGTCAAGCAAGTGACTTAAGAACACTTGATCATAAAAAAAAAAAAAAGTGACTTCAGACACTTGGCCAGATATGGCTAATGAGAATATTTTAAGTATTTTTATAATATTTTATTATTTATTTTATTATTTACTTTTTTACTATTATTCATTATTTTTTATTATTATTTTATATTACTTTTTCATATATATATTGATAACTTTTCTTAATATTTTTCACTACTCATGTATAAGTATTTAGATTATGATTTTTCAATGTGCTTGTGGCAATAAATCAGTTAACGTAATCGATTTGGATTCAAAGATTAAATGAGATAGAGTGAAATAATTTTAGATGAAAGATAAAAGATAAAAGTTAAATAAAATATTATTAGAATATGAATTTTAAAATTATTATTATTTTAAAATTTTAAAAAAATTAAATTATTTATTATATTTAATATAAAAATTTAAAAAAATTATAATAATAAAATAAAAGAGAATTTTTCAAATTTAAGACCAGCCCATCTAACAAAATGGGAAGACCAGCCCGCCTATTGTAAATTGATACATCAACTTCTTCCCTCAGTCACCATCCACTGCCACCATAATAGAACAGCTCCCAAAATCTCTTTCTTTCTTGAACGAAAGTCGAACAACAAATAAAGTGAAAGCAAGAACCGTATTTATGAAGGGAATCATCATCGACGGTAGAAGCTGAACAGTCCAGGTTTAGTGTAGGTTATGCTTTGGCCCCAAAGAAATAAAGCAGCTTCATCCGAGACTTCCTCCTTGTTCTTGTTAGGTCTCACAGCATTAACCTTGTCCACATCGATCACACCTGCCCCTTCGTCAATCAGGGCCCCTTGGACTGCGTGCTCCACAAGCTGTACGGAGATTACTAGAATCAGAAGCTCAAAGGTAAGGAACAATTCTTGAATATTGTTTAGAGTTTTTTGTTAAAATAGTAGTCTTGTAGTTTTGTTTTTTGTTGATTTAGTTTGTGGGTGGGTGTTATTTTAAAGTTCTTTCTTATTGAATAAAAAGCTAGAGAGTAAAGCATATATTTGATAAAATGCCATAATCAGGTGATTGAATTTCTTTCGAGATTTTGATGACCCTTATCTTTTTATTTTTATCATTCTGTTTTGAAACTTAATATGGTAATGGTCAGGAATCATTGATGCATACAAACATATGAATATTGAAGATGTAATAGGCCAAACGAAATGGGTATTCGATAACGATATCGGAACGGTAATAGGCCAGACAGCCTATTGGCTTAACGACACAGTTCAGTAGCGGATCGGTTCGGATCGGAAGCATCAATAGGGGTCGGGTCGGATCGGATGTTCACCCCTAGTCCAATGCCCAAACAGAAGTAATTTATTCCGTCCAGGATTGATTGAGAAGCTTAGGCAAGCGCAAACGTCACACGTACGACCTGAAATAACAGAGAGCAACACAAAACAAAGTTCCCCTGGAAATCATCTCCTCCGCCGCGTACACAATCCGAAAGAACAAAGAAATTAAACCACATCTAACTGTGGGAGAGGTTAATCCAGCTTTTTTCCAAGACCCTGAACACAAACCCAGAATTGTATTCACCGAAGCCGAAGGCATCCCGTTGATCGATCTTTCTCCTATACTCTCCTCCGGCAATGTTTCCGCCGTCGAAGGCCTTGTTAGCGAGATACGCAATGCATGCAAGGAATGGGGATTCTTTCAGGTGATCAACCACGGGGTGCCATTGGAGAAGCGCCAGAGGATTGAGGCTGCAGCGAGGAAGTTCTTTGCACAGAGTTTAGAGGACAAGAGGAAGGTCAGAAGGAATGAGAAGGACGTGTTGGGTTACTACGACACTGAGCACACCAAGAACGTAAGGGACTGGAAAGAGGTTTTTGATTTTACTATAGAAGAACCCACCTTCATCCCGGCTTCCCATGAGCCTGATGACAAGGAGGTGACAGAGTGGGTGAATCAGTGGCCTGAATACCCGCCTGAGATAAGGTAAAGTTAACTAACACTCTCCTCCACATTCTCCTGATTTCTTTTCTAGATTTGACCTTGCTAATACATGCAAACTACTGGTAAATGGGAAAAAAAATGATTTTATGTGAAAAACAGAAGTGTTTTTAGAAAAGTTAATCCACAAATTATCTACTTTGACCTAGCATTACTCGTGTTTTTATTACTGAAAGTCTAGTAGTTTGAGACCCAATTCAAGGGAATCAATGAATGTGACTATTGATCTGATGGAGGGATTCCCTCGAGCATTAATGAGCAGGGAGGCATGTCAAGAATTTGCTCAAGAGAATGTAAAACTAGCTTACAAGATAATGGAACTTGTGGCCCAGAGCCTAGGCCTGCCACCAGATAGCTTCAGTGGCTCCTTCAAAGACCAAACCAGCTTTATCCGACTCAATCACTATCCACCTTGCCCTACCCCTGAATTAGCCCTTGGTGTTGGTCGACACAAGGATGGCGGTGCCTTAACCATCCTTGCTCAAGATGATGTTGGAGGTTTGGAAGTGAAGCGCAAATCAGATGGAGAGTGGATTCGTGTCAAACCCACCCCAAATGCTTATATCATCAACGTTGGTGACATTGTCCAGGTAAATCCATAAATGCGAATTGGCATTTCTTTGGTTTGTTTTTGGCAGTTTGGGTCCAATAATTAACGGAAATCATGATTCAGGTTTGGAGCAATGATGAATATGAGAGCGTGGAGCACAGGGCGATAGTGAACGCAGAGAGGGAAAGGTTCTCCATTCCATTTTTCTTCAACCCGGCACACTACACCATGGTTAAGCCTTTTGAGGAGCTAACAAACGAGCAAAATCCTGCCAAGTATAGGGCTTACAGCTGGGGAAAGTTTATAACAAACAGAAAGCGCAGTAATTTCCAGAAACTCAATGTTGAAAACCTCCAGATTTATCATTTCAGGATATAATAATGTAAGCTGGTTTCAGGTACTCATATCATCATTCCCTACCCGGTAATATAATATTCAGCTTCTTCTTGTGGTTCATCTCAGTCTCAGAGATCGATGAAAGTACTCTTGTAATGCCGTAAATAAATTACAAATATGATGGAATTGTTAAATATTTTAACATCACATTAATAAACAGATTTTTTATTTTCTATGATCTACAATAATATAATAATAATATGAGAAACATACATTTCTCTATCTGATTAATGAATAATTGATCTGATTATAAGAGAATGATCGTTCTAACAACGTTTGTCTCACAAGTGTCTTCCGATGGCTAGAGACACTCTAATGTTGTAGGTGAGAACCCTTAAACCTCCCAGTGTTATTTATAGACTTCCGACCATCAAAAAATCTATGAGTTTGTGTTTGACTATAATTAGAGATATAAAGTTTAATCTTATCTCTTAGGAGTAATTCTTATCCTTTTATAACTCAAATATTATCCAATAAGATTTTGAACCATTTCAAACTGATAAGATGGATGTGTGGGATACAGAGTTTAAATAAAACTCTTACATTCTTCCACTTGACCCATACGCCCATAAAATAATACTTTTCATTCATGGGTTTATTACAGGAAATTAATCATACTGCGCAAATTTATTTCCTAAACTTTTCATAACTCAAAACACATTTCATGAGTTCCATAATATCAATATCAAACTAACTACCAATGCGAGTCATAGCGGTCCTCTATTATATAATCAATAGATTCCCTTCTATGTACCACAACACCAGTAACTAATTTAACACACGATCTTAATTGAGATAATTAAGACTAATACAATAATGCCTTTGAGTTCCAATTCATGTCTATTGTAGACATTATCGTGTCATCGTTCATCCACACTATTCAATGTACATATAAAGTGGAAAGACAAGAAAACAGAAATAAAATAACCATAATTGATATCATTAAGTGTCAAAATAGAATCATAACATCCACAAGCTCAATAACATGTTTACATCATAAGACCCATACTGTTAACATGTTCTTTAAACTGTTTCGCTATCAGACCCTTTGTTAATGGGTCTGCTATTATGAGCGAAATCCTAATATATTCTATGGACAATGTTTGTTTATGTACTTCCTCCTTGACGCTTAGGTATTTGAGCTCCATGTACTTAGCACATTTAGAATACCTATCATTCTTGGAGAAAAAGACTGCAAAAAATTATCACAATAAATTCTCAGCGGCCTGGCTATAGAGTCAACAATCTCAAGCCCTGAGATAAATTTCCTTAACCATAAACCATGCACTGTGGCCTCAAAACACGCCACAAACTCAGCCTCTATTGTTGATGAAGCAGTGATTGTTTGCTTCATACTTCTCCATGAGATCGCTCCACCGGCCAACAGGAAAACATAACCCGAAATAGATTTCCTGCTATCAGGATAACCGGCAAAATCAGAGTCTGAGTAACCAGTTACCTACAAACTGTCAATTCTTTTGAAAGTAAGCTGGTAATCCTTAGTTCCTTGTAAGTATCGCAATACCCTCTTTGTTGCTTTCCAATGAGACATCCCTGGGTTACTCTGGTTGCGCCCAAGCATGCCAACTGCAAAACTAATATCCAGTCTCGTGCAAATTGTGCATATATCAAACTTCCCACAACCAAAGTATAGGAAATCTTTGTCATCTCTTTGCACTCCCACTCAGTTTTAGGACACTGTGATTGGCTAAACTTATCACTTTTTGATATCGGAGTATCGAGTGATGAACAACTTTTCATACCAAATTTCTCAAGAACTCTTTCCAGATAACTCTTCTGAGACAATCCCAACAGTCATTGTTTTCGATTTCGAAAATTTCGATTCCGATCACAAATGATGTCTCACCCATATCTTTCATTTCAAAGTTCTTAGAGAGAAAACCATTGGTTTCATAAAGTAAGCTAAAATCACTACTAGCCAACAAGATATCATCAACATACAGGATCAAAATTATGAACTTACTCTCACTGACCTTTAGGTATAGACATCGATCAACGATGTTTTCTTTAAAACCAAAGGCGGTAATGGTATTGTTGAACTTTAAGTACCATTGTCGGGAAGTTTGCTTAAGCCCGTATATTGATTTCTTAAGTCTACACACTAGGTGATCTTTGCCATTTTCTGATAATCCCTCTAACTGCTCCATGTAGACCACTTCATCCAAACTTCCATTTAAAAATGCTGCTTTCACATCCATCTAATGTAACTCTAAATCATAATAAGCCACCAATGCCATAATGATTCTAAATGAGTCCTTTTTAGATACTGGAGAAAAAGTCTTCTTGTAATCAATACCTTCTTTCTGAGTGAAATCCTTAGCAACAAGTCTAACCTTATATCGTTCGATGTTGCCTTTTGAGTCGCGTTTGGTCTTAAAGACTCATTTACACCCACCTCTTTTACTACCTTCAGACAACTCAACGAGATCTCAGACCTAATTCTGATCCATGAATTTCAACTCTTATTTCATGGCATCGATCCATTTACTAGAATCACTTCCCTCTATGGCTTGTGAAAATGTTAGTGGATCTTTCTTGTCCCAATATCAAATTCAGATTCTTGGAGATACACCACATAATCTATCGAAATGGCAGGTCTCCAATCTCTCTGAGATCTGCGTAAGACAATCTGTTTTGGTGATTCCGAACTTGGTTCATCAATGGTATTTTCATTCTAAAATGAGTGATCATTTACTTGTTCAACGGTATCATCGTGATGATCGATTAAAAGAACCATTATATTTTCTAAGGATGTAGGTATAAGAACATCTACTCGTATTTCCTCAATGATCACATCTCTAGATTCAATTTTCCCATTGATCTCACCAAGTTCAATGAATTTAGCATTTCCTGTTTTCACCATTCTCAGACTGTGTTAGGACAGTAAAATCTGTACCCTTTGGATCTCTCAAGATAACCAATAAAATACCCGCTTACTGTTCTAGGATCCAATTTCTTTTCATGTGGGTTGTAAAGTCTGGTTTCGGCTGGGCAACCCCGAATATGCATATGTCTCAAACTTGATTTCCTACCAGTCCATAACTCGAAATGAGTTTTAAGAACTGCCTTACTAGGAACTCGGTTTAAGATATACATTGCCGTCTTAATGGTTTCACCCCCACAATGATTTGGATATGGTAGAATTACTTACCATACTTCTAACCATATCCAATAAGATCCGATTACGCCTTTCAGCAACTCCATTTTGCTGTGGCGTCCTGGGCATCGTATATTGTGCAACACTGCCACGTTGTTCAAGAAGTTTGGCGAATGGGCCCGGATTACGGCCCGATTCATCATACTTTCTATAGTATTTTCCACCTCTATCCGACCTAATGATTTTCACTTTTATATTTAACTGTTTTTCCACTTCCATGAGAAATACCTCAAGTACTGATACAGCTTGAGATTTCTCATGCAACGGATAGATATATCCAAAATGTAAAAAGTCATCTATAAAGGTGATGAAATACTTTTCTCCACCAAAACATTCTATGGAGAATGGTCCACATATATCTGTGTGAATTACTTCAAGAAGCTCTTTACTTCTTGTGGCGTCTTTCTTAGTATGTTTGGTTTACTTTCTTTTTATGCAATCCACACACACTTCAGGATTAGTAAAATCAAGGTGCAGAAGAATCCCTTCTTTTACTAATCTCTATAACCTTTCTTTAGAGATATGCCCCAACCTTTTACGCCACAAGTCATATGAGTTTTCATTCATCATGTTTCTTTTCATTCCAATACATGTTTCATGGCGTTGGGTATAGGTATTTTTAATGAATCTATTATCAAGGCAAAGTTGATAAAGACCATCGGAAAGAAACCCAGAACCAATAGATAAACTAGGGGTGATTCCCGCCTTACCGGGGGCGGGGTCTCCCAACAACCGCCCTCGCCCCCGCCTGGGCGGGGGGTTATTGATATAAACCGCACCCCGCCCCCGGTTGCACGAGGCGGGGTACCCCGCCTATCAACGGGGGGAACAGGGGAATCTCCATCCGCCCGCCCGCCGCCACCGCCCCTGTTGGGCCTATCTGGGTCTGTTTCGGCCAAAATCAAATTTTTAAGCCATTTTCGACTCAGAAAATCATCAAACCTGATATAATTTCACAATAATAAATATCAATATATTAAATACTAAATAATTATCATTACTAAATTCTAAAATGACAAAATAATTTTAAAAAAACATAACTAAAAATTTAAAAGTCTAAATCAGTTAAAAGTTAAAATTTAAAAATAGAAACTACTAGAAGTATAGACTAGTTACTAAACTATTACAATTTACAAATTTACAATAATATAAATGAATCCTACAAAATGCAAAATTACAAATTGTACTATTAACTATTAACATTACAAATTTACAATTTACAAAATTATAAAAAATAAGATTGATAATAATGGTCATTGGACACTAGTGATTGGATTTTGTCACAATAAAAGAGTCATAATGCAAACTTGGATGGGGACTGTGGGGTTGTTGGGCCTTAAGGTTTAAGTTTAACCTGCAAAGCTGCAACAATAAGTTAAAAAACAATTAGAGTACAAATATAATAATAAAGTTATAAACATGAAAAAAACAATAATTTATTAAAAATATTAAGTTACTTACCAAAATTAAATTGGGTTATTAACTTAAAAGATGAGCTTGACAATTTGAATTGACATACAAAATAATACTGTCATAGAATTTAAAAAATGTCAAAAATCATAAACAAGAATTACAAAATAAGTTAAAAACTAACATTAAAAATATTATAAAATTATAAATGTAAATAAAAATTAAAAAATAATTGTGTAAAGTACAAACCATGGTGATGGGTTGGTAGGTGACGTAGGTCATACTGCAGCAGAGGTAGTTGTTGACGGTGTCCCAGGTGTTGGCGTTACGGTCGCTACAAATTACAACAATTAAATGTAAAATCTGTGTAACATTAAATTTAATTAAATAAATACAAAATAATGTAAATATTTATTGCGTAACAATTTACCAGATCCAGACTGATCAACAGTCTCGTCCTTGGCCTCAACCGGATCATAATCAATAACCTCCGGAATATGAATTTCAGCACCCGTGATCCAATTCTGTGTGCAAATCAGGGACTCAACAGTGATAGGATCTAATGAGCTCCGAAAAGGATCTAATACGCGCCCTCCAGTGCTGAAGGCCGACTCTGAGGCTACTGTACTGATCGGGATGGCCAAGATACTACGAGCAACCTTTGAAAGTACGAGATATTTAGAGACATTCATCTTCCACCAAGCTAATATATCAAAATCTCGTACAAATGGATGAAGATCCAATGCCAAATATCTGTCTACCTCTGACTGGGCATCTGTGGTGGAACCCATAAATCTAAGGGGGTCGACTCCATCTTGTCACCCCAGTCCATTTTACGTTTTTTTGCACGCCTAGCATCTGCACCTAGTGGGGGGATACTTGTGGCTGTAGGGGCTGCAACACTACCACCTCCTACGATAGTGAACTCATCAAATAATCTAACAAGTGTTTCCTGAGCTTGAGATGCAACAGCTGATGCACAATCCTTGCCAATTGCATCAGACAACCCAAATACCATGCCTTTAACCTTAAACCGTGGGTCAAGGACACATGCAACATATAACAAGATATTGGTTTTATCAAACTCTTCCCCCTAATATTTGTCGAATTTCTTCATCATGGTCCTAGACATCTCCCGCAATGTGGTGTTACTACCTGCTGCAATATCATCTAATTCTTCTTTCACCTTGGCTATTTGTTGACAAAATTGATGTGCCGTGGGATATAGAGAACCAGATAAAATTTTGGTAACATCGTAAAAAACTCTCAGAAACTCTATAAAAATATATACAACCTCCCAATCATTAGACAAAAGATGCCCCAACTTTTCATCAAAATACTTGACATATTGTATGTCTTCATTACCCAATGTATCAAATGCCAACTTATACTCCTGAGCTGCCTCCAACATAAAAAAGGTTGAGTTCCACCTTGTAGACAATTCAGTGCAAAAACCTTTTTTACATGTTATACCCACAGTAGTTGCAGCAACTTTGAACCTAGCCAATCTAGCAGGAGAAGATCTGACTCATCTCATAGCAGTCTTGACCCGAGCAACCGAGTCACCAAGCTTATCTAAGCCATCACCCACAATCAAATTAAGAATATGTGCTGCACATCGCACATGCAAATAATTCCCACCAAAAATCGTTCTACTCGCATTATTCATGAAAGTCTTAAGATGTCTCATTGCAATATCGTTAGCCCCGGCATTATCAACCTTGCAAGTGCAAACCCGAGTTAACCCCCACTCTTTCACAGCGGCCTCTAAGGCCTTCCCTATCGTCTTACCTTTGTAATCAGTTGTTTAACAAAATTTGAGGATTTTCTTATGCAATGTCCAACCCCCATCAACCCAATGAACAGTCATACACATAAAATTAAGATTATTATAAGAAGTCCAACAATAAGTGGTGAGGCAAACATTTTCTCCTACCAATAAACCCCTCAACTTCTCTTTTTCTGATCGATAAAATTTTTTAACATCTCTTGCCACCGTGTGGCGAGAAGAAATATTGAATCTTGGTTCCAAGTACCTAGAATAGGCTTGGAACCATTTCCCATCAACCACTTGGAAAGGCATCTCATCTATAACAATCATGCGAGTTAGGTGTGTCATAGTCTCGTTAGGATCATATTTTGTATACCCCTTTAATGCCAACTCCCCACTACTCCCCTCACCCATTTTTTTAAATCCAACTTCAAGCCTAGATTGGGCCTTCTCTACCAAAGACTTCAAAATTGGAGATTTATTGCACTGTTCCTCCAAGTGCAATTTTATCTAGGAAGTGCCATGTCTCTTGTAGTGGCACCCATAAATTTTGCCACAATAGTTACATTTGGCTTTTGGATCATTGGGGTCACCACCTTCTATCTTGGTGATATGAGCTCAAATTATGGATGGGGCTTTCTTGCTAGACTGCTTGGGGGCGGAGCAAGTAGTAGTGGTAGGAGTAGGGTCAGGGGTCTCAATCGGAATGGGAGTACTGGTAGGATTAGGGGTAGTGGTAATAGTAGTGGTAATGGTCGGGATAGGGTTAGGGCTGGAGGTACCCAAGGCGGCCTCCGGGGAGCTTGCACTAGAATCCTCTGGACTTTCCATTTATAACAAATTTGAAATTATAATAAATGTAACACAAATGGTCATACCAAACTATAATAGGCTCAAATCTCAATTCAAAATTAGACTCAATTGTCTAACTTTCAAATAATACCTAATGCATCAAACTATAATAATTTATATGATTATATCACTCATTTTGCCTATTAATTTAACATGACATCATAAATATATATATGTGTGTATATATATTCTCATTTATTTTATTTTGAGATGTATAGACTTATAGTTAACATGTATGGTTAGTAGTGATTTTATTTTTCAAATAATAATTTTATTTTTTTATTTTTTTAATTTTAGTTTATTTCAATATCTAAATATCATAAATTCAATTTTTTTTTTATGTGTCAATACTTACAGTATGTCAGTCGATTTTTTATGGTTTCAATATATATTTTTATTTAAGTGATTAATCTATAACTTGGTTTAAAATGTGACACATTTAATCAATGATTCAATGCAACTAAAAATAATTTTTAATAGAATATAATGAGAGCTTTGTGCATAACTGCAAATTTAGAATCCTTACAATTTACATAACAAAAATATATATACATTATATATGTTACGGGCTGCAAATTTAGAATCCTTACAATTTACATAACAAAAATATATATATACATTATATATGTTACGGGACCAGAGGTTACCGAATCAATCAAATTCCAGAATCCAGACAATCGGACCTTAAGCAATCGGCATCCATAATCCAAACCCTCAAGTCTCAACACAATCCACTCCATAAACTCATAATCAATTATTCAATAAATTCAAGTTATCAACACAATCATATAATTTCAAATTTTGAAGAATCAAAACGAAAAAAATGGGAGATTAGTGATTACCTAGCAGGAGATTCGGAGAAATATCGGAGAGGCCGAGAGGGAGAACCGGAGAACTATCGAAATCAGAGAGAGGGATTCTTCGCACTTGGCAGCGCCAGTGGCCAGCGGCTGTGACGATGGTGGCCTGAGGTGTGTTTTAGGGCTAGCGTTTGCGCCGATTTTAGAGAGAGAGTGAGAGGGAGACGAGAGAGAGACAGAGTGATCGACAGAGATCGAAAGGGGGAGGGGGAGGGATTAATTCTTAAATTCCTTTACATAAAACGATGTCGTTTATATAAAACGGCGTCGTTTTATGTAAGTAAAGTTAAAAAAAATTCCAGATGACAAAACGACGTCGTTTTGAGTCATCTGGGTTTTTATATATATGCGGGGGCGGGGTCGAAGCTATACCGCCCCCACCCCCGTCCATACCCCAAAATATGGGCGGGTTTACCCCGTTGGGTTGTCATTAAACGGGTTAACCTGCCCCGCAAGGCGGGGGCGTACCCGCTGACCACCCCTAAGGTAAACTGTTTTTAAACAAATTGAAACTACAATTATGGAACGAAAATGAATAATCATCAGTGTCAAGTTTGGAAAGGGAAATTAAATTACGCCTCACATAAGGCACAAATACTGTGTTATGAAAGTCTAAACAATGACCAGTACTCAAAACTAAACGAAAGGTTCCTATAGCTAAAACTTCAACCTTATTCTCATTTTCCATAAAAATGAACCGCTCATTGGGGTTTGGTGTTTGGCTTGTAAGGTATCCTTGCATGGTTATAGAAACATGAACATTAGCACCTGAATCTAGCCATCAAGAATTAGTAGGAACATTTACAAGGTTTGATTCAAGACATACAAAGGTAAGAGGCTTACCCTTCTTTTCGAACCAAGCCTTACGTTTTGGACACTCAGCTTTCATGTGTCCATGTTCCCTACAAAAGTAGCATTTGCTATTGTTGTTCTGAACCTGATTAGCTTTCATAGGTTGCTTTCCTTTCAGTGGTCCAGTTCGCTTCTTTTTATCATAGTAGTGCTTTTTCTTTCCAGCTTCTTTATTCACGACATTGACAAAGTGATGTCCTTGTTATTTCAGTCTTATTTCCTCTTGAACTACCATACTTACCAACTCATTCACATTCCATTTATCTTTTATAGCATTGTAATGCATCTGGAATAGACTATACTAAGGTGACAATGTGTTCAAAATAAACTGAATAACGAAAGACTCGTCTACTTTCATTCCTAGGATTTGCAATCTGGCAGCAATATTGGTCATTTCAAGGATATGCTCCTGCATTCCTTTAGCACCGTCATATTTCATGGTGGTGAGTCTAGCCATCAATGTTTCTGCTAAAGACTTATTAGCGGATTTAAACCTTTCCTCAGCATTTTTCAAAAAGGTTTGGACTTCCTCCGTACTAAAGAGTAAAGTTTTGATATTTTCGGCTATGGTCATTTTCATAAACATTAAGCTCAGCCTATTTGATCTCTTCCACTGTTTAAAGCATTCTTTCTGATCATTGGTACCGATTTCAATAATAGGTGATAGTTTTGGACTCATAAGGGATGAGTCTAAATTAAGGACTCCTAATGTGAACCTAACTCTCTCAACCCATTCAGAAAAATTGGAGCCATTCAAAACAGGAACAAATGAAGTATGTGAGTGTAGTGATATGGGTATGCTTATTGCAAGACAATTTTATAATAAGTTGCTTTCAGTTAGACACTTATAAATAATAATCAGAATTTATGAAAGAGCTAGTAGTGTCATCAAAATCCTCATTTGGGAGTAGATCTTGACATACAAGGTGTTCCATCCAGTATTAAATTATGTGGATGAACTGGCTGTATCATCAGAATTCTCCTTTGGGAGTAAACTCTGACATATAAAGTGTTCTCTCCAACCTTACTTTGATGGATAAACTAGTAATGTCATCAAAATCCTCATTTGGGAGTAGATTTTGACACACAATGTGTTCCCTCCATCATATCCATCTTACTATGGGTTTAACGACTTGTCACCAAAATCAAGAAAATCTTGTACTTTTGGACAACCAATTTTCTCTTGGTTTTGACGTAAATCATTTATCTCATATTGGATATATATGGCATAATAACAAAAGTCAAAATAGACAGTGCACAATAATAATATGCATGCAAATGTGGATAGCAATAATATGCATGAAATAAAAGATTTGATGAATTTTACAACAAATGTGAATAATACTTACTAAGTAAATTCACAGGAAAGAATATTCTTTCCTAGACAGAACTTTAACGTTCCCAGGAAAGATTGGAGGGTCACAACGGATACACTTGGTATTTCCAATCTTCTAGACAGAACCGCCTCAGTTTGTATACATTCATACTCCCACAACAAAATTCATAAAAAAAAAATGAATTTTTATGTTTAAACCTTAATTGATTTTACAAGAAAATCACAATAATAACATTATAGAATTTAATAAACTTTTCATATATACATGTACATAACAATAATAACATGTATATAAATTAAATAAACATTTCATACATACATGTAGATAATCATAATGAGATGTACATAATTTAAATGCATACAGATAACATTAAGGTATGCATATAATAAAACTTTAATTAATTAATTATGTATTTATTTTTTGAAATAATATTATAATATTATAATATTATTATTTAATTTGGGTTGGGTTGGAAAAGGGTCGGGTCAGGTAACCATGTCAGGACTCAGATCATAATTGGTCAACCTAGGTCGAGCCTTACTGTGTTGGCCCAACCTCTTCTTTCTTTTTTTTTTATTTGGTTGTTGATTTGTTATGGGCTCGGCTACAATTTGCCATAAGCTCGGTTTTCAGTTGAACCTAATTTGGGCCATAGCCCGTGACCCAGCCCACATCAAAACTAAAACCTAACTTTAATTTGTCTTCAACCTTCAGCAACAGCAACACCCAACCACCGACTCCTTCAGGTTCAGATGCTGCAACTCCATCAGCTGCTGTTAGAGACGTCGCCGGCAATGAGGAGATGCCGATCTCCTTCCGCCGATGATTTCCAGGTTACCTTTCATATATATATATATATATATAGTTTAAGAAACTGCGGTAATGGGCTTTGAAGCCCTCTGCTGCCGTTCCAGTGACACCGACAAGGAGTTCAGCTCCAATTCTCGGCGCCGACCTCATCAAACTTCCGATGAGAACCTTTTTTTTTTTTTTTTTTAGAAATCAGCATGGCAATGGGCTTTAAAGCCCTCTGCCACCGTTACAGAGCACATTGGCGGTTGGGCTTCTTAGCCCCTTCATGCCGCTGCCCCTAAACCATCACTATTGGCCTGACGGTTACCCCACGCTGTGCCCAATCAGTCGGAAGCCAAAACTTTCTTTGTTTACAGTAATCGCATACACAACAAGCATGAAAACCAATACTCATATGCATAATACGGCAACTCATAGTCCAGACTATTCGGTAAAGTGATATGCAGGGTATATATTGGTTGTCAAGGAGCATAGATACGAAATATCTCTTTTAAACCAACGGCCTAAAATTATTATCAGATCAAAACACATACTAAATCACGTGGGAACTAAATAATCATTTATTCATATTATATTGATATCATAAAAATTATGTAACCTAATACTCTGATACCACATGTTAAATATTTTAACATGACATTAATAAATGAATTTTTGATTTTCTATGATCTACAATAATAAAATAATAATATGAGAAACGTACATTTCTCCATCTGATTAATGAATAATTGATCTGACTATGAGAGAATGATCGTCATAACAACGTTTGCCTCACAAGTGTCTCCAGATGGCTAGAGGCGCTCTAATGTTGTAGGTGAGAACCCTTGAACCTCCCAGTACTATTTATAGACTTCCGACCATCAAGAAATCTATGAGTTTGTATTTGACTATAATTAAAGATATAAAGTTTAATCTTATCTCTTAAGAGTAATTCTTATCTCTTTATAACTCAAATATTATCTAATAAGATTTTGAACTATTTCAAACTGATAAGATGGGTATGTAGGACACAGAGTTTAAATAAAACTCTTACAAAAATAAGCTTGAATGAGTATTTTGCTTCATATCACTGAACCTATTTGTGATATTTATCCTTCTCAAGATTATTTTATTTGAAGTAAATGTAACAAATGATCTAAAATTTATAAAAGATTCTATTTACAGTTAGTTGGCGCAGCAGTCTATGTGTGGTGTAATTTGCATAATGGCAGAGAAAGCCAAAGCCAAAGCCAACATGGCCACAGTTACAAGATACTTGGGAACGCCTAATTTCATCGTCTTAGCTTTGAGGCTTATTCTAGGTCAGCTTATAATACATTATTTGTTTATTTTTAATGGGGAGAACCATTCTTTAATCACAACAGCTCGCAGATATTGAAAATACCATCCAAATTCGACTCCTTCAAATTTTCAATTAATGTAATTTTGCTCCAGTCAATCCAAAAACAAACGTCTTAAGTTTACGTGGATGGTAGATTATTATAAAGTCTAAAAATGGCTGAAGGACCCTTACGTGTGAATTGACTTATTCCTTTAATTTGGTAGATATACGTGGATGTTGAGTAGTGATGATCAAGAAGATCATAACTACGCGGCCTTTCTAATACACATGCAAATTATGCTGATCATCTGCATCGCGCGATTGATCGTGATCTTGATCATGCATAATGGGAAATCAATTTGTATAACATTTCAATTGTTTTGCTGTCGCAGATCAGGTGCTAGCATGCAACAATGCGAGCTGGCGCAATACTTTTGGAAGGAAATAAAGAATATTCCGCCGGCCAGCTCATTCATTATAACAAAGAGAGAACTGTAAATAAACAACCATTTTTATTTGAATAAGAATTTCAATGATGTTACAAGGAAAACATGACAAAGCACTTAATAGTTAATCAGTACACCATCTAATGGTTTATTGTTGGTAATATTACAAATATAATCTTGAAATCTATGGTTTTAGTTTAGGCAATTAGAGTTGCTTCTGAAGATAGTTAACCAGATTCTTATCCACTTGGAAGGCCTTGGTGAGAACATCAGCATTGATGGGAGGATTGGATTTAAAAACTGCATTGGCAATAGTGATGACTCCAGGATTCTGACTGCTGAGACCAGCAAAAGCGACTGCCTTGGTATTTCCCACGTTCAACTGGAAGTGGATGAGACCAATTGGAAACACAAAGACGTCTCCCTTGTTTAGAACTTTGGTAAAGAGTTGGTTGCCGTCTGCATTATTGGATGTGACAAAACCAACATGCAGAGTCCCCTCTATGACTACAAGAAACTCAGTGCCACGAGGGTGAGTATGGGGAGGATTTAAGCCATATGGTGCAAAGTCGATGCGAGCCAAAGATATGCCTAGAGTGTTGAGGCCTGGTAATTGTTCCACTGTCACGGCAGTGACATTTGATCCTACCTTATTCGAAGTATCTCCGGGCATGTTCAACCCCGAACGGAAAAAATCATTAGCAGTGACAAGCTTTGGGTCCTTGCAAAACTTTCCATTCACAAATACTGTAGAAAATGAAAGGTAGTTTGTTATCATCGCTAAATTACACATGATCATGTTGCACAGAATTAAAATAGAATCCAAACATACTATATATGTATATAGTGTTGAGGACCACCCATGTGTTGATATTCTCCAACTCATGTTGAGGTCCATTCATGTGTTGATATTCTCCAACTCATCTTGAGGTCCACTCATGTGGTGATATTCCACATTGTGATGAGAACCACCATGTGTATTGGAATGATTGAGCATCTTCAGCTCATGTTACATGGAGGGAGAAGTCCAACCTCCCCCTATAAATAGGAGAGGAATGTTGAAGCTAAGATCATCCCAACAAGAAGAAGTGTTTGAGTGTGTGAGAGTGTAAGTGCCATTTGAGAGATAGAGAAGCATTGAGAGTGTTTGTAATCTTGTACAAACATTTTGAATAGTAAGTTTCCGCTCCAGTGGACGTAGGCAAATTGCCGAACCACTTCAATATTGTCTCTATCTATTTTATGTTTGTTTTCTGGGCAGCATTAGGCACAACAATTGGTATCAGAGTTTCGGTTCGTGCTATCCAGAAAATTTCAGTTGCTCGAAATCAACTTTTGATCACACCAAAACGTTCCTCTCGTCAAGACGGATCCGTTGCCGCGAACGGCATCGAAAACGAATATTGGAGGAGCCCGTACACGCCATTTGAAGGTCGGAGCGTGTATCACACGCGCCTAACAGATCTGGACCGTCCGATTTTCAGATCTGATTTTGAGCTTGATCTTAGCCATTTGGAGTCCGATTTCGACGATCAAATAGTGCTTTCCAACTATTTGGATTATTCCGGACTCATCCATACGGTTAGAATTTCGAAATTTATCTTCTAAAATTTCTTAATTAATATGGAAGGTGTTGGGGAAGTTAAGAACTCTGGAAATGCCAGTAGTTCAGGGCGTAGGTCCACAGTTTCAAATGCCAAGTTTGAAGTTGAGAAGTTCGATGGAACTTCTAACTTTGGTATGTGGCAATGTGAAGTGATGGACATTTTGATCCAACAAGAGTTGGATATGGCGTTGGAAGAAAAACCCAACGATATGTCAGAAAAGGATTGGAAGAAGCTTAATACCCAAGCTTGTAGTACAATCCGTCTGTGCCTTACCAAAGAACAGAAGTATTTTGTCATGAGAGAGGCAAATGCAAAAGAACTTTGGCAGAAATTGGAGGATAAGTTCATGAAGAAGAACATTGAGAGTCGTTTGCATTTGAAGAAAAAGCTCTTCAGATTCCAATTTCGTGAAGGTATTAGTATGTCTGAACATTTGAATAGTTACAATCAAATTCTTGCTGATCTACTAAACTTGGATGTTGAAATCCAAGATGAAGATAAGGCTTTACTTTTGTTAAATTCCTTACCCGATACATATGATCATTTAGTTACAACATTATTGTATGGGAAGGAAAAAATTAGTTTTAACGATGTATCTAGTTCTCTGATTAGCAATGAGTACCGAAAAAAGGATAAGCAGGTACAGCTAGATACATCAAGTGAAGCACTGACAGCAAGAGGGAGAACGCGGTCAAGGTATCCCGGAAAGAAGAAAGGTTTTCAATCGAAAACTCGGGCCACATCACGTGGTTCATCAGTCGGCAGAAAACTCGCTAAAGATGAGTGTTCCTATTGTCATAACAAAGGACACTGGAAGAAGGATTGTCCCAAATTGAAGGGACAACAGAAGAATCAACCCACCACAGCCAATGTCGTGGACAAAGATGAAGATCTAGACATTGCCTTGATAGGTTCATCATTCATTTGTCATCCCGATGAATGGATTATGGATTCCAGATGCACTTATCATATGTGTCCCAATCGGGACTGGTTTACTGACTTCACAGATATTGAAGGTGGAGCAGTACTTATGGGTAACGACAGTGCCTGTAAGACTCGGGGGATAGGTAGCATTCGGTTGAAGCTGCATGATGGAACTGTCAAGACTCTGACCGAAGTTCGATTCGTCCCGGACTTGCGGAAAAATCTTATCTCATTAGGATCTCTGGATTCAAAGGGATTCAGAATCACTATTGAAGACGGAACTCTCAAAGTGGTAAAGGGAGTTCAGGTGGCTATGAAGGGTTTGAGGCGAGGAAACCTGTACATCTTGCAAGGAAGTACTATTGTTGGAAGAGCTTCTACAGGTTGTGAGAAGCTAGATGAGACTGATGCTGACACCACCAGACTTTGACATATGCGTATGGGACACGCTGGAGAGAAAGTTTTGCAAACACTCGTAAAGCAAGGCTTACTCAAAGGTGCAAAGACTGGTAAGTTGTCTTTTTGTGAGCACTGTGTATTGGGGAAGCAGTCACGGATCAAGTTCGGAACCGCTGTTCACAATACACAGGGGATACTTGACTATGTACACTCCGATGTTTGGGGACCTACCAAAATTGCATCTTTGGGAGGTAAGCATTGGTTTGTAACTTTTGTCGATGATTATTCTCGCCGTGTGTGGGTGTATACGATGAAGAATAAAGATGAAGTGTTGAACATCTTTCTTGTTTGGAAGAAGATGATTGAGACTCAAACCGGTAGAAAAATTAAGCGGCTCAGATCAGATAATGGAGGGGAGTATACTCTAGACCCTTTCATGGAAGTATGCCGGAGAGAGGGAATAGTCAGACACTTCACGGTACGAGGAACACCGCAGCAAAACGATGTGGCAGAACGGATGAATCGTACTTTGCTAGAGAAAGTACGATGTATGTTACTGAATGCTGGATTTAGTAAACAATTTTGGGCTGAAGCTGTGACATATGCATGCCACCTCGTCAACAGACTACCCGCAGCTGCCAATGGCGGGAAGACACCCATTGAAATGTGGAAAGGTACACATGCTACTGATTATGACTCTTTACATGTTTTTGGATGTCCAGCTTACTATCATGCTAAAGAAAGTAAACTTGACCCTAGAGCCAAGAAAGCAAAATTCTTAGGCTTTAGCTCTGGTGTAAAAGGGTATAGACTCTGGTGCATAGAGTCTAAGAAAGTAATTATCAGTAGAGATGTTACTTTCAACGAATCTGAGATGCTTAAGTCACATAAGCATAAAGATTCCAGTGAAGGCAGCTATGATGGCGAAACACCTGGTGATTCGCAGAAGGTGGAGTTTATCACTCCAAATGATTCAAGAGAAGACAGACAAGAGGAGGTTGATAGTCCAGTCACAGCACCTCCAAGTCAAATTGAATCAATAGCAACCAACAGACCGAGACGAGAGAAACGTGTACCGACACGTTATGCAGACTACGTGACATATGCACTACCAGTTGAAGGGGGTGAGATCCCCACCACTTACAGAGAAGCCATACAATCCAGTGAAAAGGATGAATGGATAAAGGCGATGACTGAGGAGATGCAGTCTCTTCATAAGAACCAGACTTGGGAACTTGTGCCACTGCCACAAGGAAAGAAGTCAATTGGCTGTAAGTGGATCTTTAATCAGAAAGATGATCAAGTTGCTAAAAATAGAATTCGATACAAAGCTAGATTGGTAGCCAAGGGCTACGCTCAGACAGAAGGAATTGACTACAGTGAAGTATTCTCTCCTGTTGTGAAGCATTCATCCATTCGGATATTGCTAGCTTTGGTTGCACAATATGATCTTGAGTTAGCACAACTTGATGTGAAGACAGCTTTCTTGCATGGTGATCTGGAAGAGGAGATTTATCTGTCTCAACCAGAAGGGTTTAAAGAAACTGGTAAAGAAAATTGGGTCTGCAGGCTGGAGAAATCTCTCTATGGACTGAAGCAGTCACCTCGGCAATGGTACAAGCGGTTTGACCGTTTTATGATGGATCTGAAATACACTCGTTGCCAATACGATCATTGTGTGTATTTCAGAAAACTTGCAGATGGATCTTTCATTTATTTGCTTTTATATGTAGATGATATGTTGATTGCATGTAAAAGCAAGGTGGAGATAAATCGTTTGAAAACTCAGTTGAGTCATGAGTTTGAAATGAAAGATCTAGGAGAAGCACGAAGAATATTAGGGATGGAGATCATCAGAGATAGGGTGAAATGTACAGTTCACCTTACTCAAAAGCAGTACTTGAAGAAAATATTGCAACGCTTCAATATGGACTCAAAGTCGAAGCCTGTGAGTACTCCAATGGCCCAATATTTTAAGCTCAGTGCATTGCAGTCTCCTAAAGATGATGAAGAGCGGGACTTCATGAAGAGTGTCCCATATGCAAGTGTTGTTGGTAGCCTAATGTATGCCATGGTGTGTACACGACCTGATATCTCCCAGGCCGTCAGTTTGGTCAGTCGTTATATGCATAATCCTGGAAAGAAGCACTGGCATGCGGCTAAATGGATTCTACGGTATATTCTAGGGACCGTAGATCTTGGTTTGAAGTTCGAGAAGAGTGAAGATAATCTAGTAACTGGATACGTTGACTCAGACTATGCAGGTGATCTTGACAAACGGCGGTCGACAACTGGATACGTGTTCACTATGTCTGGAGCACCAGTTAGTTGGCGATCAACTTTGCAGTCTACGATTGCACTGTCATCCACAGAGGCTGAGTATATGGCTGTAACAGAAGTCGTAAAAGAAGCCATTTGGTTACAGGGACTGGTAACAGATTTGGGAATTGAGCAGCAAAAAGTTACCGTTTACTGTGACAGTCAGAGTGCAATTCATTTGGCCAAGAATCAAGTTTATCACTCTCGAACAAAACATATAGATGTCCGTTTCCACTTCGTACGTGAGATATTGGAAGAAGGGGACATTCTACTTCAGAAGATTGGCACTGAAAATAATCCAGCAGATATGTTGACAAAAGTTGTCACTGGAATCAAGTTCCAACACTGCTTGGACTTGATTAATATCTCACACTGCTGAGCACCTAAGGGTGCATTGGCGCCTTAGGGCGCATTTGATAGCGGAAATCTTTCATGGCAAACGAACATTTCAATAAGGAGGTGAAATCATTGCAAGGATGCAACATGTAGTATCCTAGTATGGCACACTTGGGTGGAGGGGGTGATTGTTGAGGACCACCCATGTGTTGATATTCTCCAACTCATGTTGAGGTCCATTCATGTGTTGATATTCTCCAACTCATCTTGAGGTCCACTCATGTGGTGATATTCCACATTGTGATGAGAACCACCATGTGTATTGGAATGATTGAGCATCTCCAGCTCATGTTACATGGAGGGAGAAGTCCAACCTCCCCCTATAAATAGGAGAGGAATGTTGAAGCTAAGATCATCCCAACAAGAAGAAGTGTTTGAGTGTATGAGAGTGTAAGTGCCATTTGAGAGATAGAGAAGCATTGAGAGTGTTTGTAATCTTGTACAAACATTTTGAATAGTAAGTTTCCGCTCCAGTGGACGTAGGCAAATTGCCGAACCACTTCAATATTGTCTCTATCTATTTTATGTTTGTTTTCTGGGCAGCATTAGGCACAACATATAGATATGTGTGCATATTCGTATTCAAATTTACAAGAATTAGTTAGAAACCAGTACTGTAGAATATAGCAACTTATATAATGCGTACATACCAGCAGAAGCAGGATTGTCGATAGCAACACAAAAGTCCTGCAGGGGACTTGGGTCATAGGCAGAAGCGAGAGAACAAGCGAAAGCCAATAGGGCTACAGTTACAAAAGCATACTTAGGAACAATCTTTGAGTACTTCATCATATTTGAGGCTATGATCTATCTGTGTCAGTGTGTAATTAATATTGCTTGGGAGCTGGGAATTATGAGAAATGTTGGATGGTCACATCTATATTTATAGAGAGGAATTAACTGAACTGATCCATATTTGTTTCCATAAACGTGTAAGATTTGTCAACTCTTTAATCTATGAGGTTATCGATTATTATTATTATTTAATTAATGGGGGAAACATTCTTTAACCACTCCCGCACACATATATTGAATTAAATGCAACCAAATTCGACGACCCCTTCAAATAATGGAACGAACGTGTACACTGATGCAGTTCATTATTCCACAAACTGAAAAGTAAGAACAAGCCTTAATTTCTCACCTAGCTCAATATTCTTTCCATCTAATTTATTGATGTGAATACGATAACAATGTGAAGACTACGTACGCATACGCGCGTGCTCGGTCTAAATTAATGTGCGTCCTTTATACATTAATGATCTGCCAGCTTGAAATGTTTATGTTGTAAACATTTCCTATTTAATTTCATCCGTCGTCGGAGCAAATAAGTGACGAAGGTCAGAAAATAAATGAATAGTGCAGGTACGGCAGCGTGCTCCTGAGAAGTGAGATCAGTACGTGTGGCGCGGGCGTTAATCTTTTAAAATTTCAATCCCAACAGCCTATAAATTTGATGCTGCAAATTAAGTGAAGGGAAGAAAGGTTCAAGGCACATTCGGAATGGCATTGGAAGGAAAGAAAAAGCATACTATGGGTAAAAGAAATTCGATACTGTCGAAGAAAAAATTTATCCTAGATTTTATATGAGATATTATCTTCTATTTTTAATAAAGTTTTTTAGAAGATAGTGTATAATTTTTTTTATAATATCAGAGCTAAACATTCTATCAATACGCTTAGGGGCGGACTAGCCCCCCAAAAATTTTTCAAAAAATTTATCTAGTATATATATTTACATATATATAATATTAAATTACTCCTCAAATTATAAAAAAAATTAAAAATTGCCTCCCCAAATTTTTATTAAAATTATTCTCTCAAATTTCAATATATATAATTTTATTTTAACTTTTAATTTTATTGAAATTCAAATTTTAATTCACCTAGTCTCATAATTACTTTAACAGTTTAATTCTAAAAAAAATAATTATAAATTTACATAATTGTCAAAATTGATTGATTATACTCACTTATATAGTCTCACTCTAACTTAATTATATAATTATGAGATATAATTTGTTAAAAATTTAACAGCAGTATATCATTAGTTATTAGAAATTTCTTATGTTTATTCTTGATCTATAATTTTTTTTAATCATAAAAAATTATGAGCAAGTTAAGAACAAATAATTCTTTTTATTTTAATGTGAATAATTCGAAGAGTACGTTTAGAGAGTTCGATAACAACGGAACGTTATACTTCTATCACTAATGAGTATCCTTTTAAAATTTATATATAGTACACATTTTATCGATCGCCCCCCCAAATATAAAATCCTGGTTCTGCCCCTGAATACGCTTCATCTATTGATCTAAAGAAATTCATTTATAAAAGCACAACAAAAGATTAGCCCACAAATAAGGGGGAGTGAAGAAAATCCTAATACATTGCCTAAGAAAAAGTTTGTCCCGACTTCCTCCAATTACCTAATTAATTCCCTTAATCATTTCGTTTTGAGAATTTATAATCTCAATTACTAATTAAATGTACCCTAGCTTACTCACATTTTCATATAAGCAATTTATCTTGTCATTTGCGGCCTATTGGCATTATATGTTTAGCAGAACAAGCCAAATTAAGAATACGATCGATCTATTGATGGCATGCATATTATATATGCAGTTTGATTATAATTGAAATTTCATAATTTGTTGGTTCAAATGTAATCAAGTTTAATCATGCACTTGCAATCTACCTGATCCATTGCCAAACGCTATATACGGAGAGATTAAACACATGACACACGCACACACAGACATATAATATATATCTATATATTACAATAAATAAAAGCAGAGTTATATAATACTAACGTAACATTCTATAATATATCCATAAAACCAAACTATTGTTGACAATAATTGAAATAAAAATAGGATTCTCAAAGTATTATATTTATGGAATGATCATCTTTTTAAAAGAAATGATTCTTTACGAAATATTCTAATTTTTAAGTTTCATTTTTTTCTTATATATAAAAATATAAATCGATTTAAGACTCTACCTAAATGCACTATTTCAACATGAAAAATTATAGATTCTAAATTTGCAACTTATTTCGTACTTTCAACTTATCTCAACCACTCATTTTAAATTTCAACTCATCTTAACCACTCATTTTATTACTATTCATAACTCATCTCATCTCATCTCCGAATCTAAACCACCCTAGTCGCCAAATGTAAAGAAATCCATAAGAATAAAAAAAAAATTATGTAAGAGTGACTTCCGCTTTCCTTTTTTAGAGAGAGAGTCTCCTCCTTCTCTCTAGAACTTTCTCCATTTCCATGAGTATTGCCATTGGAGCACCCTCATCTCCTCCTCTTTTATTTTATTGTAATGTTTATACATTTTTGAAAGAGTGTTTTTCTTTTCTTCATTCCACTGGTTCAGATTTGGTCAGGTATATTGCTCTCCGACCTCCATCTACCTACACACGCCCCACTAGCACAACTTACAACCGCCGATCTATTAGAACGGAGCAGATCAGCACCAAAACGACCGACGTGTGGCCCTCACGTGCGGCTTGATGCCGCTGGTGGTCTACTCACGCCGCTGTGCACAAACATCGCCAAAGGCTATGCGTGCCGTATTAGAAACTTTATCTTACCAAAATTCTTTAAATCGAGACCACCTTTTGCCCATCTTGCTGGCGTGTGGATGCCACACATCCTCACGGGGGCATGGAAAAAACAGTGCTCCGCAACAGCAGCAGCTTTGTCCACTCAATACCATGTTTTTCACTATGTTATGGCTTTCTCTAACCGATGATCTCAATGATGAGTCAAAGGATCTCTCCAAAAATCATCTTAAGACCATAAACAATAGTGTATCTGTCGTTTTCTCTACTTCTAGCAGAGCTTCCACCGCCATCAGCGGTGGACTTATCGTCACAATTTATTGCAAACAACTTATTTTTGTATTTTAAGATAATGTCATCTTTGTAGGACTTGGGTGAAGACTAAGAAATTGGGTCGCTACCAACCATTTTTTTTCATTTTTTTCCCTTTATTACACTGTTGTCATTTTTTTAGGACGATTATTAAAAAACCTCACCCCCTCCTTATGTATCATCTTTTTTTAATTTAATGAAATTTACCTTGCTTAGAAAAAACAAAAAGTAAAGAAATGCGCATGTTAACAACTAATGACTAGAAAAAATAACCAAAAAACGATGATTTGGACAACGAAGCGTCGTGCCCCCCTTCCCAGTTTCCATTTGCTTTCGAAGGAAGACTTTGTGTTTGGCCGGTTCCCTCTCTCGATCCTTCCACAAAATCCACCTCCCCTCGAAACGCTGCCCTCCCTCGAAGACACATCCCTCCCCTCAAAGCCGCCGCCCTCCCCCCTCAATGTCTTGATGGAGCCGAACAAAAGGAAAAAATACAGAGAGCTGTCCTATGACAATAATTTTGGATACGGATCTGTTAGGATTTGGGCGTGTCAAAATTTGGACATTGATGAATTTAGTAAAAACAAAGACACAAGATAATATTGCAGAGAAAAAAATGGGTTGGATTCCATGGATCGATTTGAAGGGAAATATTGCATGATTTTTCACGATCGGGCTCGTGGCCTCTTGGTCCTCCTCCAACATTAGGGTCCTCTTGCTCAACAAATATTTGCTCAGCAGCAGTCTCTGTATGGTGTAATTTGCATAATTTATCAAATAACTAAAAAATAACTAACTATTATATATAATTAGTTTGTTCGTGATCAGAAAATAAATAAATAAGTTGATGAATAAATGAAAACGATTGATTGGTGTATTATTTGACACGTGGACTGCCAAAGGAATTTTCAAGCTAAAATCCTCATCAATAATGGATAAGCCCATCAATTAAAGGACAAAACTGATTGTATTATAGACTGTTGGCGCAAATAAATTTTTGGACATTTCAATTCTTTAAGTCCTTTCGACATAAGGAAATCTCTGATAAAAATGATGGAGAGCAACCACACTCAATTGCACACACTCACATAAACAGTAATATGTTACTGTTCATACTACTATTCATATAAGTGTGTGTACTTGATTATAGTTGCTCTTTAATATTTATTCAATCTCTAGATATTATAGCATTTTGGAATTTGGATAACTTTTTTTAAGATATCTAGGTCCATGAGATGCATCCTATTTACAAATTATTTCGTGCATAGAATTATAAAAAGTATTCTCACGTCACGACCAATCAAGTTCATCCACATGTGAAAAAAATACAATTAACAGAAAAGAAAGAAAGGAAAAAAAACACGATCACACCTATCACAAAACTACGCACAATACGCCAACTAAATAGTAAACAGGTACTGACAAGCGTTTGTCTTTTAACGGCCATTTTTATATCTTGCTGCAAAATGACTTCATCTGTTTTCCCCTGAAGTTTTAGCGAGAATTATGCCATTTCAGTGTCATTACATGACATTTAATGGAAAATAGATAATGCAATCACTTTTGCTAAGGTATTATGCCAAATAGAGTGCAAATGAAAGAACATGCATGAAATAATATTCTAATCAAAGAGCAATATTACACTGCCGATGCTACAGCAAGAAGGTTACTCAGGAACTAAAGAAAACCAAAGCAGAGAGAGAGAAGAAAATGGGTATCTCTATATTGAAACTTCAATTCAACCTGTACTTATACACATTGGACACAACAAGAAGAAGAAGAAGAAGAAGAAGAAGATGCCTGAAAAGGAGAAAAATATGCAAGCGATAAAAGAACTAAGGAAGAAGGCCCAAAAAAAGAATGAGATTTCCATAAACAGGGTAGGATATTTGTTAGAAATCAACACATGCAAATGAAGAAGCTGGAGGCTTCTGGAATATGAAGTTAGGCACCAAATAGAAGCAGCCGGAAGGTAGGCGCCGCCTGAAAATGTAGGCCGCCGAAATTTCGAATTTCACTGTCATTACATCTTTACATTATTTATTTTTCCTATAAATACATGTAAGATTGTAATGAGAAGCAGAGAGTCGGAAGTGAGGTCCGTTGGAGAGATTAGAAGAGAGAAACTATTGTAAATAATTGGTTTGTTGTTTAATACAAATTATCCTCTTTGTGTGTGTGGATGTAGGCTAAATTGGCCGAACCACGTCAAATTCTGGTCTCCATATTATTTGTGAGCTTCCGCCGATCCCAACAAGTGGTATCAGAGACGGTAGGAGGCCGGATTTGTGAATTTTCGTGAGAGGTCCATTTTTAAACTTAATCGAAATCAAGTTTGGAGGATACCATCAGATTTTTCAGGTCAAGATGAAAATTTTGGTGAAAATTTCGTCTCAAACGGACACCGGACGAAGCTACACGCTCCACACGCCTCGACTCGGCGACGGCCACGGGACCCACGCGCCACACGCTCGCGCAGTGAAGAAGACAAGCTCCGACCCGTTAAATCCGGGTGATCCGACCCGAACCGGTTTGACCCAGTTTGGGACCCGCTACAGTAACCCAACTGAAAAGGAATATTTCGTCGGTATATTCCGTCGCCGACAGAATATTCTGTCGCCAGCAAGAATATTCCGTCGCCGACAAGAATATTTTGGTGAAGGAATATTTCGGTGACTGGGAGAATATTCCGGTTACCAGAGGGAATATTCCGGTAACCGGAGGGAATATTCCGGCGATGTCAGAAGAATATTCTGGTGACATCAGAGAATATTCCGTTTCAGAATGAATATTCTGTTTGTCTTATTTTTCAGATTTTCGACACAATTTTGATCGGTTTGGAACGAAACAAGAGTCGTTTCCAAGGTTTACCACCATTCCAGACGCAACGGTGAGCTCCATTTGTTGAGATTCAACTCCGAACGTTGAGAAAAGGTCACTCAAATCAAAGATTAAAGCCGAACTGATGGAGGACTCGAGAGCAAGTGCGATGATAAAGCTAACATCTATAAATTACGCACTATGGAGACCTCGAATGGAAGATCTCCTGAATTGTAAAGATCTCTTCGATCCAATTGAAGAGAAAAGTGTAAAGCCAGATGATGTAGCGAAAAAAGACTGGCATAAGTTGAATAAGAAAACTATTGGTCAGATCCGGCAGTGGATTGACCATAGTATTTTTCATCATGTTGTACAGGAAACGGATGCCTATCAGCTATGGAAAAAGCTAGAAAGCATGTACCAGGCAAAAACTGCTCGGAACAAGGCATTACTAATGAGACGCATTGTCAACTTGAAACTCAAAAACGGCATCTCAGTGGCCGCACACACCAACGAGTTTCAGAATCTTGTAAATCAACTTGCATCCGTAGATTTTAAACTCGGAGATTAAGAGCAGTCTCTACTACTTCTCAGTTCCCTACCAGATAGCTGTGAAACGCTAGTGGTCTCACTTAGTAATTCAGCTCCAGATGGAAAGCTCACCATGTCAATGGTGATAGATGTCTTGTTTAATGAAGATGCTAGACGAAAGGAGATTGGAGGAGACGAGACAGATGCCTTTGTAACAGAAGGAAGGCATCAGAGAAATAGTAGAGGTAGAAGTCGAGAAAGGAACAGAAGTCAAAGCAAAGGGAGATCCCAAAGTCGCGGTAAACAGCGAAAGAAGGAAAAATGCTTTTATTGTGGTATTGAAGGCCACTTTGAAAGAGAATGCCGAAAGCTGCAGAAGGAGCAAAATCAGCCAAGCAATCAGTCAAAGCACAA
This sequence comes from Platycarya strobilacea, assembly GCA_036898215.1. Lineage (NCBI taxonomy): Eukaryota > Viridiplantae > Streptophyta > Magnoliopsida > Fagales > Juglandaceae > Platycarya > Platycarya strobilacea. The sequence continues at coordinate 6,560,658 of CM072554.1, read as the reverse complement.
AGAAGGCGAAGCTGCAGTGACGCTTTCTGGAGATTATGTACTCCTTTCCGCTGGTGAAGAATCTTGCTTGCACGTTTCAAGCGAGGAAGCCGAGTGGGTAATAGATACAGCAGCATCCTATCATGCCACTCCTTGTAAGGATTTCTTCAGTACTTACAAGGCAGGAGACTTCGATACAGTCAAGATGGGAAATTCGAGTTTCTCAAAGATCATGGGCATTGGATATGTCAGAATAAAAACCAGTGTTGGCTGTACTATGGTGCTAAATGACGTTCGGCACGTACCCGATCTTTGACTCAACCTAATTTCTATAAGAACCCTTGATCAACAGGGTTACGAGAGCATCTTCAGCAACAATGTTTGAAAATTGAAGAAAGGAGCAATGGTCGTTGCACGGGGACATGTTTGTGGCACGTTGTACAAATCAAGTGCTAAGATATGTGCAAACAGTCTCAATGTAGCTGAAGATGATACATCACCAAACTTATGGCATCGGAGACTTGGCCACATGGGAGAAAAATTGGTGTTTATGCTTGCAAAGAAAGCATTGATTACAGTAAACAAAGGTGTTGCTCTCAATCCTTGTGAATACTGTTTATTTGATAAACAGCATAGAGTTTCATTCCAGACATCTGCTGGAAAAAGATCAGAGTTATTGAGCTTGGTACACTCTGATGTTTGCGGTCCTTTTGAAGTTGAATCACTTGGAGGTAACAAATATTTTGTTACTTTTATTGATGATGCTTCACGAAAAGTGTGGGTGTATTTCCTAAAAAGGAAAGATCAAGTTTTTGAGCAATTCAAAAACTTCCATGCCATGGTAGAAAAAGAAACAGGCAAGAAGCTAAAATGCCTTCGGACAGACAATGGAGGTGAATATACTTCTCGAGAATTCAGAGAATATTGCTCCAGACATGGCATCAGACACGAGAAGAGTGTCCCCTACACCCCCACAACACAATGGTGTAGCAGAACGGATGAACTGGACCATTGTGGAACGAACCAGATGCATGCTGAGTATGGCAAAGTTGCCTAAGCCATTCTGGGGTGAAGCAGTAAAAGTAGCCTGTTACCTGATCAACAGAACACCGTCAGTTCCACTGCAGTTTAAAGTCCTAGAGATGGCGTGGTCAGGCCGCAAGATTTCATACTCTCATTTAAGAGTATTTGGGTGCAAAGCATTTGCACATGTATCCAAGGAGAAAAGACAGAAACTTGATGAAAAGTCTACTCCGTGTTTTTTCATCGGCTATGGAGATGAAGAGTTTGGATACAGATTATGGGATCCAAAAGCGAAGAAGGTCATCAGAAGCAGGACGTAGTGTTCCATAAAGACCAGATGTTTGGATCAAAACAAATAACTCCAAGTGCTCCAGAACCAGCTCCGAGTTCACTACCACTTCAGTCTGTTTCAAACACTGAAGATAGACAGGAAGTTTCCCCAGAAGAAGAAGAGGATACTGACAACGGAGAAACCACTACTGAGCAGGGGGAGCAGTTGCCTTCTCTATCAGAAACTGCAGAGTTTCCACAGTTGTCAGGTGATCAACCTCAGCAAGACATATCCTCTAGAGGGTGATTGTTGATTCCGTCACGAAGACATCCGGAATCAGATTATATTCTTCTTACAGATGAGGGGGAGCCAGAAAACTTCCAGGAGGCAATATCTCATCCAGATAGCAACAAATGGATGCAGGCTATGCAAGATGAGATGAACTCGTTACAGAAGAATCAGACTTATGAGCTGATGGAACTTCCAAACGATAAGAGAGCACTGAGAAACAAATGGATGTTCAAGCTGAAAAATGATGGCAAGCAGGTGAAGCACAAAACTCGCTTGGTCGTCAAAGGATTCCAGTAGAAGAAAAGAATCGATTTTGATGAGATATTTTCACCTGTTGTGAAGATGACTTCAATTCGAGTGGTACTCGGACTGGTGGCAAGTCTTGACTTGGAGCTTGAATAGATGGATGTGAAGACAGCATTTCTTCACGGTAACCTTGATGAGGAAATTTACATGGAGCAGCCAGAAGGCTTCCAAGTTCCTGGAAAGGAACATTTGGTCTGCAAGTTGGAAAAGAGCCTTTACGGTTTGAAGCAGGCTCCCAGACAGTGGTATAAGAAGTTTGACTCATTCATGATGAGTCATGACTACAAGAAACTGCTGCAGATTAGTGCGTTTACATTCGGAGATTTTCAGAAGGTGACTTCGTGATGTTACTGCTCTATGTTGACGACATTCTGATTATTGGAAAAGATCCATCCATTATCAGGAAGCTAAAGAAGGATCTCTCCAAAGTCTTTGAGATGAAAGACTTAGGACCTGCCTAGCAGATTTTGGGCATGAGGATCACTCGTGGCAGGAAGAAAAAGAAGCTATGGCTGTCACAGAAAAAGTATGTTGAACAAATACTAAGAAAGTTCAACATGGAGAAGGCAAAGCCAGTCAGTACTCCACTGCTAATCACTTCAAATTGAGCAAAAGCTCATGTCCCTCATCACCAGAAAAGGTTCAAGAAATGGCTATAGTACTGTACTCCTCAGCAGTATGAAGTTTAATGTACGCTATGGTTTGTACCAGACTTGACATCGCTCACGCTGTTGGAGTTGTGAGCCGTTTTCTTTCAAATCCAGGGAAAGAACACTGGAAAGTAGTACAGTGGATTATCAGGTACCTTAAAGGTACATCAAAATTGTGCTTGTGCTACGGGAGAGCTAACCCAGTCTTGGATGGCTATACAGATGCTGATATGGCAGGTGATCTTGATGGGAGAAAATCTACATCAGGATATATTTACACATTTGCAGGTGGAGCTGTATCATGGCAGTCCAAACTGCAGAAATGTGTGGCTTTATCTACAACAGAAGCAGAGTATATTGCTATAACAGAAGCAGGTAAAGAAATGTTGTGGCTAAAGCGGTTCCTCCAATAAATGGGAGTCAGTCAAAAAGAGTACAGAATCTATTGTGATAGTCAAAGTGCTCTTGATCTGAGTAAAAACTCGATGTACCACTCCCGAACAAAGCACATCGATATTCGGTATCACTGGATACGTGAAATAATGGAACAACAGCTATTGAAGCTTGTAAATATTCATACAAAGGAGAATCCAGTAGACATGCTAACAAAGGTAGTCAAATACGAAAAACTTGAGTTATGTAGAAACATAGCCAGGTTAAGTATCTTGAACTAAAATGTGTCAGGATATCCTCCATTTGGTGTTGAGGGGGAGATTGTTAGAAATCAACACATGCAAATGAAGAAGCTGGAGGCTTCTGGAAGATGAAGTTAGGCACCGAATAGAAGCAGCCGGAAGGTAGGCGCCGCTTGAAAATGTAGGCCGCCGGAATTTCGAATTTCACTGTCATTACATGTTCACATTATTTATTTTTTCTATAAATACATGTAAGATTGTAATGAGAAGCAGAGAGTCGGAAGTGAGGTCTGTTGGAGAGATTAGAAGAGAGAAACCATTGTAAATAATTGGTTTGTTGTTTAATACAAATTATCCTCTTTGTGTGTGTGGATGTAGGCTAAATTGGCCGAACCACGTTAAATTCTGATCTCCATATTATTTGTGAGCTTCTGCCGATCCCAACAATATTGGTGGTGGGTGTGGCCGTGGGGGGGAGCCGGAGGGCAGTACCGTTATGGTGAATGACTATGCCAACTGCTTCGGCTACAACCATCACGAACTCAATGGCCATTTTTATAAGTTCCATGCACATCTCCAGCCTCTGAATCACCATCATTTCAAGAAAAGATTAAAAGACGGGATCCTGGTATGATGTTCTTAGATCCGTCGCTTCTCCGCGTCACTCTACTTTATCCATTTCTATCGCATCTATTTGTAGTACATCAGGTTACTGTACTTAAAAAGGTTACTGTACTTAAAAAAAATTAGGAGGGTGTTCTTGGCAGTTTAATCTCTCTCTCTCTCTCTCTCTCTCCTGTAATTTCTCGCATCATGAAAGGTTTTGGGTTAAGGAACTCAAATAATGTAGATAATCCGAGACACACACACACACACACACATATATATATATATATATGAAAATATAGATTTTTAAGGTGAAGAAAGAAAGTGAATGGTTCAGACTCTAAATTTGGCCATTGGGTATCTCGAAGAGACATTTATCCCCAAAATATGCCACTTACCCACCCTCTAGATCCGTCCCTATCTTGCCAAACAAGAAAATATATATTGATATTGGATTATTATCCAACTTAGGAAAAATACGCAGCATAATGTTATAGGGTGGAGTCAGAGATATGGCATATCCTCATGTTTACAAGATTAGGCCTGTTCATCGGGCTGGATTCGATTATGAATTTTTTTACTTTTTAATAATTTTAGTAATTTTATCTAAAAGGTCTAAAATAAATTTGGATCTAAAATTCAAATTTTTGAATCCAAAATCCTGATGAACAAGCTTACATAAAACACATGATAGCCCTTAACTACATCTTAAATTTTGCAAACTGCTTATCTTAATTATGGGAAAACAACAAAACTGTTAATGTATTTGTTGAGGTCGTATTCCGCAATCTGGGTTACTCAGCGATGTCCAAACAAACTGGTCCAACACAAAGATTGAATTAATGGGACGATGGTGCCCTAAGATCACTCCAATTCCTAAGTTAGTAAGACTGTACAGAGAGTATGGAAGATGAAAATGGAAGTAGAGATAAATGAATTAATTTATAAATCGTGGAGTTTCTGATTATTTTATAAGAGTGGGTGTGCTTTGGGCGCACCCCTGAAGAGCATAGTTGCTGTCCTATCAGTCTGTCAAGTCATTATTCTATTTGCTGTGTCTAGGCAGATCTCCCTGCCATATTGGTCTAACAGCGAGTTGTCTCATCTTCTGTATCGCGTCAGCTATTGCTTTACCTCAAGGGCGAGCCTGAGTTTCTAACATGCATTTAATACTGTGAGAGAGACTTTAGCTGCACATTTAATGCGCCAAAGACTTCAAACACCTTTATCTGGTTCCGCATTAAATGCGGTGTTGCCTCTATAGGTCCTCGCATTTAATGCGGTGTGGCCCAGGCCAACTTCTACATTTAATGCACTGTGGGCATGTCTATCTTCTCTTGACTCGACTCTGGCCATTATATGACCTGCCATGCTGATAACCTCTTGCTCGGTCTATCCTGGGGTTACCTCCGTCCGAGTTCTGGGTCGGCTATCTTGATAGAAAGGGCTAGACGGAACTTCTTCGAAATTTGGGCTTTTCTCAAACTCATGATGGGCCTCCCCTTATAGTGTTCATCCTTCACAACAATGTCACAATTGCATCTGATAAATTATAATTTGATGTTTTAGGGAAAAAAAATACTATAGTCACAAATAAGACGTCTTACAGAAATAAATTTATAAAATAATATGAATTCGTATGATATGTTAAATTTATTTTATAAGAAAAATAATTTTACAATTTAATTTATCCTCTCAAGTCACATAAGTATATGATTTTACTTTTGTAATTTTTTTTAATAACTCAAACATTTCTCTCTAAAAAATGGATATCTCCTAAAATTTTTAGATTAGATGAGATTTTTTTTTCTCTACTAAAAAGCATTGGGGTGAGCAGAAGATGGCTTCCGTATCAAGATGTGACCATAGTAGCACCTAATATGCTAGAAAGCCAAATAGGAGGGCCCATTTGGTTTCTCTACCCAACCTAGTTCATTTCATATACTATTAAACCACCGCCCTTAATAATAGATTAGATGAGGTCACTTCTATAGACAGCGTGGTCAAAGTCACTTGCTTGAGAAGTGAGTTACATCACTATTTCTTAAGGAGATTTCATTTTTTCTAAAACTTGCTTTGGATCTTATAAAAATTATTACTCATCTAATTAAATTTGTTTATTTTTACAAAACTTTTCATTTTATCTTATTTCATCTCATCTCATCTCATCTTATTTAAGTATTATATATTTTTGTCAAATTTTTACATTAAAAAATAAATAAACAATTAAATTTTTTAAATTTTAAAATAAAAATAATATTAAAAAAAATATACTTTTAATTTATCTGATCTCATCTCATATACCAAAACAAACTAACCTAAATCATTAATCTTCTAAAATATCCGGTATAAATTCTTCATCGTCTAACCTATATTTAAAGATTTTTTTAGACTATTTAAATTTAAGGGTTTAAAATGAGAAAAATTAAACATTTTAAAACTTTAATATTCACTTTTGTGAACTTTTAAATTTGATAGAGTTTTTTTCTGGGTTTAAGATTTCAGTTAAGTATTTTATTTATAAATTCATTTTCATTTTTCGCTACATTACCAACCCAAATTTAGATTAGCATGTTCATCAATACATGTATTTTTCCTTTCAATCTCTCTCTTCCTTTTTCTTCGAGATATAGATAAATTTTTTTATAGAGACATGAAGACTCTTTTCTCTCTATCATTTTATTCCTAGATCAAAATCCAAACCTTAGTTCCGACCCTCCCTTTCACCTTCCCTTCCTCCCCTCCTCCATTCCCTCTCCTTCCCCCTTTCTTGTGTTTATTTCGGTGTTTGTTTTGGTTTTTTCAAGCGGAGAAAGGATATGGCGTTGGGATACTTTTTTGTGGCTTCCGACCAACACGCGTACTATCAAAGAATTTGCCAGATGTTGATCTTTCAAACTGCAGAAGGTCTCGCTGAGAATAGCGACGCGTCGCATACACACCCGAGTCGAAGTTGGGGTGGGGTTTCCATGCGCCTCTAACTCTTGAGTTCCACCGCCTCCATGCGCGATGGTCTTGGACTTAATGCCATCGGCAGATCGTAGGACTATGGCTCAGCACTCTCCCAAGGTGGCACGTGTCTCTCACGTGCCACATCCAATTTATGCTCCGCCTGGTTTTGTTTTGAACCGGAATCCATTGATCTGAGTCTTGATTTTTTGTGGTGTTGTTTATTTTCTTTTCTTGTTTTGTTGCAGTGTTTGTAATAATAAAAATGAATAAGCTTATTTCTTGTTAGGCGCTCACTTCTCCTTCGAAGGATGTGATTGATTGTCCTCATTTCTTTTAGAAAATGGAAAGTAGTGATCTCTTCCTCTTTTGGATGATAAGAATTTGGTTACCTTGAAACTCTTTTAGATAAATTATAGTTTTGTGATCTTATCACCTGATAAATTAGAAGTTAAGACAAAATCTGTCCTTTGTGGTTAAGAATGCTACAGATTCAATAGTTAGTTAGACATTTAGGCCTGTAACACGAGTCTTCCCATTCTTATTAGTTTCAATCGTAAATTTCATTTAATAAAATGAACTATAGTCATTTCCTTTCAAAAAAAAAATATGTCTCTTCCTCTTTTCCTTTGTTTATTGAGAAATGAGAAATTATATTTGTAGTTATGAAGTCTATAAGTATTGTGTAATTTAAAAAAAAAATTAAAAAAATAAAAGATATTAATATCTTAATAATAAAACTTGATTTTTTAAATAATTACATGAAAATGACACTTTCCGAAAGCATTACTCTTCTTTTGTAATTGTGCTAACGGTAACTTCAGACCAGTGTTGGCCTAGTCTCGGACGCATCTGATCCCATGATCTTCCGACCATTACATTGAGCAATGATAAGGATATAAATGAATAAAAAGAATAAAGAAAAAGATTTATAGGTCCACAGCCCAAAGTTACGCTCAGAGTTAGCCGTTGAAATTTCAAATTTGATTCATTATCATGCTCTTTTTGACTAAAAAGCCCTTGCAATTCAAAACACAATGCGCGGGGATATGCTTCTCTACCTGCATTTTCAAATCCAGATCACATCTCAGCCGTCCGTTGAGAATTCCAAACCCCCCCTTCTGTTCCTCTAGCCCATAAAGGAAAAAAAAAAAAAAAAACCTCAAGAACCTTGGGAACTTCAGAGAGAGAGAGAGAGAGAGAGAGAGAGAGAGAGAGAGAGAGAGATATCATGAAGATGTATGCTTGAGTAGACATTTGCTACTAGGTTTTTACCAAAACCCTGGAAAGAAAACCAGCTGCATAATCGCCACTATTTCTAATTTTCTAGCACAGTAAAATTTCAGGAAATCAACGGATTCGACATCTTGGGATTCTGTTTTCAATTTCTTCTTTCAGGTACTCACATCCTCACACAGTCCACAACTCCGCATCTACACTTCTTAGCTTTTCATTTCACATTCACATTCAGTTTATTTCTGTCCCATGACTTTACATGCATTCCCGTTTCTTGTTAGGATGTTGAGAGACTTCAAATTCCTGCGCCGGAATTCCGGTAAGAACGATGAGATTGAAAATGTGCCCGAAAACCCCAAGGATTCTTTGGTGTTTCAAACCGGAATCGACTCGTCGAGGCCTCCTCTAAACGCAATCCAAGAGCCGATTCAAATGTCTAAGCAGGAACAGGAAGAGGGCTTTAGGAGTAAGATTGAGAGGACTCCAACTAAGGCCAAAGGCAAAAGTTTGGATCCTACATTGCCTCTACGCACTCCGGACAAGCATGGCGCTGGGTTTTCCGCTAAGAATCGATTCGCGTGGGCTCAAAAGCACGAACCCGGTTTGATTACCGGTGATTCCCGTGATGATGGAAGTAATTATTCGGGCCAAGTGAAAGGAGGGGCTGGAACTGTAAATGGTGGTTTGGTTAGTATGACTCCTCGTCCAGCTCGGGTGGTGGGAAGGGGTGCTTCTAGTTATTCTGAGAGCAATTCAACGCAAAGCACACCGTCTAAGAGTGTTAGTAAGCCTCCGAGCTCAGGGATTCGGAGTAGGGTTGATGGACATGCCAGTACTCGCACTGGAAACTTTGCTGCATTGTATAAAGGGTTACCAATTTCTTGTAGTCCAGCTACTGCTGTTAATACTGTGGAAGTGCCTCACTTTGATCTAAAGGAAGACCCTTCATTCTGGATGGAACACAGTGTACAGGTAAGCCTCATTTGGATCACAATTTTAGCATTCATTGTTCTCCAAATTTGGGACATATTGTTTTAAATGATGAAGAAAATAGGCAGTGGATTTCTTATTACTGAAGACGTGAGTGTTTTCTTATTTTCTGATTATAATTTAGTGGAACTGTCAATTCGGTCTGTTGAATTTGAAATCTTTAATTTATAGTTTGGAAGTTATGCTAAGTGGGATTTGATGTTTTTTAGGTTCTTATACGAGTCCGTCCTCTCAATAGCATGGAAAAGAGTACACACGGTTACAACAGGTGCTTGAAGCAAGAAAGTGCTCAAACCATTGCTTGGATTGGGCAACCAGAAACTCGATTTACATTTGACCATGTAGCGTGTGAAACAGTGGAACAGGTCTGATCAGAGATGCAAAATAATCAATGATATATGTTTTCTTTCTCATGTTTTATATGTTTTCAATGATATATGACAAATGATATATGGTTTCAATGCATTTGTTTGTATTGTCCATTCTCGGCTTTGCAGGAAACACTTTTTAGGATGGTTGGCCTACCGATGGTTGAGAATTGCCTGTCGGGGTACAATAGCTGCATGTTTGCCTATGGTCAGGTATTAAGCAAAATATAGGATGCCCGCTAACATCATGTGACGTTTAACTTGTATATATGATTGGTAGCAGCACTATGAATCCACTAGGTTGGAAGTCTATCCCTTCCAGAGTTCAATTAAGATGGAGATTTGCTTACTTGATTAATTGTTTAGTAAAAATCAAGTGATACTTATATCAACTAACACGGGTGTCAGATTTGTTCTCATGGTAATTAAGTGTTAATGACACCCCGAAGTCTCATCCCAAACTGATTTGAATATCTACTGTTTTGCTTACTTGATTAATTGTTTAGTAAAAATCAAGCGAAACTTATATCAACCAACATGAGTGTGGATTTGTTCTCATGGTAATTAAGTGTTAATGACGCCCCAAAATCTCATCCCAAACTGATTTGAATATCTACTGTTTTGCTTGCTTGATCTTCTTAATGTAGTGCTATCTAATATTTCTAACAGTAGCCTGTAGATCACTTAGCCCAATGTATATTAGTCAACTCCAGGAGTGCCTAAATACTTGCTCTAGCTGCTTCAATTTTATGATTTGTGAAAACACACAAAGGCAGGGATATCTGCCTTAAATCCTGAATGCCATATAGCCTCCTTAGCCATTCTTTTCTTTAAATGAAGTATTGAAAAAAAGTTTGCCTTGTCTAACCAATTTTTGCAATCAATGTGCATATTCAATGTAGGGACACACATTTCAGTATTCTGTAAATTTCTCATAACAGAGTGATTGTCATGGCTTAACCATAACAAGTTAGTCCAACAAGATATATCTTCTTTTAGTTACAAACTACTTATGCATGGTGTCCTTTTCTTCTTTGAAGTTCAAAAATCTGTTAGAATTGAGCTTATAAGAAAAAAAGCTGTTAGAATTGAGCAAGTTTGGTCATGCAGACTGGAAGTGGGAAGACATATACAATGCTTGGCGAAATTGAAGATTTAGAAATCAAGCCCAGTCCACATCGTGGAATGACTCCACGTATTTTTGAATTCTTATTTGCAAGGATCCAGGCGGTAAATTTAGCAATTTTCGTTACTTCACCTTTTAGCATATGTTTAAGCATGTATACTGTGGTAAACACATCCTTCTCAATCATTTTCTATGATAGGAAGAGGAAATTCGAAAAGATGAAAAACTGAAGTACACCTGCAAGTGTTCTTTTTTAGAGATATACAACGAACAAATTACAGATCTCCTTGATCCCTCATCTGCTAATTTGATGGTAAGCCTATTTATTTTCCAAGTGTATGACATTTGGTGTACATTTGTGCAATTTACATCATGCCATTTTAAGATTTGTTTTGTTTTTCATATTTATAATAGCTCCGGGAGGATGTTAAGAAGGGTGTCTATGTTGAAAATCTCTCTGAATTTGAAGTACAGACTGTTAGCGAAATTCTAAGGCTTCTAACTCAGGTTACTCATTTTTGAACTACAATATTCAGTTTGAGGCAGCTAATTTTTGTGCTGTTGGTGTGTGGTGGGTGGGTGCGTCTGTGTGTGCAAGTATGCATACAGGAGCATACATCCACAATCTTGCTTTATTATTGTGCTTTCTTAAACATGGTAATTTGTGGCTTCTTGCACATAGGGTTCTTCAAATCGGAGAGTTGCAGCCACAAATATGAATAGAGAGAGTAGTCGGTCGCATAGTGTATTTACATGCGTAATTGAGAGTAGATGGGAAAAAGATTCAGCAACTAACCTACGGTTTGCAAGACTAAACCTAGTTGATCTTGCTGGTTCAGAGAGGTAAATCATCATATAACCGACATGTTCAACTACATACAATGGCATATGTTTGAACGCTTTTATGTTCCCCTTGCTAATCTAGTTACCAACAATAATAGGCAGAAAACTTCAGGTGCTGAGGGTGAGCGTTTGAAGGAAGCTGCTAACATTAATAAGTCATTGTCTACTCTGGGGTATTACTACAATTACCATAAGGCTCCAACACCCGTCATTATTTTTCTGATTTAGCCCTACCTTACAAATCTGGATATGCATTTGCATTTTGCAGTCATGTAATAATGGTTCTAGTGGATGTCGCACACGGGAAGTTGAGACATATTCCTTATAGAGATTCAAGGCTAACTTTTCTTCTTCAGGTTATTTGCAACTCCTTTTTCTTTTCCTTCATTAGTTTTATATTCCTTGGTGATAATGCTAGACATGGCAAAAAACATAACTCAGGATTCACTCGGTGGTAACTCGAAGACAATGATAATTGCAAATGTCAGCCCTTCTATCTGGTCAGTTCACATGGTTTTAACTGATTTTCTTTTTTCAACTCATACAGTTCATTACCAAATGCTATGAACCTTTTCTGTTTCTTTTATTTTTTTTGCAGCTGTGCATCCGAAACACTGAACACTCTTAAGTTTGCCCAACGATCAAAACTTATTCAGAATAATGTAAACTTCTTCTGTTATCAGAGTCCTATATGGCGGAATTTCTCAAAAACATCCATCTATTTCTTGACTGATTATTTTCCTCTACACGGTACAGGCTGTTGTGAATGAGGATTCTACAGGAGATGTTATTGCACTACAACACCAGATACGACTTCTAAAGGTGATATTGAATTTTCTGTTTCATTGTAAGTTCTCATGTGTCAAATGATTTGTGTTTGAAATCATGTAGTAATTTTGGCACAGGAGGAGCTTTCTATTCTTAAACGTCAGAATGTCTCCAGATCTTTGTCATTTGGTTTGACAACTATTGAAGATACAACAGCACAAGAAAATGCCAGTATGGAAAACATTCACGATGTGAATATGGAGATTGATGATTTGCCTGAGCATGCTTCCAAGGGTATTGTTAGATTATCTACCAAACAGGTATTTGCTTCTTCTGGCATATAAAACATTAGTAAACGATATGGAAGTTGTACATATTAAAGTTAGAAGGATTGATATCAGATGGTTGGATAATGCTATTAGTTTGTCATTATCCTTGTTTGCCTCCATCCCTGACTCCTTTTTTATTTTTATTTATTTTTAAATTGTATTCCTTATTTTCACTATCATTATTATTGTTATTGTTATTATATCAGTACGTCTTAATGTTCGCATTGGTTGCTTTCTAGATTAAATTGGGGTATATCTGGGCACATGGGACACATGGATGTGGCTAGTGTGTCTCTGCATTGTGTAAAATGGTATCAAAATCTCTCTGGTAATGTCATGTGGTATGGACAGCTTTATGCCAAGCAAAACTTGACGAGGACATTGAGTATATGATTGGAGTAGCTTGAACTGAAGTTGTTTTATGTTCATGTGATATGTCTTCATCAGCCGTGTAATAAATGAATTTGGACACAGGAATCACCACAGTGACTAATCTTTGTTGAGTGTTGACATTGTACATATGTGACCGACAAGTTTTTGGCCTATGACAAGGATAATAAAAAACAAAAGGTGGTGGTGACAGTTTGATAAAAAGTACAAGACATAGTATGCTCTTTAATGAACACCATGTGTAGGCATCATGGATTGGAAGTAAATCTTTATTTCTTTTATGTATTTTTCATTGCATTTGTTATTTCAAGTGTGATGTGGCAATTTGAACCTTACCATGTATTTGTTTTTCTTATATTACTGATCATGACATGCGAATGATTGACAACAAATCAGTTGAAATCTTTGGAGACAACACTCGCTGGTTCCTTGAGAAGGGAACAGATGGCCGAAACTTCTATTAAGCAACTTGAGGCTGAAGTAGAACAGTTGAACCGCCTGGTATTGTTCTTTTTTGGACTCTTTTTTCCTTTTGGAGTTTGTTTCACTTCCAAAAGTGCTCTAACGCTACCAACAATTACATCTCAGGTTCGTCAAAGAGAGGAAGATACCAGATGTAGTAAAATGATGCTCAGGTTTAGGGAAGAAAAAATTCAGAGAATGGAATCACTTCTTGGAGGTTCTGTCCCTGCAGATGCTTATCTACTGGAAGAGAACAGAGCACTCTCCGAGGAGATTCAGTTGCTTCAAGCCAAAGTTGATAGAAATCCTGAAGTAACTCGCTTTGCTTTGGAGAATATAAGGCTTTTAGATCAACTTAGAAGGTACTTATTCTTGCAATCATTATTACTACCATCATTATTCTAGGTGCTGTCATTGTTGTGTTCTCATTTTTGGATGAGAATTTTCTTATAAGAAAGTTCATTATTTTTGGATAAGAAGTTACTGCAATTAGCACTTACCTTTCCTATTACTTTTTTCTCATGGAATTTATAGATTTCAAGAGTTCTATGAAGAAGGGGAGAGAGAGATACTCTTGTCTGAAGTTTCTGCACTGCGGGATCAGGTGTTTAATAGTATCTACCAACTTTTTTTCCCCCGGTTGGGAATGTTTGGAGCCTGTATCAACTAAAAAACCTCCTTTTGCAGTTGCTTCAATTTATTGGGAGCTCTATGCAGCATCATGATCTTAATTCTAACATGCAACCTGAGGTTAGTTACTTTCATTACAAAGTGGTTTACCTCATTCTTGTTAGAAATAAAAAGTTAATTCTAAGTGAATTATGTCCTTCATTTGTTTTTTCTTTCTGGTCTTTGTAGTCAGTTTTCATTAATAAAGGAAAATGTGCATAAAAAAATGATTTCCAGCCGGAGGTTGCACTTTCAGTCTCTATATGTAACATGTTTCCTCTTTACTACATACTAATCTATTTCACAATTCCTCTTCATTGGTTTCAGTTTAAAAATACTCTTGGAGAATTAGAGAAATGCAGGGACCAATTAAAATCTTGCTTTGAAGATAATGCAAAACTCAGAAGGTAAGAAAGTTTGATCCTCCTATCCAAGTTCATTTTTTCATCCATTTTCAAGTCGATTTGGCATCATTCATTGTATTTGCCGATTGGAGCCTCTAAGCTTGCAGTAACTTCTTTAATCTTCCATGCAAAATTTTCTTCTCATATTCTGCAGGGAATTAGATGACCTACGTGCCATGTTAGAGAATATCAGATATGAACCCTATGAGCATGATGGCGTCAATAAGACCTTAAAGGTACTTATGTTTCTTAGCTTGTCTTCTGCCTGATATTGATATATTTTACTTATAAAAAAAAAAATGTTTCTTAGCTTGTCTTTAACTTAGCTGGCTTAACTTCATGGAAATAATTAAAAGAAAATCCAAGAATAGAGAGATTATGAGAAGGTTATTTCTTAAAGATTACTTTGTAATAGATATTCCTGCACTTTGGATCTTGCTAACTTACAAGAACATTAGGTGTGCACTTAATGTGTCTTCCAAATATTGAGTGTATGAAATATTGTTTCAGGATTCAATAAATGGTCCAGCTGTAGAAGATGAGGTGCTCAAGGTAGTCCAGAGTGAGAACCTGGAAGGGAAGCATGAATCTCTGCTGATAAAACATGCAGAGGAAATGGTCAATTTGCAGCTGGAACTGGATATATTAAAGATCATTATCAAAGAAGAGAGGTCAACTTGCTGTGAGATGGAGGAAACGGCAGTATGCTACGATAGAGAGCTTCAGGTGGCAAAGGAAAAACTTTTCCAAACATGTAAAAGCTATGAAGATGCAAAATGCGAATTGGAAGAGGCGAAGTCCATCATTGAAGCTCTTGAATCACAGCAAATTCTATCAATCAATGAGATGGAGGAACTGAGGAATACTAACAGTCATTATCAGCAGCTTTTGAGTAAACAGGAGCCTGAAATTATGGATTTGAAGGATCAGCTTGCTTTTAAAGAGTTACAGTTTCACTCACCTTTAACCCATACAGAGGGTGACAATTCCCCCTTAGAAGCAAACTTGAAGAGGATGCAAGCCTCTCTTGAAAAGGCCAAGAGACTGAATAATTGGTACCGAGGTGACCGTGCACATCAGGCGTCAAATGAAGAAGAAATGGATGAAGTTCGCAGGCAGGCTGAAGCTGAAACTGCTGAAGTAATTGTCTGTATGCAGGAAGAACTTGGGATACTTCAGCAGCAAGTCCAAGATAGTCATTTGAAAGAAATGGAGATGAAAAAGGCTGGAACACTTTTGGAGACTGAATTGAAAGAGGTTCAGGAAAAACTGTACATCATAACTGAAGAGGGCAAAAGCTTGAATCATAAGCTAGAAGAGAAAGACAGAGAACTGTTAATATTATCTGAAGAATGGGATTTATTGACTTGTGAGATTGAAGAAATTCTTGCTGATGGGCATGATGCACTCATCAATGCTTCTGATCAGCTTGAACTTATATCAAGTTCCTTTCCACATAGAAGGATTTGGATATCCGACCAAGTTGGCAGGATGATTAAAACAATCTCTGAGAAGGAATTAATGATTGAAGAACTGAGGAGTTGTTTAGAGGATGCAAACAATAAAAAAAGCGATGTGGAGTGCATGCTGAAGTCTTTGAGAGGAGCAGCAATGGTAATCACTGAAGCACACCAGCAGGAGTGCAGTGAAAAGGAGAGAGAAATCCTCCAATTGATGTCAGAGTTGAATACAAAGACATCTACAGTAGCAAAGCTGGAGGACAGAAATAAATGGGCAGAAGATCAAATTGGAAAAGTATCTGGTTGTGCAACAGTTGCTTTTGTTATTGTCAATAGATTATCAGAAATGAATAATAGTTATCGTGATGCATTAACGCACAAGGATTTCCAGCTTAGTGAATCAGTAGAGATGAACTTAAGGAAGGATGCTCTTCTTAATGATCAAGCTAAGATGATTGAAGAAGCAGATGAGCAGATACAGTCTCTGAGAGAGGAAGTAAAAGATTTGGAGGGAACCTGTGGTAAGCTTAGAGAAAAAATCTCTGAAGAGCAGGAGCGTTCTTGTGGCATGGAGCAAAAGCTAAAAACTATTGAAGAGATTGACATTTTGATGACGAAGGAGAAACTAGCTGAGCTACAATCAGGTGTAACCACACTCAAGTCATGCATGAGCTCGTATGGGGAGCACTGTGGAAGTCCTGCAAGGAAAGATTCACAAGAAGTATGTATGTCTTTTGATGGAGATGGTGAAGGTGAAGGATCGGTAAGCTTCTTGCTTTCTGGTAGGCAGCTTTAACTTTGAAGTTAATTCACATCTATGTTGTAGTTCTGGTCTTTTGAGGACATTTATGTAGATAATTACTAATCTGGAATTGTTGCAGACAGATGCCGAAACAAATCAAGTCAGTGACAGAGACTTAAATTGTGTTGAAGACATGACACTGGATACATCTGAATATTCTAGAGTAGGGAAGAGTGTGTGCTACCCTTCCTATGATGAAAAAAATCTGGAGTCTAGAAGAATTGGCAGGGATATGGGTAATAAAGATGATACCATTATACTTCTGAAAAAGGAGATAGAATCGGCCCTTGAAAGCCTGAAGGAGGTGCAAGCTGAGATGGTGAAGCTGCATGACGAGAAAAAACAAATGCAGGTATCTGAGAAATGCAGTCAGGAAAGCATGAAATGTCTTACAACTCAGGTACTGTCCACGGAAGCAGCTATGAGTAACTTTGAAAAACAATACATACTCAAGACGGAAGCTTTTGGTAATAGGCTAAATGTTTTTGAACAAACTGTGGAAGAAGCTGGCTCTCAATGGTGTCAGACTAAAGAGGTAATCCTTAATGATTTTTGCCATCTATTGTCTCAAAAAACTCCCCTCTAATCTGTGCTCTGTTAGTCTTTATCTAGGGGCCAACTTACTATGGAGATGACCGACTTTGTAATGTTCTTTTGCCTTTTGTATGTTTGGGTGGGGTTGGGCAGCTCCAACGAGAAAAATGTACCTTTGTTGATTGATAATGAACGGTGATAATCTGAATTTATATTGTTCCCTGTTTTGTGCTTTGTCTCTGTCCATCTGTATTTCTCTCTTGAACTTCACGTTTTTTGGACTATGCATTTAGAATCTGTTAATTTTTAGTCTTTTTTTCATCACTCAAAAACGTTGATGACATGGTGTTACAGTTGCTTGAACTTGAGGTTGGTGAAGCAAAGATGGTTGCAGCCCAGAAAGCCGCAGAGGCTTCCTGCATCATGGCCAAATTTGAAGAGGCCCAAAATACCATGAAAGATGCAGATATTATGATAAAAAAACTGGTGATAGCAAATGAACAAATAAAGCTTGATATAGAAAGGCTTAAGGAAACCGAAGTCGGATTAATTGAAGAGGTTCAGAGCTTGCAGAACATCAATGATGTGAAGAATCAACAATTTGAAGATCTTGAAAATCAGCTTGGTTCACATTTGACGGAAACAAGGGATCTGGTTTCAGAGATTGAGTGTGCCGTCACAGAATTTCAGACTACACTGAGCAAAAACTTAATGTCTTTAGGCTGTGACTTCCGCGACATGAAGTCTCTGCTGGTAAACTCCACAAAGTTGGTGCATTCATGGCTTGAGGGTGTCTGGTCTCAAATAATTGTGAAGGACAGTGCTGTGTCAGTGCTACACCTATGTCATATGGGAATTTTGTTGGAAACAGTCACAGGGCTGAATACAGAGAATGGTTTGCTTCAACACGGTCTGTGTGAATCAAACTCTGCTATAGCTGATTTGAGGGAACGCAATTTTAAGTCAATAAGAGAGCTTGAGATGTGTAGAATCCTCAAAGGGAAACTCCTGGCCGACATCAAGAACAGTTTTGATAAAATCTCAAGGAAAGAAGAAGAAACTGGGGAGCTTAGAGTCAAGGTATCCACTTTTGAGAAACAAATATCAGACCTGCAGCTCCAAGAGGAGTTGATGCTGCAAAGGTCTAATGATATGGGATCACAGCTTTCAATTTTAATGAAGGAGTTGGACCTGAGTAACAATAACGTTTTGGCATGCCTTCAGGATCAGGAGAAAATACTGAAATATAAAGAGATGGTTCTTGAATCTCAAGCTGATCTTTTCATGGTAGGTTGGTGCTCTAAAGACTTTGAGTCAGTTATCTTGGTTTCAGAACTAGAAGAGATAGCTCTGCAGAAAGCTGATGCAGAAAAAGAGCATATCAAGTGTTGTTCAGTCCTTGAGAATTTGAAGAAAGAAATAATTTTTTCCAAGGTCGATGCAGAGTTGAAAACAAAACTGCTACTGGACCAGGAATCCCGGGTTTTTCTTCTAGAAAAACAAATTCAAGAGGCAACATTGGAAAGAAAGGATCTATTGTCAAAGCTGAATGTCAGTAATTCAAGAATTTCACATATAGAGGAAGTGACTGAACAAGGCATTCAGTCGCTAAAGGATGTTACTTCTTTGAATGGTAGATTGAAAGTTGAACTTGCCGACATCAACGAAACAAAGATGAGGCTGTTGAACCAGGTTCAAGCACATGAAGCGAACTATGAAAATCTACTGAATGATTTCAAAACAAAGGAAAGAGCACTAGAAGTTTCTCTGAGTCAAATGTCTGCCCTTGATGAAAGAAACAAAGATCTGCAGAAGAATATTTGCACAAAGGAAACTTTTTTATGCAAACTACAAAATGATTTGGACATGAATAATGCAGAGTTAAGCCGAATGAGCTGTTTGGCAGATGAGAATGAGTCATTGAAAGGTGAGATAATGAAGTTAAATGGTCAAAACAGGCTAGTACTTAGGGACTTAGAGGGGAAAAATTCTGAGGTTGAATCGTCTTTGAGCCGCATAGATGTCTTTCATGAGGAAAATCAGAGGCTGCGAAATGAAATAATCTTGTTGGAGACTGGTATTGTTGGTCTAAAGAATGAGCTGGAATTGAAAAACGCTGAAACGAATGAGCTCCAACATTCTCAATCTGTCATTCTCGAGGAGTTATGTTCGAGAACACGGGACTGTCAAAGTTATGTCAACAATGTAAAATCCTTGGAGGAACAGAATGCTTTCTTAAGAAATGAAATTTGCTCCCAGAAGAATACTATGCATGAAAGCTTCTCCATTTTGAGCTTGAACATCATGAAATGCATTGATACAGTGGAAGCTCTTGACATTATGGGTAGCAGATTATTTAATGTACTGGATGGAAAAGGCTCTTCAGTTGTGGATAAAATGTCACGAGAGATATCTGAAAACATAGCGAGGACATGTAAGTTCATGGAAGAGTTTAACCGCTTGGAGTGCCATGCTAAAGAGCTAGTATCAGAAAATTTGAATCTGCAGGCTGAGCTATTAAGAAAGGAAGACGTTTTGAAAGGACTTTTATTTGATCTGAGCTTGTTGCAAGAATCTGCATCTAATACCAAAGATCAAAAAGATGAGATTGAGGAAATGGTGGTTTCTGTAGAGGCATTAGAGGATGAGCTTGCAGTAAAAACATGTGAGCTTGATCTGGCGCTTGCTAAAATCCAAATGCTTGAAGATCAGTTGCAGGATCAAAATGACATAATTTCTGTGCATGAGTTGGATCTCTCAAAAGAACGCGAGTCTCTAGAAATGCTTTCTGGAGAAAATCTGGAGCTGGGTGCTCATATTGAAGATGCCTTGGCGGCAAAAAATATTTTAGAGGAGGAGTTGACAGAGAAGAAAAAGATAATTGAGAGCTTGGAAATGGAGCTTTTAGAGATGAGTAATGCTCTTGGGCTAATGAATAATTCGATCGAATCCCTTGGGAGCAATTTGAATGAACTTGCTAGTGAGAGGGATCTTCTCCAGATTGAGGTTAATAGTTGGAAAGAGAAGTTTGAGAGTGTAAAGACACTTGCTGACAAAAATGAAGCAATTGCCATGGAAGCTCAACAGGTACAATCTAACCTCTACTTTGTGTGAATCACTTTTTTTAGGGTTCCCTAATATTAATTTGTTACCTTGACATCAGATGGCTGAATCAAGAAAGGTCTATGCTGAAGACAAAGAGACAGAAGTGAAGCTATTAGAGAGATCTGTTGAAGAGCTAGAATGTACAATAAATGTATTGGAAAACAAGGTAAGTTTAGTTATAAAAAAGATAATTTTTTTAAGTAATGAAAGATTTTATTATTAAAGAATGCAGGGAGTATACAAGGGTAACAGCCAACTAGAGTTAAAGAAAGAGACAAGAAAGTCGTGTAAACTGTTATGATCTTTGATGAGCTGTTACTTTTTTCTATTATGCCTCACTTATTATAGCTGTCTAGGTCAACATTCTTAAAGGAGAAGCTGAACGCCAACGGTTGCAAAGAGAAGAGCTGGAATCAGAGCTTCATGCTGTAAAAGATCAGATGCATAATGTTAAAAATGCCGATTCAGACATTAAAAGGTGAAATCAATATTCTATATATTCACTTGGACTGTGTAGATAGTGTTTAGGTTATGCATGGTTGCTGAATTGTTGCTTAACCATAGGCATTTAGATGAGAAAGAGAAAAACCTTCAAGAAGCCCTTGAGCGTATGCAAAATCTTGAGAGGGACATAGCAGAAAAGGATGCAGAGGTGACGTCTTCTGTTACATCTTTAGTACAATTATTTGTAACTTCGTTCTGAGCCTCCATAGTTACACCAAGTTTTCTAAATCAATTTCTTAGCCAGTTGTTCTGAAGGGGATTTAGCATTAGAAACTTATGCTTTTGTCATTATCTAACAGATAACCCAACTAAAAGCACATCTCTCTGAGCTAAATTTGCATGCTGAAGCACAGGCTAGTGAATATAAGCAAAAGGTATGCAAGAAATCATAAGATTACTTATTGTTCTGCTGTGAAGAGGTTGCGTGGCATTTATAGAACTAATGTCTTTTTCGATGCAAAGAGATGTGGTTTCGTTGGACAAGTTCGTTATTTCTTCTAAAATCGCTTTACAATGATGTAAACTATGAAATTCATTAACAGTTCAAGGCATTGGAAGCCATGGCGGAACAAGTCAGGCCTGAAGGACAGTCCGCCCACCTCATGAATTCTTTATCAACTAAGTCAGAGAAGTATGCCACAAAGTCTAGGGGTTCTGGGTCCCCTTTTAAATGCATAGGATTGGGCTTGGCACATCAAATAAAATCTGAGAAGGATGAGGAGCTTACTGCTGCAAAGCTTCATATTGACGAGCTTGAATTTTTGGCAATAAGCCGGCAGAAAGAGGTAACCTTTACCATCCCCGTCTATATTCTATGAGATCTATGGAAATTTGAGATTGCTTTTTTCTTTTGTGGCCATACATTATGTCCCCCTGGTAGTCACTTCCTGTACTGGACAATGCAGATATTCGCATTGAATGCTAGATTAGCTGCTGCTGAGAGCATGACCCATGATGTAATTAGAGACCTACTGGGAGTTAAATTGGATATGACCAATTATGCGGTAAATTTGTAAAATCATTTCTCATCAGTTTTGTGTTTCATTATATTCTGCATCCCAGGAAATATATAACATCAAATATTATCATATCACCGCCCTCTTTATGCAATCGCAATTGTAAATTTGATGTTACTAAGTCCATGATGTTGCAATAGTATCAGTTCAAAAACAGGGAAATAAAGAGAGCAAGCAGAAGATCACTTCTGGATAAAAAAACACTCTCGAGTTTTAAATATGCTAATCTCACCCATCCAATTTTGTAATCCCAGTCAATGTTGGATAATGAGCAAGTGCAGAAGATAACTGAGAAGGCTCGACTTCATGGTTTAGAATCTCAAGAGAAGGTACCCCCCGACTTTGAAATTACTAAAAGTCAATTGAATTGAATTTCAGTTTATGTGAATTTTTGTTATCCCAAATTGAATCCTCCATTCAATCAGGAGCAGGTGGTCGTTAAGCTAAAGAAGCAGCTTAATGAATTCGTTGAGGAGAGGCGTGGGTGGGCAACTGTCACTTCACAACTACTTAATTATGTTTTTGGTTATTTTTTGTCTTTACCATGACTAAGTTTGTTGAGCTCGTCTTCCAGATGGCTGGAGGAAATTGATCGAAAGCAGGCTGAAATGGTAGCTGCCCAAATCACATTGGAAAAACTACGGTGCCAAGATCAGTTACTCAAAACTGAGAATGAAATGTTGAAGGTAGAAATATTCTCTATTTTGTAAACTAAATGGCCATTGTTTAGTGTGCGGAGTTTAATTTCTTCTGGTTTTTTGCCTTACTTTAATCCATGTAGATAGAGACTCTACATCGTAAGCAAAAGGTGATGGAGCTCGAAGAGGAAGTAAAGAAGCTATCTGGTCAGCAAAACCTCCATCAGCGCATTCATCATCATGCAAAAATCAAGGCCTGTAAATCTAATTACTTTGATTTCAGATTTATTGACCATTTTGGAATCACATGGTTTTGGACATCCCTCTCCACTCCAAATCAATTTTTTCATCGGAGTCCAATAATGTTTACAGGATGAAAACAACATGCTGAAGACTCAGAATGAAGAACTCAGCAGCAAGCTGCGGCGAACTGAGGTTATTCTTTCACGTGTCAAGGAAGAGCTTGCCCGCTTCCGTGCTTCCATTGGAAAAAATCCGTATATTGATTTTGATGAGGAACATCGGTTGAATATCAAACTGAAGGTTTGTAAACATAACACAGCAGCCAACACAAACACTCGCACCAGTAACTAGACCCCAATCACTAGAGGTTTTGGGTATGCTAAACCAGTAAATAGAGTTGAAGGCTAAACAGGCAACTGAATTTGCAACAGGAAACCGAGGAGGAGAAGGTTCAGTTAGCACAGAGGTTATTGGGTTTGTGTACAAGTGTTCTACAGGTGTGTGTGAAAGTGATTTGCCAATATCTGCCAACATGCTTTACTGGAAATTCTTTTTTAATTGGGCTAAACTTTCAGGCAGTTGGAATAACAAAACCAGTATCCAATGTAAGTCCCTCTGATGCTGAAGAGGCCCTGGAGCAGCTCAAGAATCGATTTACTGCACTTGAAAGAGAATTGCAAGATTTGAAGTTTAAGGTAAGCAGAATATTTACATTCCATTTACACACACATATAAACATATATCTCATCATCTTTAGCCTAGTGGTGTATGAACAGGAACCAGTGAAAACATCTGATCATTATATGTTTTCTTTCTACAGAATAGAATTACGAATGAAAGAATCCGATTGACGGAACTCATGCCACAATCTTCACCAATAAACTCAGCAGATGAGAAATGTCGAACTCCAGGAAGGGCATCGCAAGCTGCATTTTTTTCTGCTCTAGATCGATAAAGCAAACTTGTGGGTCCTAAGGGATCTGTGGTTAGCTCTTTGCTAACTAATTTTTTTTTTGTTATTTTCCTTTTCTTTTAATTCATCTGATGGTCTGTATAATTTTGTTTTAGATGAGTAATTTTGTATTGTAAATTTATTCTTTTTAATTGGTAAATATTCTCATGTAAATTATGGTACAATGAAATCAGTGTATGGTTTAACCATTTTCATTATTTTATCAACGTTAGAATGACATAGTTACGCTTCAAGCGTGCAAATGTTTTAAAAGACTCAATCATGTATTAGATAGATCAAAAATGGGTTGTAGACATCCTATATATGGTTAGATAAAATAATTATTTTATATTAAAAAAATTTAATGCAAGTAACTATATTAGTAGAATACATAAGAAATATATATCTTTATACTTAAAAAGAACCTATCTCTTAATAAACAGTAAATTTGGTTTAATTTTGTTTAATATTTATATTTCCACATTTACCTTTTAATTTTATAGGACAGCCCCTTGTTTATGTCTAAATTACCCTTTTAAGATACTTACAGTAAAATGACTCTCCTGATATCTAGCCATATCACAAAACTCACGAATTTCTCTCGCAAAATACAAATCCTAACGTCTCGCCCACTCGGAATTCTCTCTCGAAAATCTCTCTCAAAATGACCCTCCCACTCTCGATTTCCTCTCCCGCTCGATCTTCTCAGCCACGCCCGTACCATCTACGCCTCACTACCTGCCACAACTCCACGAGCAGCAACCACGACAAGGCAACAGGAAGACCAGAATCTGGAACTATTAAAGAATCTCGCACCGATCTTCAACCCAGAGCCTAACTTCTCCATCTCCCAATCGATCTTCTCGCCGATCTTCAACCCAAACCCAGAACCTCGCTCCGATTTTCAACCCAGAGTCTAACTTCTCCCTCTCTCAATCGATCTTCTCGTTGATTTTCAACCCAAACCCTTAGATCACACCGCCGATCTTCCCTCTCCCAGTCGATCTTGCGGTGAATAGCATTTCACCATCCGGCAAAACCCCCCTTCTTTACGGCGTCAACCTCAAATGCTCTCCACGTTTGTTATTTACTTTATTTTTTTTAAACATTTGAATCTAGAGTTTTCTATCTTTTGTTTCTTGTTCGTATCATTTGGTTGAAGTGGCGAATTTTTTTTCTTAATTGTGTTTTCTGCATCCGGTTGCTTTTATTGTTCCACGGTGTGATATTTGTCTCCATGAGGGTTGTTTTTGTCATGCCCTACATGTCCTGGTGATACATTATTTTCTGGTTATATATTGTTTTGTCTTTGAAAATGGTTTAGTTTATTTAATTTCAGAAATGGTTAAGACATGTAATTTTCTTTATATTTTATATTGTTTTTGTTTTTTGAAGCATTAATTTGAGTAGCATTGCGTTGTGGGTACAATGTTTGTAGGAGGTCAATAGCTTGGAAAGTTTGATATGTAGGAGGTCAATAGCTTGTAGGAGCGTTTTATGTGTGGCTTTAAATATGAGCTCAATAGCTTATATGAGCGTTTATATGTGGCTTTAAAGTTTAATATAAAAAAGTAGCTTTGTTCAGATTGATCATTATCAATGAGAATGGTAATTCATGAGTTTTTGTTTCTTATGTTATTAACTAATGATTATTTTTTTATTGATCCTTTTTTGATGCAGGAATCTGAAATGAGAATAGTAATTCATGACCTTTTGTTTCTTTTATTACTAACTAATGATTATTTATTTATTGATCATTTATTGCTGCAGGAATCTGAATTTATAGATTGAGAGTATTATAGAAAGCAATTAGGTCTCACTTGGTGGATATGTACAAAGAGGCTTATGACAGTATGTTTTCTAACTCACAATTGAATGCACCCAACATGTATGTCAGTTTTATGAGACTACTTTATTTTATTAGAGCTACATAATCCTTAGAGTTACTGTTCAATAAATGTGCATCACATATTGATTTCTGCTTGTAGTATAACTATTCTACTTTTTTTATTTATTTATAAAAAAGTTTAACTATTTGTATGTCTCTTAAAAAAAACAAAGAAAAGAAGTGAATGAGGATCTTTGTAACCAGAGTTCAAATTGGCTGTAAAAACAGCTTATTATATAGCCTATCTATCTATATAATAGATAGGCTATATAAGGGAATATTTCATTCACAAAACAAGTCTGTTATGATTTTGATTATTGCTGCCAGATTATCAGATAAACCTTATTGAACTCAATTAAAATTCAGATCAGTAAGATTAAATATTAGTAGTGATG
The DNA here is from genome assembly GCA_036898215.1 of Platycarya strobilacea. Taxonomy (NCBI): domain Eukaryota; kingdom Viridiplantae; phylum Streptophyta; class Magnoliopsida; order Fagales; family Juglandaceae; genus Platycarya; species Platycarya strobilacea. The sequence goes on along the minus strand of CM072554.1, from coordinate 6,534,826 downwards.
ATTTCTGCACTTAATGTGCTAAGTAAATGATTAGTGATATCAAACTTCAAAGGAACTTATAGGTTTATCATGAGTCAAGGAGGTTTGCTTAACAGTGATTTCTTAACCTCCTTTCAGCGGAACATGCAATAAAGAAACGTTTATAAGTGAATTACCCCACCAAGTATAATTCCTTTGACAAAAATATAATGTTTAACAACAAAACAAAAAATCGGATTAGGATATAGCTTCTCCAGGTCAAAGAAAGGTTACAAAGTATTTTATTATACCCCCAAATTGTCAACTAACTAAAAGAAAGCATACACTAATTTCAAATATAGGCATAATATATATACAATATTAAAGTGAAGCTAACAAAATAAAATAAAGAATATAAAAAGTAATACCACCACCTTGATAGCAAAACGTAACAGACATAAAATAGGGTAAAAAAGAAACGGAAGGATCCTTCACTCTCACATAAAGTATGAGTTTTCTTCTTCACCAACATAAAACCATATTATAATATATTAATAAGAAAACTTAATAGAAAAGAAAAAGGCACAGATAAGAAAAGCAAAAAAAAAACAAGAGAAACATGTGAACCACTTACGCATCCACCATCTAAAGTCCGAATTGGTTTTCATTTTTGCTCAATATGTATATATTATTTATGTTAGATTTATGTCAGTTTTTTTCATGTTCTCTCTTATGTCTATCCAATACATCTTCTGATACATCTTATCATGTTTTTAGCAGAATGATTTACTTAAACTATTCCAGCCATTTGGAGTCATTACTAAGCTTGTGATGCTTCGTGCAAAAAATTAGGTTGTGAAATAGCCTCTATGATAGAAGCGTTTGTTTTTTTTTATTTTTTTGCTTTGTCTGTTTGATAATTTTAGATAACTCTTAGGCCTGATACATTTTTCTGCCTTCCATGATTGCAGACTCTTATACATGCGAGATATTCCTTCAGCAAGCTGGCTAAAGTGAAAGCTCAGGTTTCGAAAGTCAAAGGCGTTATGGTGGAAAATATAGAGAAGGTAAGGCGGTGTTGCTTTCTCTTTGATGTGTTAGCACCAAAGACTTGTAAAAAATGTCAATTTTAAAAGTTATATTTATATTCTCTTTATGTGAAATCTTTTAGTCTGGAACCTTAGCATTCATTTAAAAAAAATGATGAGAAAAGAACATAGATAGGTTAAATTATTATGCATCTGAACAAAAATTGGTTTTAATTCTTGCTTAGCTTGGGATTTGATTAATGTTTTAAGCATGTACAAATAGGTTTTTATTCTTAACATACGTCCTAATTCATTGCTTAAAACCCATTTTTATTAAAAATCTAAAACCTATTTCTCTTTATACAAGAAACCTATTTAATGTACACATATGCTTGCATTATAACAAATATAAATCACATATCTTTTTTCATACACAGCCATTAATAATATCCATAAGTAATGGAGGTGTTGCTTCTCTGCCTTTCTTGGCTTTTGAAGAACTTATTCTCTACTTTTCTATTTCATTTAGTACTAAGATATAAATCACATTATCTTACAGTCCATATATGTAAGAGTTTTTTTCTTCTTTTATTTTTTTGGCTAATTCTTCCACCCATTTTGTTTCTTGTTTGTGTTATTTGGTTCCTCACTACCAGACATAACCTTGTGAGCAGCAACAATCGCAATGTGAGTTTTTTTTTCTCTTGTTATTGCCTATATATATTTATTCTTGGATCTCAAATGTGAATTTTTTGCTGTGGATTTTTGATGGTTGCAAGGTCTAGAAGAAGAAATACTAAATGACTTGCTTCAGCTATTCCAACCATTTGGAATCATTACTAAATTTGTGATGTTTCGTGCAAAAAATTAAGTTGTTGATTAGCGACTACGATAGAGGCATTTTATTTTTTGGTGGGTCTAATACATTTTAATGCCTTCCATGGTTGCAGCCTCTTACCCATACTAGATACTCCTTCAGCAGTCAATGCTTTGCAATTGCATGTCAATGTTCAGCCAAACATAAGGTATACATGAATTGTTTGCTTTTGTTTATGCAAATTTTGTGGGAAGACATTACATTTTTAAATTTCAATATCACTTGATAAGACATCTCTTTCGATGTTTTGCTTAAGGGGGAAGAAAGTTTATATCAACTTTTCATGACATCAGGAACTAACAACAATGGATCAAAATACTTGCAGGGATGAGGAGATGATGGTTATGGTTGGAATTTTATATAGGTACTTGGAATTTTAGCTTAAATGGTAGATTGATGGTTATGGTTGGGGAGTAACATATTTTGTTGGAACTGCTTTCATAACATATGAATTTAATTGTATATAGTCTGATGAGCTTAATTTTTTAAAAATTATAATACATGGGACTTGAAACAATGAGCCTATTAGGTTATGAGAGTATTGTAGGAGTTTAACAAAAGGTTTCGTACTATTGGTTTTCTACATAATGCCACCATCAGTCTTCAAATTTAGGGTCAATTCTGAAAAAAACCATTAGGCAACCATTTTTTTTTAAAATTTTTTAAAATTATATTCTTTATTCCATGCCTTAGTTAATGGTTGTCTAAGTTCTCATGTCAAATCATGACTTCTTGTCTAAGTTCTTTGGTTGATTATAATTATAGAAATTTCCTATTTCTATATATTAGTGAGAAATTATATTGTTTGGTCTCTTTTAAGTTATGAAGGTCTCTTTACTTTGTCTAAAAGCAGTTATATGGTACAAAAAGCTCAATTGTTAAAAGTATTTTTTTAATTGTTGCATCTGGTATGTACTTTATTTTTTTAATATGACATAATACTCTTGCTAATGTATTAGCTAGAAGATCAAAATAAGTGGTAGATGCCTTTTATCTTACCATTTTAAAGTTTGTAAATTACTTGTAACTTCTTAAGTTAGCTTGTTATAAGGCTTATCCAAATCAGTTATGAGTTTTTAAGTTGGCTTGTTACAATGCAGGTTTATTTTTGGCTGCTAAAAAAATATAAGATTGATTGAATTTGGTGATCGGGCATAAATGTACTAGATTCTAGGCATGAAGTTATGCATTGAAAAAACAAGAGTCATACAATTTTCATTCTTATTGGTAGTCCATTTCTAATTTTCATTCTCCATTATTTTCAGCTCGATTGAGTTTGCTTCGTCAGTTGGACTTCTTTATTCTATAACCAATAGCCTTGAGGTAACTGACGATGCATTGAATGTATATATCTATTTCAATTGTTGGTTTTTGCCTGTTGGAACATATATTTGGATTGAAAAGTTTTTTAAGGAGTCTAACTTGAAGTGATGTCATGATTTATGTTGGAAATATTGATATTTATGATGTTCTCAAGATATTTATAGATTTTAAACTTGAATATATTATTCATTTCCTTTAATGTTTCCTTTATATTAGCACTATCATATTTACTCTTAATTTTTTTATTATATTAAATGTTTATATTTTTTTAAATTTATTTTTATAATGATACAGGGCAACGTGCCTCGCACGTTGCGTTACTCCTAGTATATATATATATATATATATATATATATATCTGTATACTTAAAAAGAGCCTATTCTTGATGAATAGTGATAATTGTTTAAAATTCAAATTTTCAAAATTACCTTTAAGTTTCACAAAATAACCTCTCATTTATCTCAAAATTACCCTTCTAATATGCCTACAGCCCATAGTTTTCAATTCTATTCCGTTTCGGCCGGAACGGCCGGAATGTTCCGTTCCGGTGCCTCAACCGTAACACTATACCTCCTTATTTCGTTCCGGTCTAAATTCCGGCCGTTCCGATCCTTATTCCGGTTTAGATTATTTTTATAATTTTTTTTGTGTTTGAATGATATTTTTATACTTAAAAAGAGCCTATTCTTGATGAATAGTGATAATTGTTTAACATTCAAATTTCTAAAATTACCCTTAAGTTTCACACAACAACCTCTCATTTATCTCAAAATTACCCTTCTAATATGCCTACAGCCCATAGTTTTCAACTCCATTTTGTTCTGGCCGAAACGGCCGGAATGTTTCGTTCCGGTGCCTCAACCGGAACACTATACCTCCTTATTCCGTTCCGGTCTAAATTCCGGCTGTTCCGGTCCGTATTCCGGTTTAGATTATTTTTGTAATTTTTTTGTATTTGAATGATATTTTTTAAAAATTTTTAAATTTAGATCGTATTTAATTAATTTTAGAATATAAAATATATTTATATACTTTATAATTTTAAATACGTATTTTTTTAAATATCATTATTTTTAATATTTTATCTATTTATTTATTTTTGTATCTTAACTCAAATTTGTATTTTTTCAACTTACAATCATTTTATAAATTTTCAATTCTTCTAATATGTACACACATATATGATACACACTTACATATATATGTCTTTATTTTATTAGTTGTTAGTTTATATATATATAAATATTTATTATAATATATAATTAATCCCGAAACGGCACACCGGAACAGACTGGTACCGAAATATTTCGTTCTAGTGCCTCAACCGAAAAGATCACTAGAACGGAATTCAAAATTTTGTTACAGCCCGTCGATTTCAGGCCAAAACACAACTCGCAATCTCCTTTCCTTTCTTCTCCACAACAACACTTCAAGAATCTCGCCTCTTCGGCTTCTCCTCCAAGCAACCCATGAATGTGCCTCACCGCCGCCTACTCGGCCTCACTGCCACCTTTGACAGCTTCCCCGTAATCCGACAAGCAACCTCCACCGTCGAATCCCCTTGGCAGCCCCTCTCTCAGCCGCACGCGAGCACAACCCAAAATGGGTTTTAAATGGGTTCCTCCCCTCGCGCAGCCATACTTCTCTGTAAACAACCACCGTTGAGTAGCACGGCCACCCCAGGATCACCCCTTCCTCCTCCCATTGACAAGGAGCCCACTGTGAGGTCTAGCCCCCCGACACCCGTCTCTCTCCCTCTCTAATTTTCTGTTTTCCAAATATCTTTGCTTCTCTAAACAAACTTGTAAATCTTAGGGTTTTAGCCTTTGGTGCGCCATGAGCATGCTTTTCTATTGTGGTCGTTTGGATTCGAATCATGTTGATTATCTGTTACTTGTTGAACTTTTATTTTGATTTTGCATCGTTAAGTTTGATCTCCCAGTTGTGTTCGACATTTTATGCATTTTCCGATCGGTTATTTGGGTATGTGGTTTAGTTCTCTACCTAATATGCTTCTCTATTTTTGGGTCCATGATATGCAAAGTTTTCCTTGCGATTTCTCTTTTGTTTATTGCTCTGCCCTTTGCTGCTGGGAGGGGTAGAGATAGGCTCATGTATGGTAAGCCAGCGACAGAAATTTGGGAGAAAAAGTTTGGTGTTCTTGGTTGATCAAGCGTGTTCTTCTTCATTTTCTCTCTTAAATTTGAGGTTGGCCATCCATTCGACACAGCATCCAAGAAAGCATATATTTTTTGGTGCTTAGCAGAACAGAGCAATTAAAAAGTTTTAGTGAAATACGTTGTACTATAGAAATAAGTATTTGCTCATCCTAGATAAGTCCATTTTTTCTATTATTGAATTGTTTCTGTTAGTCTATCATTTAATTTTTGAAGTCCCTGTAAATTCTGGTTTCTGGGTGCAACTTATATGTATGAATTATTGGGTTCTGAGTTGCATTCGTTACTTGCATGCCTTTTGTTTGTTGTTTGTCTGGTTAAATCTTCCTAAGTTCTCTAATTATATCGACAATCTAAGAGGGTTGTCTGCTTTAATTTATAAAATCCACATAGATGAAGTTCTTTAAGTATGCTTCTGGTCATAGCAGTAGTCGATTGAAGAACTTATAGTGCGGGTATTTTAGTTGATTGATAAATATTGAGCTGGATTTTTGTGAGTTAGTTCAGTGTTTTTTTTCTCTAAATTTGAATTGATTTTTCTTTACAATACGGAGAATATTTTGTTGTGTTAGTGATTTAAGGTATCGTGTTTCATTCTTTATAAAGAACAGTGTTTTGAACATATTGTTTCAATGGCCAAATGTCCTTTCCATATTTCTTTTTCAAGATTTAAGAAAAGTTGATTGATAAATATTGATCTGGGTTTTTTTGAGTTAGTTCAGTGTTTTTTTTCTCTAAATATGGATTGATTTTTTTTTTCAATACGGAAAATATTTTGTTGTATTGGTGATTTAAGGTATCGTGTTTGATTCTTTATAAAGAATAGTGTTTTGAACATATTGTTTCAATGGCCAAATGTCATTTCCATATTTCCTTTTTTAGATTTGAGAAAAAAATTATATATTGTTGCTCTTTATGGGGGCTGCAGTCTATCCTTTAATGGATTTTCATATATAGTTTGGCATAAACAAAAATGACGGGAAAAAGGAGTAAACTTTGCATAGAATTCTTTTCCATCATTGTGTCTCACATATATCAAATTTGTGGAATAGGGTCTCTATTCTTGAAGATTCTGACAACAAATGATGTTGTGTTTTGCTGATTCCATTTATAGGCATGTTATAAATTGTATTTATAGTCAACAGAGTAAATCCTTATTTTGGAGTACATGGATGGAATCCGTTTAAATGATTTGGATTCGATGGATGCTTTTGGTGTTAATAAGCAAATTTCCAAAGAAATTACACGTGCATACACCTACCAAATTATGTTGACCGATTTTTCAATGGTGACCCTCATCCTGGTAGTCTCTCACTCTCACACGCATTCGTTACTTGCATGCCTTTTATTTTTCAGTATATATTTTGCTCTCTAAAATCTCACTTTGCATTTTGCAGGCTAGGTTCTTGTTTATATTTTTATTTTAGTTCTTCTTCTTCTTCCTCTCTCTCTCTCTCTCTCTCTCTATATATATATATATATATATATATCTCATTTTGGTGCCCTCTTCAAGAACAATTCCTTCAGAAAAAGAGTAATCGTGAAATGTAAGACTCCTACTTTTATTTATCAGTAGTATTTTTAGGTTTTGGATTTGTTTTTCTCCTCAAAATCCTATTCGTATTTTATTCTCGGTGATACATTATGATGGGTATCTCGTTGGTTAATATTTTACTCCATGCCCTTATAAGAAAATGAAAGAAAAAATAAGAAGAAAAACACAAATTTTAGGTTTTCTTATATTTTAAAAACAAATTGGAAACGAACTCATCAAGCAAGAACAGTGAAATAGCACAAAATTTGAAAACTTGATCAACCTATCTAATATCATGAGATTTTGATATTTGGAATCAACTTTTGGGAACTCACGTTTCATGTTATGCCTATCTATTTGATAGAATGACTTTGTTATTACGTTCTTCAAGTTAGGACTTTGCCTTTTTTGGTGAATAATGTTGGGTATTTAAGCATGTACAAATAGGTTTTGATTCTTAACACCGATCCTTATTCATGCTTATTAAGCATGTACAAATAGGTTTTCATTCTTAAAACCCATCCCGATTCATACTTAAAATCCATTTCTATTAATTTAGTCATAAGGTTAGGAGGTTTTTAGTTAAATCTTTCGCTAACTTGGAGCTCGGCTGTAGGTTTCTATCAATTTAGTTATAAGGTTAGGAGGTCTTCATAAGATAGGCTCTTTTTATTTTTATTTTCTTTAATTGATCCTGGTTTGTTTTATTAGATTAATGAGTTTCTAAATTTTTTTTTTTCTGTGCATTTTCATTTGTTGGTCTCTCATGTGCAGATTTTTTTTGCTAAATGAGTAAACTGATTTATGCTATTTGGATTATTGGGTTGTATTAATGAGTTTGAATTAATGAAGCATCAGTAATTAGATTTATATAACCGGAGAAGAAACAATTATTCTTTCATGATGTTTGTATTTTCCCATCTCGAATCTATTCAGATCAATTTCTTGGCATGTCCTTTTATTTCAAGAAAATTTGTGATTGTATATATTATTATTATTATGTGTTGATGATGGTTGTAGAGTTCATTATATTTGAGCAAGTATATGGTATTAGGTCCTGATAGAATTGCAGCGGTTAGTATATATTTGGAGAAAGAAAATTTTGATTTTATATATTATTATTGAGGCAGGGACTAGAAAATTCTGATCTATATTTGTTTTGTGATAGATAGCTGTTTTGATGAGATTTTGTTTCCTTTGGCTTTTTAGAGTTAATTAATGAATGTTATATTAACCATCAAAGTTAATGATGATGTATATGTAAATATAGGTAAAAATGCAACATATTAACAATCACTTTTGTTACTGTGTACATGTGGATATATTTTTTTTTTATGCAAAGAGGCGCTAAGTTTTACTTTTTTCCTTATTAATTGTTTGAGAAAAAGAAACATGTTTATGTAGTTCTACAAATTGAATTCCTTGGCATAGTTCATATCCATAAATTAGCCTAAAAGACTTTTGTATGTACTTCAAACCTTCCAGTATTTTTAGAATAGTGTTACTCATGTGAGTAAAGCAGTGTCTTTATAGGACCATAAACTACAACAAAATGGTATTGTTCATTTACCGAAATAGAAATCGAAATGACTCGTCAAAGTTCAGAATTTGATTAGTACAAAATGATCTTTTTTTTGACATGTGATTAGAATATTAAGTTTGTTCGAGGTTGCTAGATGCTACTGTCCTTATGTCCTTATGGCCTTGATTCTGTATTTTGTTTTGTATATATTATGTTTTTTTCCTTTTGTATATTATTCTGTATTCTATTCTTATGATATTCTGTTGCTGTTTGATTTTATTCATGTTTTTTTATATTGTTCTTAGAAGCATTGATTTAATATTCAATAAGTATTTTTTATTACTGTTTTTCTATGTTTGTTTTTCTATGGATTTTTTCTATGTTGTATTTTTTGTATGTTGTACTTATTTTATTTTTGCTTTTCATTCCAATTAGTCCGATATTGATGTATTCAGTGGCAAAGAGTACAATTTTAATAACTTTTTGGTTTCACTTTTTTAGGTAGTAATGAAGAGAAGAGGACTAAATCAGATCCGTGAATTTGGGTTTGTTGCTTAGTTTGGATTTTTATATTTTCACAAAGAAGTTCTTGAGGGGATACTTCAGTAGTACATGGGTATAGAGAAATTAAAACCCATTTGTTTTAACAAATTAAGCATCCTTATTTCTTTATTTAGTTTGGTGCTTAGTTTGGGTTTTAATTAATACTTAAAACCCATATGCAGATTTGATTAAATGCTTAGTTTGATGACCAAGTCATTCAAATCCATATTAAAATAATAGGTACCATTACCATAGCAGGTTTTTGCTAGGTTGGTAAGTTTTTTATGTTCCCTCTTTTAATTTTTTTTTAAAATTGTGGAGTGTCATAGTTTGTAGTCACTCCCCTCGCCTACGGTTCCACCATTATAAACAATGTAAGTTCTTTAAGTAAGTTCTTATTATTGATTTAGGAAGAGGCTGATTTTTGCACTTTTGTTTTCTCAGTTAAGGTTGTACATGGTTCAACTTGTCAAGTATAAAGCATGCAATTACTTTAATTGATTTGTACGTGCTTTACATGTTATGGCTTTTTAATTAAGTTTACATTGCGAATGACAAGTAAATTTATATAGTCTGTCGTTGAGACGGTAAACTTTAATTAGAGACATATATACTTCTATGTTTTTTTTTTGTAATTTCTTTATAATGTACGCTCCTATGCTTGATCAATATATTACGCCATAATTGATGCATCTTGTTCTCATAGGGCAAATTATGATTTGTCTAAATTTGCTTGGATCTACAAATTGTGTAAACATATTACTATTTGAATTAGTAGCTTGTAACTTGGATGAAATATATTATTCTCATTCATTTTAAGTTTTTTTTTTATATATACTAGATATTTATATTATTTTGATTTATGTTATAGTGATACAGGGTAACGTGCCTCGTAGATTGCATCACTCCTAGTGTATATATAAATAACTACATATAAAATTTTTGTAAAAAAGAAATCGTCAAATTCATGTGCAGGTGAGAAAGTACCATTTCCCACTTGCCAATCCTGGCAGCTTATTTTGATCGATACAATGTTGCCGATGGATAGGTAAAGAGGGGGAATTGAAAGAATCAACGCGAGAATTCGATGTCAATTCTGGAAGGGAAATTGAGATCATGAACCGATCGATGTTGGACTTTTGATCATCGCACTACCTACCTAGGCGGCTCATTTTGAATATATCCACGTCCTAATTTATTATGAATAATATATATATATATCTTTTTTATTTGTAATAAAATTATTTTCGTGTAAGAGATCGAACAAATACGCAGTTTTTGGTTCCATGAATAAATATTAATATAAATACAAGAAGCACGAAAGTGTAATAATTAATTAGTATCCACCATATGCCAACAAAAAAAATTGTATCTGGCACATATACAAATAAAAAATAATAATTGTTTTATGAGATAAAGAAGAAATCATATCATGAGAAGATCATCAGCGCGCATGGGTACATTAAAGTTTCTCCCGCTCATGCAGAAGTAGTCCATGATCAACTTGGAAGGGGTCGAATTTTGGTTGCCGTTTTCAACGAGCGTGTAGTGGTTAGAGAAAGATCAATAACATAAAATCCTGATTAATTATAAACTACTCAAGACTTCTCAAGTTTATTCTTACCGTGCAAGGAAAAACGTGAGACTGGTTCTGTGGCTTTTCTCTCTATAAGTAGATCATGTTTCCATGCAACTTATATCTCTCAATCCTCAGCCCAGCAATACCACACAATTTTTTTACTGAAAGTTAAGAGATAACCTCCAACATGATGAAAGGTAGTGTTCTCATGTACCTACAGCTTGCAACTGTGGCCGTATTGGCTTTGGCTTCCTCTCTCGCCTTTGCCTCTGACCCTAGTCCTCTTCAAGACTTCTGTGTTGCAGTCAACATGAAGGACGATTCTGCTGGTTTGAACACTATCTTATTACTACTTACCTTCTTTTGGAAATCATTTAAAGCATTTTTACTGATTTTCTCATCTGTAGTTATGCTTGGAGACGATATTAACTGCATAACATGATATTTCAATAATGATGGAAGTTCTACTTTTTCTTTGTGATAGTAACGGATTTTTTCTATTTTTCGCATGTAGTATTTGTGAATGGAAAGTTTTGCAAGGATCCAAAGGATGTCAAAGCCGAAGACTTCTTCTACTCAGGGCTAAATGTTGCAGGAGACACCTCAGGTCGACTTGGGTTTAATGTCACCTCCGTGACTGTGAATGAATTAGCAGGCCTCAACACACTAGGCATATCATTGGCTCGCATTGACTTTGCACCATACGGCCTAAATCCTCCACACACACATCCTCGTGGCACTGAGGTTCTATTTGTCTTGGAGGGTACTCTTCACGTTGGCTTTGTCACCTCTAACGAAGATGATGGAAACCGCCTCTTCACCAAAGTTCTAAATGCCGGAGATGTTTTCGTATTCCCAGTTGGTCTCATTCACTTCCAACTCAATACCGGAAAATCTAATGCCATTGCCTTTGCCGGTCTCAGCAGTCAGAATGCAGGAGTTAACACCATAGCCAATGCAGTGTTCGGATCTGAGCCTCCCATCAATCCCGATGTTCTTGCCAAAGCCTTCCAATTAGACAAGAATCTCGTTGAACATCTTCAGAAACTATTCTGAAAATAGAAATATATAAAATAACAGCCACATTAATGAACTATCGAATAAATTGAAATTTTCCATTATTGTTTCCGTCGTTGTAATGTCATTCGAATACTTATAATGAAATAAGACAGTTTCTTACTTACTCTTGCATTTCCTTAATTAATTTCTCCGATCGAGTTGTGGCATTCCGCAGTACGTTTGATGTAAAAGGAAAGATCAGTATTGTAGTAATTCTGGTCAAGAAATAAAGTTACCTTTAATTTATTATTTCTTTTGGAAACAATCTTTAATTTAATATTTCCTCATAAACTCTATATAAAATTGGTAAAAAAGAAGATATTTGGGTAGAAAATTTGAATAGAAGAAAATTTAAAAAAAAAAATAGTTTAATAAAAAATATAGAAATTTGATTTGTAATTAAAGGATAAAGCATTTATATAGAATTTTAGATTAATTTAATTAGACATTTGTGAGCCTGTGGCTATTAGTATTAAATAGCTATTGAAAATATAACTGTTAAACAATAATTTAATTAGAATGTGATTATTAATTCACATATAATTAATAGAAATGTAAATTATGATTCATATAAGGAAAATAACAGGATTTTTCCCATCTGGAACCCTAGGGGGGCTTCCGTTGGGATTTTTTATTTTATTTTATTTTTCTTAGAGATTAAGAAAATATTTCTTTAATAAAAAAATTATGAGTTTTTTTTTAAATATTTAAAAATGTTAAAAAATACATGTAAAAAAGTCTACAAAATACACTAGCTGCGTGCTTTAGATTCACCCTAAATATAAATAAATAAATAATTATTAAAAATCATTAAATTGATAATATTTTATTATATAAAAAGAATAAATGAATAATGCAATAAGAAATAGCTATCAATAGAATAAACAAAAATAAATTCACATTATATTAGCGAAAAATTGAATTTAACTTTAATTATTCCAATAAGAAAGCGCTAGGTTTGGCTATACAATTCTTCTCAAGTATTTATTTATTATTTTACTATTATTATTATTCATTATTTTTCATTACTATTTGTTGATGTAAAATTTGGTAGTTGGCAATTTCTAGTAAAAAACCTAATATAATTGAGTTGTAACTAATGGTGGACAGAGTACACATGAAGAGGATCAAAATGGCTCGAGAAAAACCGAACACAGTGATCTCGCTCGACATGGCGCTCGAGCGAAGTTCAGGCAGAGACTTCGCTCGACACTCGCTCAACAGGGCGCTCGAGCGAAGTCCAGGCAGAGACTTCGCTCGACACTCGCTCGACATCCCGCTCGAGCGAAGTTAGTGATAAATGGATTTCTCTAGGGTTTGAGCGCCGTTTCAGAAGGTGGCCTATAAATACATCTTTAAGTCCTCTGCTGCAAGGTGGAGAAAAATAGAGGAAAAGCCAAAGAGCCACATTTTATCCCTTGAGAGAAACATCTCAATTGTTTTCAAGGATCATTCTCTTGGATTATATTTCTCCCCCATAACACACATTCATAATTTTAGTGAGTCCATTGGAGTGGACGTGTTCATCAAGCTGGAAGAGTTCTTCAAGGTGCTTGGATGAAGAAATCAAGGTGTTCGTGTGAGAAGCTATAGAAAGGTCGGAGTTCCGGCACTACATGCGTGTAGAGATCGAGTGGGTCACTCGTGGTGTTGCAAGACAAGTTTAGATGCTCTTGTTGGTTTGTAAGTGTTTCTAAATTAGTTGTAACAAACTAAAATTTCTATAGTGGATTAGAGGTGGTGTCTTACACCCGGAGTGGTTTTAGATTTTGAAGAGGTTCTTCAAATGAGTTTCCACTTCGTAACCAAAATCTGTGTGTTGATTTCTCCTTTGATTGCTTGTGTTTGTTGATTAATTTTTTAAACTGCTATTGTTTTTGTTAAACACCTATTCACCCCCCTATAGGTGTGTAAGGTAATTAGCTACCGCTTTTTCAATTGGTATCAGAGCGGGTACACTTCGTTAGGATTAACTTCCTGAGTGTGATTCTGCTTTGGTGGTCAAAATGGATAGGTCTCAATCCCTCTCATCACCACCATATTTTGATGGTAGCAACTATGCTTATTGGAAAGTTCGAATGAGAGTGTTTCTTAAGTCTATAGATGAACGTGTGTGGGTGTCCTTGATAAGAGGATGGAAAGAGCCCGTCACCATTGTTGATGGAGTAGAAGTTCCCACAGATGTGGACAACTACTCAAAGGATGAGTTGAGTGAAATTAACTGGAATAGTAAAGGCCTAAATGCAATTTTTATGGCCGTGTCCCAGGAGGAGTTCAAACGAATCTCCATGTCTAATACAAGCAAAGAGGCATGGGACATTCTTGAGATCACTCACAAAGGAACTAGGGCTGTAAAAAATTCTAAACTCCAAATGCTTACCACCAGCTTTGAGGAAATTAGAATGAAGGAGGATGAAACTTTTGATGTCTTTTATGCAAGATTGAATGACATTGTAAACTCTCGGTTCAACTTGGTAGACAAAATCCCAGAAAATAGAGTTGTACGAAAAGTTCTCAGATCTCTTCCTGAGAGATTTCGTCCCAAGGTTACTGCAATTGAGGAAAGTAAAGACTTGGATGTCATGAAAATAGAAGAGAGGGTGGGTTCCCTGCAAACTTATGAACATACTCTGCCATTGGATAGGAAGAGCAAGTCCATTGCTCTTAATACAATTCAAGAGGACTCAGATGAGTCATTCGATGAATTAGCAATGAGTGACAGAGAAATAGCATTTTATGCTAAGAAGTTCAGAAAAATGTTTGTAGCAAAAAGGCACAGGAGCCAAAGACTAGAGAAGAAGAAGTTTGGGAGATATATTGAGGGGTCAAGCTCAGAGAATAAAGAAAGAGCTTCCAACAATTACATTAGGCCTAACAAGGACAAGACACAAGTACAGTGTCATGAATGTCATGGATTTGGTCACATTCGCTTGGAGTGTGCAAATTATAAGAAGAGCAAAGAAAAGGCAAAGATTGCCTCTCTAAGTGAAAGTGAGTCTGAATCGAGTGACTCATCTGGCAACTCCACTCCCAAAAGGAATCTCAACTACATAGCTTTTGCATCTTCCGTTGGAGACATAGATCAGTGCAGTGAACAAGCTTCTGATGATTGTAACATACCGGAAGATGAGTCCGAGTGTGAAGATCAATTGCAAGAAATCTATGAAAAACTTTACAAGGAGTGCGTGAAATTGAGAAAAGTCAACAAAGCACAGACTGAAAAGATAATTCAATGCAAACAAGAAAATGATGAGCTCCAAGGCAAACTGAATGAAGCTTATATCTTGACTGACCAATTGCGAAAGAAAAGTGAGACTTTGGAAGATGCTATGGAGACTAAGGAAAATGAATTAACCCAGCTAAAGGGAAGATTGCTAGCCTTTTCCACTGGAAAACAAAATCTGGACAAAATTCTAACTCTTGGAAAGCCCTAAGGAGACAAGAGTGGAATAGGTTATGTTGGAGGAAAGTTTGAAGTGGGTACGAGCTCGAAAAATCCTCAAAACAGCATGGTGAAAAATCACTCACTAGCAAAGGGAAAGAAAGTCATACATGCACAAAAGTTTGTTTCATCTCAAGAGAAACAAATAGCTCACAACACAAGACCCGTGTGTCATCACTGTGGGAAGTTTGGTCATGCGAAAACAAATTGTTTGAAATTTAAAAGACTCACCAGAAAAGCTCCTAAGGATGACTTGCCCTTCAGGAAACAACAAACTCACAAAGAATACCGCATTTGTCATAATTGTGGCAAGTATGGTCACATCCGGCCTAACTGCTATGAGCTCAAGAAGCTCTCTGTGAGAAATAAAAGGAGACAACCAAAAGGAGATCACATAAATCTGTGGGATCAAGTCATGGTTCTCACTAGACAAAATGCTCGTCTAAATGCCAAGATAGACAACCTGACAAGTACCCAGAAGGCTGTGCAAGTCAACTCTCCAAAGATCAAAAGAGTGTGGGTCAAGAAGGAGGAAAGAGACACATGTCACATTGCTCACATTGCCTTGAAGACCCAGAAAAATTCACTGTGGAATCTTGATAGTGGGTGTTCTCGACACATGTCCGATGATAAAACTCTTTTTAAGACAATTGAAGAGTACAAATGTGGGACAGTGACATTTGGAGATGGTGGAAAAGCAAACATAATTGGGAAAGGTGAAATTAACATTACTGGACTACCGGCATTGAGAGAAGTTCTATATGTTGATGGATTAAAAGCAAATCTTCTTAGCATAAGCCAAATGTGTGATAATGGTGCCGAAGTTCGGTTCTCAAAAGATATGTGCGTTGTTTCTGATAACAATGGACAATGCTTGATGCAAGGAACCAGGACCTCTGACAATTGCTATGGTATCGCTCCCATTTCACAGTACAGCTGCAATAGTACTAAAAGTGAGGCCACTACTCTCTGGCATCAAAGACTTGGGCATGTGAATCACAAAAATTTGTTAAAGATTGCTAAGAAAGAAATGGTGATTGGACTGCCCGAACTTGGGAAAGTGGAGACATTTGTTTGTGGATCATGTCAAGTGGGAAAACAAGTTCGAGCAGCCCACAAGAACACAACAGATATCCTGACCAAAAGACCTTTAGAGTTGTTACACATTGATCTTATGGGACCCTCTAGGACTGAAAGTTTGGGAGGAAAGAAATACATACTGGTGGTGGTAGATGATTTCACCAGATACTCTTGGGTAGAATTTTTGAGGGAAAAGGGTGAAGCTTCAAATGTGATAAGGAACTTATGTAAGAAGCTTCAAAATGAACAAGGGAACCCTATTGTCAGAATCAGGAGCGACCATGGACGAGAATTTGATAACTCAAGTTTAGAGAAATTCTGTGATGAAGAAGGCATTTGTCAAGAATTCTCTGCTCCCATTACTCCGCAGCAAAATGGAGTTGTTGAAAGAAAAAATCGAGTTATCCAAGAAATGGCTCGAGTTATGATGCATACCAAAAATGTTTCTGCTCATTTTTGGGGTGAAGCTGTGAACACAGCATGTCACATTGTGAATAGAGTCTACCCTCGACCCAACACTTCTCAGACACCATATGAGCTGTGGAAAGGAAAGAAGCCAAATGTGAAGTACTTCAGGGTGTTCGGGAGTAAGTGTTACATTTTGAGAGATAGGAAAAATCTGGGTAAGTTTGACCCAAAGAGTGATGAGGGAATATTCCTTCGTTATTCCAGAAACAGTCGTGCTTACAGATGTTACAATCTACGCACTTAAACTGTCATGGAATCCATCAATGTGGTTATAGATGATACTCCTAAAGAGGAGTTGAGTCAAGATCTAATTGACACACCGAATGGAACTGAAGAGAACTGAAGAGAACTTAATGAAGATCAAGAGACTTCATCAACTGAAAAAGTTCATATTCACAAGGAGCCCTCGTCGAGAGTGAAACTAAATCATCCTCAGGATAACATAATTGGGAATGTAAATGAGGGGATGAGGTTGAGAAAGAAAGTGATAAGTCAAATAGCTCACTCATGTTACATCTCTCAGCTCGAACCAAAAAGGGTGGAAGAAGCCTTAAAGGATGAGAATTGGACAAATGCCATGCATGAAGAAATTAACCAATTTGTGAGGAATGATGTGTGGTACTTGGTCCCAAGGCCTGAAAAGCATAATGTTGTAGGTACCAAATGGATTTTCAAGAACAAATCTGATGAAAATGGAATGATTGTACGGAATAAGGCAAGATTGGTGGCACAAGGTTATGCCCAAATGGAAGGAATAGACTTTGATGAGACATTTACACCGGTGGCAAGGCTTGAGTCAATCCGAATACTATTGAGTGCTGCTTGCCATATGGGTTTCAAACTCTATCAAATGGATGTAAAGAGTGCCTTCCTAAATGGGATCCTTCAAGAAGAAGTGTATGTCGAGCAACCAAAAGGTTTTGAGGATCCAAAATATCCTAATCATGTCTACAGGTTGAAGAAAGCCCTGTATGGTTTGAAACATGCTCCCAGAGCCTGGTATGAGAGGCTAACTTCGTATCTTTTGGAGCACAAGTTTCTGCGAGGAAGTGTTGATAGGACACTTTTTATCCGGAAAGTGGGTGAGGAGATAACTGTAGCTCAAATCTATGTGGATGATATTGTGTTTGGATCATCCATTGATGACCTGGCTCTCGAGTTTGCAGAAGAAATGAAGAATGAATTTGAGATGAGTATGGTGGGTGAGCTAACTTTTTTCTTGGGACTCCAAGTAAAACAGCTAGATGAAGGGTTGTTCATATCCCAGTCAAAATATGCAAAGGACCTGCTAAAAAAATTTGGATTAGATGAGAGTAGCCATGCTAGAACTCCTATGAGCACAAGTGTAAAACTCAGTGCTGATGTGTCAGGAAAGGGAGTTGAGCAATCTCTGTACAGAAGCATGATTGGGAGTCTACTATATCTCACTGCTAGTAGACCTGACATTGCTTTCAGTGTCGGCGTTTGTGCTAGATTCCAAGCAAACCCCAAGGAATCTCATCTTGTGGCTGTCAAACGTATACTTCGCTATGTGATTGCTACAGTGAATTATGGAATTTGGTACTCTAGAGAGTCTAACACTGAGCTTGCAGGCTACTCTGATGCTGATTGGGCTGGAAATGCAGATGATAGAAAGAGCACTTCAGGTGGATGTTTTTATATGGGAACAAATCTTGTTGCTTGGATGAGTAAGAAACAAAACTCCATTTCCTTGTCTACAGCTGAGGCTGAATACATTGCTGCTGGGAGTTGTTGTACTCAATTGCTGTGGATGAAACAAATGATTCGTGATTATGGCATTACTCAAGGTGTGATGAGCATCTACTGTGATAATACTAGTGCCATCAACATCTCTAAAAATCTTGTCCAACACTCTAGGACCAAGCATATTGACATTAGGCATCATCTCATTCGGGAACTTGTGGAAACACACGTAATTACTCTTGAGTACATTCCCACCGAACATCAATTAGCCGATCTTTTTACGAAACCATTAGATGGTCTTCGTTTTGAGTGTCTTAGAAAGGCGATTGGTATTTGTGTCTTAACACAAGAGATGTAACATGCATTTCATACACACTGCCTGCATATCATTTTTTTTCCTTGCTTTGTTATTTCTCTTGTTTTTATTCTCTTCTTTGTCTTTCCTCTGATTCACTTGTCTTTCCTTACAAGCATGTGTCTTGTAAAAATTATATCATAGGCTTATGCTGCAAAGGTGTAAGATGTGTGTCACTTTTAATATGCGTTTTGCCGCACACACTGCATGCCCAGCTCAATCTCTTGACATTTGACCTTATGTGAGACTTTGGGGAGGCAATCAAAAGTGTAAGGGAGCCTTACGAGTGTTCAGAATTGACCTCGGGCTAGAAGACCTGTGTAAGAACTTCTGTATCTCGAAAGGAAAGAAAATGAAGAGGCTCTTTCGTTGAATTTAAAAAAAAAAAAAAAGAGGCCAAAATACAAATCCTGAATCTGGTTATATTAGACACAAGAAATTAGGTCCTAGCAGCATTGGGTTTGACTTTCTACACTTTGAAGGGTCTCTCAAGCACCTATGGTTTCTTGTTTAGCCAAACCCCACTCACACCTCTCGGTTAAAATTTCTTGATTGAGCAAGAGCACTGTCTAAACACGCATAGTCATATTAATTGTGACATACAGTCTTTATACTTGCGTGGCATTTAGAGTATGATATTATTTTACATTTGCTCTGCTACGAATGTTTTTTTAAAATTGTCCCCAAGTTTGAAGTCACTACCAAAAAAAAAAAAAAGAGACTGCAATTTTGCTCGATATCTCGCTCGACCATAAAATCTCGCTCGAGCGAAAAACCCTTATATTGCGCTCTGCATCGCGCGATAAGCCCAGTCTGCCGGAACCACTTCTCCCTTCTCTCATTCTCCCTTCTCTCATCTTCTCTCAAACACTCAATCCAAGCCTAAGCATCTCATTTTCTCTCAAACACTCAATCAACGGTAAGCTTTCCTCTATCCATTTCTTCTTCATTTTTTTTTCCTTCTTTCACGGTTCATTCCATTCATAGGGTTGTGTTTGGATTCCAATATTTTAGTTTTTTTTTAAGAAACTTGGTGGTTCATTTTTGGTATGGATGAACCTATTAGAGTAGTGTTGTATTTAGGGAGGAATGAGATAATTAATTGGGTGTTAAACACATGATTACACAGCATACACACTACATGTTCGATAAAATGCCTCAATGAAATTTTGTCTTCCATTTTGTCTCTCCTTTGGTGCATTGCTCTTTAGACAAAATGTAGGTCTCATTCATAGTCTGCACACCTTGTTGAGAACATTGTTGGGTCACATTTTAGGCATGTTAGGCATATAAGGCACTTTAGGCATTTTAGGCATGATGGACATCCATATGCAACTCCACATCATGTCATATATGTCTCACTGTCTTACTTGGTCCATCTACAGCTGCCATGGCATCTCGGCGTGTTCGTCCTCGCACTGCCCCATCCGCCTCTCGGACTTACTTCCACAGTCCCCAAGCCGAGGAACTCTACACACAGAATTTTTCTCATCGCTCCCTTCTTGTGGAACGTGAAGTTCTTCTCGGTGAATTTCGGGATACCTATCCCATCGTCCCTCAGATCTTTGAGTCGCGCCAGTGTCTTGCTTTGACCACTGGTCATCCCGCTCCCTCGGTGGAGTTGGTCAGGGAGTTTTACTCGAACATGCATGACATCTCAGAGGGATCTTTTCAAGTGGATATCCGGAATATCACTTTCCGGGTGACTCCCGATCTTGTGGCACATTTACTAGGGGTACCATGAGTAAATAATCCAGTTTACCCCTATCTCCATACCCCAGCCCCTAGCAGACCTGATCTGGGTCGCTTTCTCACCAGGTCTCCTATGACTTGGACTGGGATTCCTCCTCTAGCGACCAAGTCGTTTTCCCATGCATACCAGATTGTGAGTCGGATTGTTTTGACCAACATATACCCTACTGGACACTATAGTGACATTGGTCCGGATCGTGCCCTTCTTCTACATGCCTTGCTCACTGATGTCACTATTGATTTGGGCAGTCTTCTTTGTCGGTCATGATAGAGGCCCATATGTCGTCAAACTTTCGAACTGGTCTTCCTCTTGCATGTCTCATTATGAGGATAGCCTTGGCTCAATCTGTGTCCATCACTCCCCAGGAACTTAGAGTGAATCTTAAGACACCAATTGGACGGAAGCCCATGCAACTAAGTCAGGCGCATCTTCCTAATGTTGAACCCGCTCCTGCACATTCTACCCAGAGCGGACCTATTCCTCACGCTCCTGAGTCCAGCTCGGGTCCTTCTAGCTCGGGTCTGATGCCACCAGCTACAGAACCAACCCGGCAGGCCCTATTGGATTTTCTGATTAGCATTCAGCAGTCCGTGACCAGCATGGATACCTGCATTGATAACCGACTTAACAGCCTTGAGACTCGGGTTACTCAATTGGATACTCATATCAATGCTCGGTTTGACACACTTGACACTCAGGTGATTGAGCTTGGAAATCAATTCCAGTATCTTCTTGCTGAGGAGGAAGAAACTGATGAAGATTGAGACCCCTTACCATTTGTGACAAAAAAGGGGAGTGATCTTAGGGATCTTAGGGGGAGTAGCTAGATTTAGGGGGAGCTAAGCTACATTGTAGGGGGAGTACCTAACCGTTTGATGTTTTTAGTTTTGCTATGTGATTAAACTTTTTGAACTCTTGATGTATTCTGTGTTGAACTAATTGCTATTGAAGGTTTAATGTTAAATTTTTGTGGCAATTTTTTTATGTTTGAGTTCTTTTGTTAAATTCCTTGCAAGTGTTTTCTTTTGGTACGTTTATATGTTTGTTAAGTGTGCAGATACTTCACTTGCCAAGACTAAACCTACATGTGGAAGTCCTGTTGTTTGTGTGTGATAAGATTAGGTCCAATGTATAGGTTAGAGGTTTTGTCACAGAAATGCCAAAGGGGGAGATTGTTGATGTAAAATTTGGTAGTTGGCAATTTCTAGTGAAAAACCTAATATAATTGAGTTGTAACTAATGGTGGACAGAGTACACATGAAGAGGATCAAAATGGCTCGAGAAAAACCGAACACAGTGATCTCGCTCGACCCTCGCTCGACATGGCGCTCGAGCGAAGTTCAGGCAGAGACTTCGCTCGACACTCGCTCAACAGGGCGCTCGAGCGAAGTCCAGGCAGAGACTTCGCTCGACACTCGCTCGACATCCCGCTCGAGCGAAGTTAGTGATAAATGGATTTCTCTAGGGTTTGAGCGCCGTTTCAGAAGGTGGCCTATAAATACATCTTTAAGTCCTCTGCTGCAAGGTGGAGAAAAATAGAGGAAAAACCAAAGAGCCACATTTCATCCCTTGAGAGAAACATCTCCATTGTTTTCAAGGATCATTCTCTTGGATTATATTTCTCCCCCACAACACACATTCATAATTTTAGTGAGTCCATTGGAGTGGACGTGTTCAAGCTGGCAGAGTTCTTCAAGGTGCTTGGATGAAGAAATCAAGGTGTTCGTGTGAGAAGCTATAGAAAGGTCGGAGTTCCGGCACTACATGCGTGTAGAGATCGAGTGGGTCACTCGTGGTGTTGCAAGACAAGTTTAGATGCTCTTGTTGGTTTGTAAGTGTTTCTAAATTAGTTGTAACAAACTAAAATTTCTATAGTGGATTAGAGGTGGTGTCTTACACCCGGAGTGGTTTTAGATTTTGAAGAGGTTCTTCAAATGAGTTTCCACTTCGTAACCAAAATCTGTGTTGATTTCTCCTTTGATTGCTTGTGTTTGTTGATTAATTTTTTAAACTGCTATTGTTTTTGTTAAACACCTATTCACCCCCCTATAGGTGTGTAAGGTAATTAGCTACCGCTTTTTCACTATTTTAAAATTTTATTATTATTCACAATCTCGCAATTTAATCGCTCTTCCCTCAAGCCATTATTTATCTCTCTCTCATGAAGCCATCACTTTCTAAATGGGATTTGCACTTGCAATTATTAGAATTCTTTGATCTTCAACAACTTGTCCATAGAATCGATCGGGTCCATTGCCAAGAAGCCGGCAGCAACTTGCTCTCTTGCAGGTGGACTCTGCATCATTTATATCGAAAAACAATATTATCCAGCACATGACCTGGGGTTTATCTTTAGTATGGCACTATGTGTTGTGAGAAAACAAACAAAAGCAAATACAAACTAAATTACTTATATGATACAAAACTAATATAGTTTGACAATATACTTATGTCTATAGAAATGTAAAAGATTTTATTATATTGGAAAATCACAAAATATGCTTTGAAGAGAAATTTCACTATTTAGAATCCTCAAAATTTTTAGGTTATTCATTAACTACATATTTATAATGTTACATAATAAAAATCACAATTTATACTTCTATGTATTATTCATTCAAACAGAAAGTCCATGTGCCTTAAGTAAATTCTTAGCGTGACATTCGCTCGAGTGATCTATGAGCAAACTCTTCGTTTAAGTTTCGCTTGAACTATCTATCGTGCGAATACCAAAACAAACTTTTTGCCTAATGCTTTCTCTAATTGCAAACAATGTCGAAAAATTAGGCATCGACCCAAGCCTACGCTCTAGGAGCCAAGCCTCATTGAAAATCTATCAAAAAATTATAATGTATAATTATTAAATTAGATCATCAAATCAGGCCGATACACTACCAAATCAGGCACCACAAATTCAACTTATTTATGTCTACATTAATGCTTGTCTATGTGCATGTGTATTGACTAAGAAGTAATCCAAGGTTAATATAGATTAGAAACAAGATTATTGTCTCATTTTCCTTTGTTGAATTTTGTAGTTCATATCAAGTGAGAAATGTGTACATAAATATATATATATATATTATTGAATTACGTTAAATCTCTATATAATTTTGTTTTTCATTTTTTCATTTTATTATTTCACATTATTCATCATAATTATCACAAGTGTTCAACATCCCTCTTGAATCTTCAAAGGAATAATCTTCTTTATTTTTCTTAGATTGTTTTTTTGTGCTTTGATATTTTTTAGGCAACACAAAAAGATATCCTAAAATTTGTGGGAATTATGAGTTGAGCCGAGCCTCTGTTTTAGAAGGGTCAATATGGATAGTTGCCTTGCACAACCATATAGTCGACCTCATCTGTGCCACGACCATTCTTTCACTAATCTGCAGCTGCTTAATAATTTAGGGTCCATTTCAATGGGGGTTAGAAACATCATTTATCCAAAAGCTTACGTTAATGAATTGAATTAGATTTTATTATTTATTTCATTTTTTTTATATTTTCTCTCCTTTGTAAGTTATGTTAGACTTATTCTAACTTATTTTCAATTACTCAAGATTTTATTTTAATATCAAGTAAAAACATCATTTAATATTTTATCTTATTTTATCGTTTAATATTTTCAAGCTTTTACACGAAACAATAAACAATTTAGATTTTTTTAATATTAAAATAATAATAATATAAAATAATATTTTATTAAATTTTTAATTTTTTCATCTGTCGAAAACTCGAAACCGTGACACATTGCCACTCAGCCGAAAACAACGGAGCACGAGAGCTAAAAAGTCAACTTATTCCATAAATTCTATATAAATGCTTTAGCCTTTAATTACAAATCAAATTTCTATATTTTATATTAAACTGTATTTTTTTTTTACAATTTTCTTCTATCCAAATTTTCTACCCAACTATCTTCTTTTTTACCAATTTTATATAGATTTTATGAGGAAATATTAAATTAAAGATTGTTTCCAAAAAGAAATAATAAATTAAAGAAATCATACTGACCTCGACTTTGCCTAATCTTTGTCCAAAGCTTGATTGACGTACAATAGTTCTGGAGAGAAACTCTTTCCAAAAGTAAATAATAAATTAAAGATTTGCTCCATCTATAATTTAAACTAAATATTATGACCTCGACTTTGCATATACTTTAGGATAATCCTATCTCAGCATCTCTCTTCATTATTGGGTAAACACTGCTAGAGCTCGCGAGCCCCTCTTGACAAACGCCCAATTGGCCGAATGTAAATTACTAGCAAAATGTTATTTGTCCTCACTTGGATCTCTAATAAGATCTCCATTTTTATTTTATTTTATTTTATTCTTTTATATGGTTTTTAAATAATTTTATGATTTTTTTACATAATTTTTTTAGCATCTTAAAATATTTCTTAAAAAAAAGTACAATATTATTTAAAAGTATTTACTTACAAAACATGAGAGATCGAGACAAGTCGAGGACAACACTCGGACGGATAACAAATCCGGTTAACAGATAATAAGTAGTAATATCAAACCATTTTTTCCCCTAAAACAGACAAAAACGTAACGGATCTATGTACCATAACGGGTAACTTTATTTCTTGACCAGAATTACTACAATACTGATCTTACCTTTTACATCAAACGTACCGCAGAATGCCACAACTCGAGCGGAGAAATTAACTAAGGAAATGCAAGAGTAAGTAAGGAACTGTCTTATTTCATTATAAGTATTCGAATGACATTACAATGACGGAAATAATAATGGGAAATTTCAGTCTTTTCGATGGTTCATTGATGTGGTTGTTATTTTATATATTTCTATTTTCAGAATAGTTTCTGAAGATATTCAACGAGATTCTTGTCTAATTGGAAGGCTTTGGCAAGAACATCGGGATTGATGGGAGGCTCAGATCCGAACACTGCATTGGCTATGGTGTTAACTCCCGCATTTTGACTGCTAAGACCGGCAAAGGCAATAGCATTGGATTTTCCGGTATTGAGCTGGAAGTGAATGAGACCAACTGGGAATACGAAAACATCTCCGGCATTTAGAACTTTGGTGAAGAGGCGGTTTCCATCATTTTCGTTAGAGGTGACAAAGCCAACGTGAAGAGTACCCTCCAAGACAAATAGAACCTCAGTGCCACGAGGATGTGTGTGTGGAGGATTTAGGCCGTATGGTGCAAAGTCAATGCGAGCCAATGATATGCCTAGTGTGTTGAGGCCTGCTAATTCATTCACAGTCACGGAGGTGACATTAAACCCAAGTCGACCTGAGGTGTCTCCTGCAACATTTAGCCCTGAGTAGAAGAAGTCTTCGGCTTTGACATCTTTTGGATCCTTGCAGAACTTTCCATTCACAAATACTACATGCGAAAAATAGAAAAAATCCGTTAATATCACAAAGAAAAAGTAGAACTTCCATCATAATTGAAATATCATATTATGCAGTTAATATCGTCTCCAAGCATAACTACAGATGAGAAAATCAGTAAATATGCTTTAAATGATTTCCAAAAGAAGATAGGTAGTAATAAGATAGTGTTCATACCAGCAGAATCGTCCTTCATGTCGACTGCAACACAGAAGTCTTGAAGAGGACTAGGGTCAGAGGCAAAGGCGAGAGAGGAAGCCAAAGCCAATACGGCCACAGTTGCAAGCTGCAGGTACATGAGAGCACTACCTTTCATCATGTTGGAGGTTATCTCTTAACTTTCAGTATAAAAATTGTGTGGTATTGCTGGGCTGAGGATTGAGAGATATAAGTTGCATGGAAACATATGATCTATTTATAGAGAGAAAAGCCACAGAACCAGTCTCACGTTTTTCCTTGCACAGTAAGAATAAACTTGAGAAGTCTTGAGTAGTTTATAATTAATCAGGATTTTATGTTATTGATCTTTCTCTAACCACTACACACATGATGTTGAAAACCGCAACCAAAATTCGACCCCTTCCAAGTTGATCATGGGGACTACTTCTGCATGAGCGGGAGAAACTTTAATGTACCCATGCGCGCTGGTGATCTGCTCATGATATGATTTCTTCTTTATCTCATAAAACAATTATTATTTTTTATTTGTATATGTGCCAGATACAATTTTTTTTGTTGGCATATGGTGGATACTAATTAATTATTACACTTTCGTGCTTCTTGTATTTATATTAATATTTATTCATGGAACCAAAAACTGCGTACTTGTTCGATCTCTTACACGAAAATAATTTTATTACAAATAAAAAAGATATATATATATATATATTATTCATAATAAATTAGGACGTGGATATATTCAAAATGAGCCGCCTAGGTAGGTAGTGCGATGATCAAAAGTCCAACATCGATCGGTTCATGATCTCAATTTCCCTTCCAGATTTGACATCGAATTCTCGCGTTGATTCTTTCAATTCCCCCTCTTTACCCATCTATCGGCAACATTGTATCGATCAAAATAAGCTGCCAGGATTGGCAAGTGGGAAATGGTACTTTCTCACCTGCACATGAATTTGACGATTTCTTTTTTACAAAAATTTTATATGTAGTTATTTATATATATATTTCTTATTGCATTAAATTTTTTTAATATAAAATAATTATTTTATCTAATCATATCAGTGGAGTGGAGTGTGCAAATACTACGTAGCAAAATTTCTTTGTAAAATATAGGATGTCTACAACCCATTTTTGATCTATCTATACATGATTGAGTCTTTTAAAACATTTGCACGCTTGAAGCGTAACTATGTCATTCTAACGTTGATAAAATAATGAAAATGGTTAAACCATACACTGATTTCATTGTACCATAATTACATGAGAATATTTACCAATTAAAAATAATAAATTTACAATACAAAATTTCTCATCTAAAACAAAATTATACAGACCATCAGATGAATTAAAAGAAAAGGAAAACCCAATAACCTCTGTGCTAACTGAACCTTCTCCTCCTCGGTTTCCTGTTGCAAATTCAGTTGCCTGTTTAGCCTTCAACTCTATTTACCGGTTTAGCATACCCAAAACCTCTAGTTATTGGGGTCTAGTTACAGGTGCGAGTGTTTGTGTTGGTTGCTGTGTTATGTTTACAAACCTTCAGTTTGATATTCAACCGATGTTCCTCATCAAAATCAATATACGGATTTCTTCCAATGGAAGCACGGAAGCGGGCAAGCTCTTCCTTGACACGTGAAAGAATAACCTCAGTTCGCCGCAGCTTACTGCTGAGTTCTTCATTCTGAGTCTTCAGCATGTTGTTTTCATCCTGTAAACATTATTGGACTCCGATGAAAAAATTGATTTGGAGTGGAGAGGGATGTCCAAAACCATGTGATTCCAAAATGGTCAATAAATCTGAAATCAAAGTAATTAGATTGACAGGCCTTGATTTTTGCATGATGATGAATGCGCTGATGGAGGTTTTGCTGACCAGATAGCTTCTTTACTTCCTCTTCAAGCTCCATCACCTTTTGCTTCAATTGCTAAAGCTTATTATTATTATTTATTTATTTATTATTATTCATTATTTTTCATTACTGTTTTATTATTTTATTATTATTCACAATTTCGCAATTTAATCGCTCTTCCCTCCGGCCATTATTTATCTCTCTCTCATGAAGCCATCACTTTCTAAATGGGAATTGCTCTTGCAATTATTAGAATTCTTTGATCTTTTAACAACTTGTCCAAAGAATCGATCGGGTCCATTGCCAAGAAGCCGGCAGCAACTTGCTCTCTTGCAGGTGGACTCTGCATCATTTATATCGAAAAACAATATTATCCAGCACATGACCTGGGGTTTATCTTTAGTATGGCACTATGTGTTGTGAGAAAACAAACAAAAACAAATACAAACTAAATTACTTATATGATACAAAACTAATATAGTTTGACAATATACTTATGTCTATAGAATTGTAAAAGATTTTATTATATTGGAAAATCACAAAATATGCTTTGAAGAGAAATTTCACTATTTAGAATTCTCAAAATTTTTAGGTTATTCATTAACTACATATTTATAATGTTACATAAAAAAATCACAACTTTTACTTCTATGTATTATTCATTCAAATAGAAGGTCGATGTGCCTTAAGTAAATTATTTGTGTGACATTCGCTTGAGTGATAAATGAGCAAACTCTTCGTTTGAGCTTCGCTTGAACTACCTATCGTGCGAATACGAAGCAAACCTTTTGCGTAATGCTTTCTCTGATTGCAGACAATGTCGAAAAATTAGGCATCGACCCAGGCCTACGCTCCGTGGGCCAAGCCTCATTAAAAATCTATCAAAAAATTATAATGTATCCTTATTATATTAGATCATCAAAAGAGGCTGATACACTAACAAATTAGGCACCACAAATTCAACTTATTTATGTTTACATTAATGCCTGTCTATGTGCATGTGTATTGACTAAGAAGTAATCCAAGGTTAATATAGATTAGAAACAAGATTATTGTCTCATTTTACTTTGTTGAATTTTATAGTTCATATCAAGTAAAAAATGTGTACAGAAATATAGGTATATTATTGAATTACATTAAATCTCTATATAATTTTTTTTTAGTCTTCTTTTTTTATTATTTCACATTATTCATCATAATTATCACAAGTGTTCAACATCCCTCTTGAATCTTCAAAGGAATAATCTTCTTTATTTTTCTTAGATTGTTTTTTTGTGCTTTTATGTTTTTTAGGCAACATAAAAAGATATCCTAAAATTTGTGGGAATTATGAGCCGAGCCGAGCCTCTGTTTTAGAAAGGTTAATACGGATAATTGCCCTACGCAACCATAGAGCCCACCTCATCTGTGCCACGACCATTCTTTCACTAATCTGCAGCTGCTTAATAATTTAGGGTCTATTTGAATGGGGGTTAAAAACATCATTTATCCAAAAGCTTAAGTTAATGAATTGAATTAGATTTTATTATTTATTTCATTTTTTTATATTTTCTCTCCTTTGTAAGTTAAGTTAGACTTATTCTAACTTATTTTCAATTACTCAAGATTTTATTTTAATATCAAGTAAAAACATCATTTAATATTTTATCTTATTTTATCGTTTAATATTTTCAAGCTTTTACACCAAACAATAAACAATTTATATTTTTTAATATTAAAATAATAATAATATAAAATAATATTTTATTGTTATGAACGAACGTCGGCAGCCGCCCCCCTGTCCCACCACTAAAAATTATGTGAATGACCCCACCACTATTATTTTAAAATCTGCATAGTAACTTGCATAGTAATTTCAACGCCTATAAATATAGGCTTCAGTTGTAATGAAATTCATAAGAAAATATAGAGAAGGAAGAAAGTTTCAGAGAATTTCTTTTATATTTCTTTTGCAATAGTAGTAGTTTTCTTTTTAGTTTTATAACACGTTATCAGCACGAGATTCTACCGATACTGAAACTAATGGTCTTCTACTTCAAGTAAGTTTTTCAATATATTATTTGAAGTCCTTGAGATAAATATTAAATTTAATACTTCTGAATATTACTTGATAAAATTTTATTTTTATTCTCATGATAATGTGAATATATTTCTTAAATTCACAGATTTATTTTTGTAATATAATGTCAAATATTGAGATTTATTACTATTGACATTTCTGAAAAATGTTATTTATCCAGATCCTTGATGAGATCTATTTGGATATGATGATGAACTTGAAAGATACAATCATAAAAGGAATTCATGTGTCCCTGAAGGACCGTGTTGTGTATCTCATGATGAAAGATCATCATACTGTGTGAAATAAATTAAGAGAGTGATATAAGCACAAGAAGATGTAATCCTCTCAAAAGATCATTATGATTTATTGCACTTGAAGTTGCAAGATTTTAAGAGTGGTATTGAATATTCTGCACTCTTTAAAATCAGCTCAATATTAAAATTATACAGTGAAAATGTCACTGATGATGATATATAAAAGAAGACATTATTTTTCATACCTCGAATGTGCTCCTGCAGTAGCAATATCGAGAATGAAAGTTCAACAAATATTCTGAACTTTTGTTTTGTCTTCCAGTGATTGAGCTAAATAATGAGTTTTTGTTACACCAGTTACGTCCTATTAATGATATCGAATTTACACAATTCCCAGAAGTGAATGGAAACTAAGGGCGTAGACGTGGTAGAAAAATTATAGAAGTGTTGGTCCCAAAAGCGACAACACTAAAGATGATAAAAATATATCGTATCACCAGAAGTGATCAAACTCAGAGAAGGGTAAAGGCCCTCAGAATAATTCTTCATAAAAAGATGAAGATGTTTGTCATAACTGTAATATGACTAAACAGTAGTCACGTACCTGTTGTACGGCCAAGCATTTGATTTACTTATACTAAGTTTTTATATATAAGCTTATTAATATTTCATCATGTTTTGAAATAATGAAATATCGGTACCTAAAGCACGACAAGAAATTACTTGGGATAATAAAGCCCTGTTTAAATTTGATCCTCTTACAAATAAATGTGAACCAGAAGTTCAGAGGATTATTTATCTGGAAAGTGTTGCAAATCAATTACATGATGTATTTACTGACACTAAATGTATTGTAAAATCATATATTACTGCTGTTAATGTTTAAGCAGGAATTGAAGTCCCTGAAGGACGAGTTGTTAAAACAGCAATAAATGAGTATAAGATACACCTGAAGCGTTGAAGACCTATTGGTGCACAAGAAAAATAAAAATCGGTGCTCATGAATAGACCGTATTTTCTGTATAAAATATAATCCTCCTGAAGAGTGTAACTCCTGAAGAGTATAACTCCTGAAGAGAAAACTCTTGAAAAGTATAAACCTCCTGAAGAGGAACCTCTTGTAGAGGTGTTTCATGAAATGTTTTCCCCTAGAGAGGAACAATGAGATCTCAATACATTTCATGAGTACTGGAAAATTTATGGATAGAAATAAAACTGTTGTCGACAACATATATGATAACACTTGATATTACCAGAAGTAATGAAAAAAGTGAGCCAAAAATCGTCGAAGAATGTCGACATAGAAATGATTGGCCAAAATGGAAAGCAGTTATTAAAACTGAATTAAACTCGCTAGTGAAGCGAGATGCATTTGGACCTGTTGTCCAAACACCAAAGGGTGTAATATCTGTCAAATATAAGTGAGTATTTATACGAAAGCGTAATGCGAAATGAAATTGTGCGGTATAATTTGTCGCACAAGGTTTCCTGTAGAAATCCGAGAGCAATTATGAGGAAACATATTTCCTTGTTATGAATGCAATCACATTCATATTTTTAATCGATTTGGTTATTACAAAAGGATTAGATATGCAGTTAATGAATGTGGTCCCTGCATATTTATAAGGATCATTAGATTATTACATATATAAAGATTTACGATACTTGAAGCATCTAATCCAAGTACATTTAGGAGTATGTACTTTATAAAGCTTCAAATATCTTTATATGGGTTAAAGCAATCCGAACGTATGTTGTATAATTGAATCAACGAGTATCTATTGAAAGAAGGATTTAAGAATAATCCTATATGTTCATGTGTTTTATCAGAATCCGGATTCGTCATTATTGCAGTTTACGTTGATGATTTACCTTGTTAGAACTCTTGAAAAGATTACAAGGGTTGCTATAAATTCAAGGAATGCATTTAAAAGGAAAGATCTTATTATTCAATTCATAGATGAGTTACAAGAATTTGAGACTTCTAGCCTCATCTCTCAAATGCATTTGCTCTTCATAAAGCAACATACCATCCTTATCTAAAGGATTAGGCAGTCGAAATGAAGAGGCAAGTAAGGATTTTAAATCCTTATTCTCCTGCTTTAAGTCTACAATTTTTTTGTCAGACTCTTGAACGAGTCGTTGAAGTACAGAAACCTTCTCATTAAGTTCCTCAATATCACGATTTTTGGATTGTAATTGGTTGGAAAATCCAACAATAGAGGAGGAGTATCGGGTGCCGAGAGTCACCAGCTCATAAATAGCTTCACGATCTGACTTATTAGCCAGATCATTTGCTTGCTGCAACATTGCACCTGCGGAAGATACAGGATCAACTTGTAATTGAGGTGAAGGATATCTCATATGTTGATTGTGAGAAATAGTAAAAGGAAATTGATGAGCCATTGGAAATTTGTAGAATAAGAATACAAATACAGATGAATTATAGATATGAGAAGAAGATTTGATGCGTACTAAATGAAGTTAAAGATGGTTCTTATAAAAATGGAAATAAGAACAAGACAAACCATCATCTCTTCAAATCTCACTTTACAAGATATGCTGGATGCATAATTTCAAAAGCCAGCGAGATTAATTACAGCTATCCCTATTTTCTTGTAAACGCTGAACCTCTGTCGTTAGCTGCTGTTGTTGACTTTGTATTTGAGCTCTTTCTCGTTCCAGCTCTTCTACTCGTGTTTTCAGGTCACGAGAATACCAGTCTACAAGTTTCTTCAGCTCCTTGTTTTCTTGTTTTAAATCTTTACTTTTTCTATCTTTAGTTGCAAGCGTTTGATGCAACTCAAATATTTGATTTTTAAGATGATCAACCTCACTCGTTCTCGCCAATAGCCTCTGTGACATGGTTGTAAGAGAAGCAGCATATTGAGCACTGAGGGTTCTTGATGCTGCAACTATTTCAGGATCAGATTTACTAGATAGATATATCTCTGCTCCTATCATGGTGTTTACAGCCTCAGGAGAAAATATAAGTGGTTGAGGTATAAAAGGTTCATGGTTTAAATCTGGGACATTAGAATTTCTATCAGACATAATATCGTTCTGGATGAACAACAACTGAATCTATGAGGAATGCGAAATCTTTTTGCTGGAGTAAACCAATGATAAAATTGGTTATATTTAAACAACAACCCGAAGCCTTCAAATCTCTTCAAGATCTCGTTTGTCCACAATTTCAAGCGGATTTGATTTTCCGCTGAACCGATAATATTAAACCTCAAAGCTTTTACAGCTTTTATCATACATAGATGGTTTCCAATGTTATTTCCGCCGTATATAAACAAGTTCTTCCTAATAACGCCGAATGAGGGGGAGAAAATTTTAGATGAAAATATTATCATACTCTCTCTAATGCATTATTTAGTTGGAGATCGTATTTGAATTCTTAACTTGTTATATATACTGAAATCATATTTGCTTATTACTTGAAACACTAACGCATATTATCAGGGAGAGTTTAAGTATTACTGCAGGTATCAGATTTCTATTAAGTTTGTCAACCAGATATTATTTTTCATCTTCAAATTACTCAGAGATTATTGCAATTCATGAAACAAGTCGAGAATATATTTGGCTGAGATCAATGACTCAACATATCCAAGAAAAGTGTGAATTTTGATAGCTCAACAATTTTATACGAAGATAATACTGCTTGTATCACTCAAATCAAATGAGGATATATCAAATATACGATCAACTGATAATCTGGCAAATTTATTTACGAAGACATCACCAACTGCAACATTCAAGAAAATTGTGCAGAATATTAAAATGTGAAGACTCAAAAACTATTGTCATGCACTTTCCAGGGGGAGTAAAAGTCCTGAAGACTTGTGTTGATTGTACTCTTTTTCCTTCGTTAAAGTTTTATCCCATTAGGTTTTCCTTTGCAAGGTTTTAATGAGGCAATCTTAAAGCACTTGTGGATACATAAAAAGACTGTACTCTTTTTCCTTCGCCATTGGTTTTTCTTCCCACTGAATTTTTCCTTGGCAAAGTTTTAACGAGGTAGATTCTTTATGGGTGGTCATTCAAGGGGGAGTGTTATGAACGAACGTCGGCAGCCGCCCCCCTGTCCCACCACTAAAAATTATGTGAATGCCCCACCACTATTATTTTAAAATCTGCATAGTGACTTGCATAGTAACTTGCATAGTAATTTCAACGCCTATAAATATGGGTTTCAGTTGTAATGAAATTCATAAGAAAATATAGAGAAGGAAGAAAGTTTCAGAGAATTTCTTTTATATTTCTCTTGCAATAGTAGTAGTTTTCTTTTTAGTTTTATAACATTTATTAAATTTTTAATTTTTTCATCTGTCGAAAACTCGAAACCGTGACACATTTGCCACTCAGTAGAAAACAACGGAGCACGAGAGCTAAAAAGTCAACTTGTCGTAGTGATTCAAGAAAGGAAAACTCTTCCTTCAAGCATTTTTCGTTTTGAGCGGGAAGGAAGTTTAATTGGAACAAGGATCTGAGGGAAAAAACGGACCGTTTCGTCCTGTTCTCCTCCATTAGCGTTCCTTCTCTCTCCATTCTCAACTCGATTCTCCTGCAAATCCTGCTGCAAAGTGAAGGCTCTTTAACGTACAGGTATCTCTCTGCTTCTGTGTCTTTACTTTTCCTATTTTTTGCTTGATCTCTTTCTTGAAATAGAAATCTGGAGATTAAAAAAAAAAAAAAACCATGCCAAGCTCTAAATCTGTTTTTCCACGATTTCCTTCAATTGTTCGAAACTGAGCCAACAAGGCTGTTCAATTTCGACGTCGAGGGCGAAGTATGAAGACGTTTTTACGTCGGTTTCGACGTCGTCTCCCAAGGCTGTTCAAAATTTTCTTCAATCTTTTAAAGTTCATCTCATCTTCATTATCTTCTTCTTCTTCTTTTTCTTTTTATTTTTTTTATTTTTTTTAATTTTTTTTTTAATTTTAACTTCACAATCCACGGGAATCACTCAACTCTAGGAAAGGAAGATCGCATTTAATGAGAAAATTCTAGAATTAAAATGAAAGCCAAAATTAGTTGGTTTTCTTCCTCCAAAATGAATTCGAAACATGAAAACGTGAGGTTGGTCTCCAAGACCAAAAAATGGAAGAAGATACTTTTCGGGCACAAAGAGTGCTGTAGAATCGAATAAACAGTATTGAGTTGCGGAAATACTCGACTCAGTGTAATCGCCACATGTACCAAATCGGGATCGCATATGTTGGTTTTGCCGTAACTTTTATGGAAATAGTAGAGCTGCATTCATTGATATTGCGAAATGCAGAGATTTTTCGGAACAAAAATTAGTTGAGGTTATCGGAAGGCAGCACCTGAACTGGTAAACAAAGATAACTGTCAAGGTGGGAGACCAGATGGCTTCTGCGAGAGGGAAGGACTGTAGAGAATGAGAGAGGACGATCATGATCATTACGATGGAAAAGCTGTTAGAAAATCTCAATTCAAATCATGATCATTATTAGTTTGTTTAGATTTAGAAATGGAAGAGATGAATTGAATTATAAATAATAATAAATTAAATAATTAAAATAAATTAAAATTTAAAATAAATATTTAAGATCAGTTAAAAGTATAAAATAAATTATAAATAATTAAATTAAATTTTGAATAGAAATAAATTATAAGGCCCCATTTGTTTTGTAAAGTGGGTTTAATTCATCTCATCCCATTTCATACTTTCAATTCATTTTAATCACTCATTTTAAATTTTAATTTATCTCAATTATTCATTTTATTATTATTTATAATTCATTTCATCTATTCAAACGGATTCCAAATTATCCTACCTACGCTTCGGCTTAGAAATCGCTAAAATCGAGAAGAGGAAACAGTATCAAATTATGTTATTCTTTTCATGATTTTTAATTTTTTTAATAATAAATGCTAACATCAACGAGGTGTCTGTGTCCCCCAAAATGACTATACGCAGTGGAATTGCTTTGTCTATTGTATTGTTTTTTATGCAACATATGATAAATTTGGTATTAAAATATAAAAAAAAATATTGAGAGCATTCAACATTTATATAATACACATTTATATAAATAACTAGGTAAGAGTAACGTGCAAAACACGTTTACTTAGTTTAATTATGAGATTATTTTTAAAAATACATGTATACAGGAAAATAAAGATAATATGTTTTACAAAGAAATGAGCATATTCAGACGTACTTTTTTATTTTTTGGCATAAATGATGCCCTTTCCTTTTGATAAGAAGATAAAGAGAGAGAGAGAGAGAGAGGGAGTGGTGTGCATAGATTTAGATGAGGATTCATTTTCCTTGATTTCAACGACCAGCATTGATCCAGCAAGGATATCAAATTTTCTTTCATTAGGTGTATGTCATATCAGGTTTCTTGACGTATTTTGATTAATTTAGTCAACTTGTTAAAGGAATCAGATTCTTATAATTGATTTCAGAACCAAAGGGCCACGAGTTTTTTATCAGATCAATAATATCCAATAAATCCTTCAAATTTTGGGTATAAAGCACCTATAATATGGCACACACATATAGTGAGAATAACTGAAAATGTGTAACCAACATGCTCAAATTCTATCTGGGACAAATAAAGCAATGAACTTTTTCTTTCTAATGGAACATGTTATGGATAATGTCTTCACATTTAGAATTATTAACATTCCTTTGTGATCTTTGCTGTCTTTGTACATTTGTTTCTTCTCATAAACACATATATATTTCCAGCCTAGGATCTACCCACAGTTACAGCAATAGATGTCAGCAATACTGTATGCACCAATTAGGAGCTTCCTGTCCTCTCTTTGCCCAACAATGATGTTCACTACATGAGTAAACATATATGCTGGCCCAGATTTTGCCTGAACAATATAATGGATAAAGACATTGGGGACATGCCAATTAGAACATATATATATATATAGACAAACATATATGGATACCCAAAAAACCACCGCTTGAATATAATAAATCAAATTTTAGAATAGCATGAAATCTCTTAACCAATTTATGTACAAAGTCATATCTACAGAAGATCATATTTTCGACAAAAAGTAGCAGTCCAAATAAATTTAGCTACAAAATAATTGATTGAGTAGAAGCTATGTAATACTAAAGATTATAAAGGATTGCCATAAATGATCGCTGCAAGCTTTATTGGACGAAGCTGAACTTTCAGGCTATCAACTACTTGTTACTTTCTAAGTATTCCTTAAGAAACTAAAGAACAATAAACGCTACTTCATTTCAATTACACACAAACATGCTTAATGCAGAGTTTTAAGTTTCTCTTCACCCAAAATCTTTTGATAGCAGGTCTCTCTACAGGGCAAGAGGATTGCGACACTTTTTACAGATCTATAAAGGATGATCCTTGAACTTTGCCAATGAACTCAAAACTTCCCGTTGTTGATTGATTAGCTGAATGCATAGTCATAAAAGCAGAGTCATCCTATGCAATAAAATTTATTCAAAATACAATTGGTAGTTTAAGTTGAACATACCAAGCAATTATATTTTTTGTTTAGATTGTTAAATAGAAAATAAACTAATGATATAAAAACAGATAATAGCACAACATGATAAAAGTAAAATAAAAATTATTGCAAACAACATAATGTGTTGGAGTTAAAATGGAGATTCTTTTAGCCATCAATGCCTTTTTTTATCACAAGTAAAAGCTGCATTTTCTACACTACAATAATATTTATTATTTTTATTATTATTTTTATTATTTTCCTTCTCTTATCGACAGGAGTTAAATTGGAGATTACGTAGTGAAACTTACCCAAAAAATTAAAATTGAGAATATGTGTTGAAACTTAAATCAATTCATCCTGCATCTGGTTCTATAAGTTATTAACTTACTTCATTGCTTCCTTTTGAAACTAAACTCAATTGAAACCACATCCAGTTATGGAAATTACAAACTCACAATATTGCTTATTTTTTAGCTACATTTCCTTTCTTTTCCCAAATTGCTTCTTTTACATCATGATGCACTCATTTTCAGTTTCTTTTTCATTTTTTCTTTGTTTTAACAACGGTTAATATGCAAAATAAGATTTGAAACTTACCAAAGAAGAAACAGGAGTGTATATATTGTAACTGAAAAAATTCATACCACATCTGGTTCTTAATTCACCAACTTACCAGATTTCTTCTTTTAGCTGACATCTCCCTTTCATATTCTGCCAAGGAAAGGTCTTGAGAGTGGAATTTATCAAAAGCATCAAACGAGTCTAGATGCTCAAACTTGCAGCAGTTATACTGCATTGGAACCCAAGCCAAAACAGAGATAATATTAATTATAATTCGAATCAAAGTGTATAAATATTATATTTGTCTTGTTATATAATTCAAACTTAGATCATCGGGCATTAACAGATAATGGACCTTTTACTTTAATACTTGAAAAAATTGTTAACGGACCAGATCGACAAGTGAAACAGATTATGTTGCGCATAAAACTGAAGGAAATTTGAGTGCCAGTTTCAAGAAAGGATCTAAATTGAAATTTAATCATGACGCAATTTTTTGCTAGAGAAAGGGGATAACCATACCTCTAAATGCAGCACTTGCACCTTAAAAGATAGGGGAAATTTGGATATGAAAGTCCTTACGCCACGAAATCACTCATCCTTCCGTCTTCCCCAAGCGATGAAAAAAGGAAAACATACGAAGAATCAAAAGACGTAGAAATCTTCATCTTCAAGGCCTCACTCTCGAAATCCAGAGATGTAGAACTCTTCGTCTCTATTGATGGAGTATTACCATTTCTCGACAGAAACGACGTGAATGATAAAAGCAACAGACGTTAAAGAACATGTGAACAAAAATATACGAACATTAAAACAAGATTTTCCCTTCTTCTCCGAAATCTTTCAGGATGATTCTCATTCTCTCTCACGTCGTTGCTCTTATCCGATGATTTATCTCTCGAAGACTCTCATTCACGTCGTTGCACTTATCCGAAAAGCGACGGTTACCTAATGCCTCTTTGAAAGAATTCAGATTCCAAGTTTCCAACACCACTTTTCGCTTTAATTTATTGAATGATCTTAACTCGAGAGGAAGACGAAGCGATTTAGGAATTTTGAAAAGGAAAGTTGCAAGACGCAGACAGACGAATTTAACGGACGTTTTAACCTACGAATTATTAATGGAAATCGTTAAAACAAGAAATTCCGTTTTATAGCCACATTATTTATATAGAAGATATTTATAAGTACTGTTGATGTGAATGTGTATTTCAAAAGTTGGACGATCCTAGCATTACTCTTAAAATAATGTACGCCGTAGCACGACTCGTCTGGGAAGTGGGAAGAGAGTCAGATTGTGCGTTATTGACAGGGTGTTGCCACTTCCCAGACTCCACTCTCTTTTTTCGTTCCATTCTCTCGAAGTGTTACCCTCTCCTTCCCTGTTTCCCCTCTCTCTCTAAATCGAGACGATTGTGCGTTATTGATAGGGCGAGTCCTCCAACTCACTTTCATGGTTACACATGGTCCTTGATCCATTTTCTACTTCCAATTCTCTTGCGCTTTCGTTAGTCCAAAAGAACACTTTTTATTCCGTCTCCCAAAACAAACGTTAATCTGCAACTTGATTTTTGCATCAAGTTCTTAAGCACCCCATAAAGGTGAGATCTCTTTATCCCCCAGATATACGTGTGTGTGTTTGTGTGTGCGAATATGTCTTGGGGAAGATTGTGAGAACCAATTATATGGTTTTGAAACTCTTGCTGCTTCTGACAGGAAATGTGGACTGCAAAGTTCAGTTTGATTTATTTTGGCACTGGAAGCTTTGGGAAGGTTTGTACTTTTACATGTTTCTGTTTGTTCCACACGCGCGAAAAAAAATTGTAGTTGAAGATAGGAAAGTTATAGTTTTGTATTTTGAATATTGAAATACAATGAAGTGGGCCCGATTCAAGCACATCGCTTATATGAGCTAATTTTAATTTTCAGAGACGAGCACAAGAAAAGAAACTGATAATTTCTTAGATTTTCTTTTCTCCATTTTCTTAGCTACCAAGCTGGGATATTGTAAATTTCAGTTTTTACTTTCTGGGTTTAGCCTTTTTACTTGGAAAAAACATCGCATGGAGAGATCATGGAGTTTGGAAGTTGGGACTTAAATGTTTTCTGAGTTATGTGACTGAAATGCAGGACGGAGCAACTATTACAAAGGCTAATAAGCGAAAGGAAGGGAAGATATTTGTCAAATGTGCTGTGAATACCAAAACCCAGAAACCATACAAGGCAGTTCGGATTGGTGTTCTTGGAGCTAGTGGTTACACTGGTTCTGAGGTATGGTACTTCATGTACAATCCCTTCTAAACATAATTATGCTGGTTCTTTTTATCCTTCCCGGGTCTGTGTTGTGTCCGTTTCGGTGTGAGTTGGTGGATAGTAGCTATTTGAAGCTAAAACCACGAAAAATTATTCATGGGGCCAACTTGCTTTTGATTTTTTTGGCTCAGATATGCTGATAAATGAATATAAACTCTTAAGATTAATGCTATTGCATTAGAATATGGATTTCCTTTCTCTTTCCCCCCTATCTTTCTATTATTTTTCTTGAGTTATTATGGGTGGGGGTCATTGACTTTAATGGGCTAAATGTCCATGATTTTCT
The DNA here is from genome assembly GCA_036898215.1 of Platycarya strobilacea. NCBI lineage: Eukaryota > Viridiplantae > Streptophyta > Magnoliopsida > Fagales > Juglandaceae > Platycarya > Platycarya strobilacea. The sequence goes on along the minus strand of CM072554.1, from coordinate 6,494,055 downwards.
ATTCTTGGTTGTAAATTCTAGTGAGGTACTTCTCATGTATACATCCTGTGTACATGGGCTATACCTACTTTTCTTATGAACGAAACCTCTTGATTACCTGTCAAAAAATATTATTTTTCCTGTGGTATTGTCACTATTTTAAATGAAGTAGGCATCCATTTTGTCTAGAAATAATAAGGAAAAGGCATTGAAAGAAGACATTAGTTTCTGTCAATATAAAATTTTAAAACATAATCGGTTGTGCATGCATAAATAGTTACCAAGAGGGCCTTATGAGCAATGTTATTTTTATAACTCAGGTTGGCTTCAAGCGTGCAAATGTTTTAAAAGACTCAATCATGTATAGATAGATAAAAAATGGGTTGTAGGCATCCTATATTTTACAAAGAAATTTTGCTACGTAGTATTTGCACACTCCACTCCACTGATATGATTAGATAATTTAATTATTTTATATTAAAAAAATTTAATGCAAGTAAATATATTAATAGAATACATAAGAAATATATATATATATGTATATATAAATAACTACATATAAAATTTTTGTAAAAAAGAAATCGTCAAATTCATGTGCAGGTGAGAAAGTACCATTTCCCACTTGCCAATCCTGGCAGCTTATTTTGATCGATACAATGTTGCCGATAGATGGGTAAAGAGGGGGAATTGAAAGAATCAACGCGAGAATTCGATGTCAAATCTGGAAGGGAAATTGAGATCATGAACCGATCGATGTTGGACTTTTGATCATCGCACTACCTACCTAGGCGGCTCATTTTGAATATATCCACGTCCTAATTTATTATGAATAATATATATATATATATATATCTTTTTTATTTGTAATAAAATTATTTTCGTGTAAGAGATCGAACAAGTACGCAGTTTTTGGTTCCATGAATAAATATTAATATAAATACAAGAAGCACGAAAGTGTATTAATTAATTAGTATCCACAATATGCCAAACAAAAAAATTGTATCTGGCACATATACAAATAAAAAATAATAATTGTTTTATGAGATAAAGAAGAAATCATATCATGAGCAGATCATCAGCGCGCATGGGTACATTAAAGTTTCTCCCGCTCAGGCAGAAGTAGTCCATGATCAACTTGGAAGGGGTCGAATTTTGGTTGCGGTTTTCAACATCATGTGTGTAGTGGTTAGAGAAAGATCAATAACATAAAATCCTGATTAATTATAAACTACTCAAGACTTCTCAAGTTTATTCTTACTGTGCAAGGAAAAACGTGAGACTGGTTCTGTGGCTTTTCTCTCTATTAATAGATCATATGTTTCCATGCAACTTATATCTCTCAATCCTCAGCCCAGCAATACCACACAATTTTTATACTGAAAGTTAAGAGATAACCTCCAACATGATGAAAGGTAGTGCTCTCATGTACCTGCAGCTTGCAACTGTGGCCGTATTGGCTTTGGCTTCCTCTCTCGCCTTTGCCTCTGACCCTAGTCCTCTTCAAGACTTCTGTGTTGCAGTCGACATGAAGGACGATTCTGCTGGTATGAACACTATCTTATTACTACCTATCTTCTTTTGGAAATCATTTAAAGCATATTTACTGATTTTCTCATCTGTAGTTATGCTTGGAGACAATATTAACTGCATAACATGATATTTCAATTATGATGGAAGTTCTACTTTTTCTTTGTGATAGTAACCGATTTTTTCTATTTTTGGCACGTAGTATTTGTGAATGGAAAGTTCTGCAAGGATCCAAAGGATGTCAAAGCCGAAGACTTCTTCTACTCAGGGCTAAATGTTGCAGGAGACACCTCAGGTCGACTTGGGTTTAATGTCACCTCCGTGACTGTGAATGAATTAGCAGGCCTCAACACACTAGGCATATCATTGGCTCGCATTGACTTTGCACCATACGGCCTAAATCCTCCACACACACATCCTCGTGGCACTGAGGTTCTATTTGTCTTGGAGGGTACTCTTCACGTTGGCTTTGTCACCTCTAACGAAGATGATGGAAACCGCCTCTTCACCAAAGTTCTAAATGCCGGAGATGTTTTCGTATTCCCAGTTGGTCTCATTCACTTCCAGCTCAATACCGGCAAATCTAATGCCATTGCCTTTGCCGGTCTCAGCAGTCAGAATGCGGGAGTTAACACCATAGCCAATGCAGTGTTTGGATCTGAGCCTCCCATCAATCCCGATGTTCTTGCCAAAGCCTTCCAATTAGACAAGAATCTCGTTGAACATCTTCAGAAACTATTCTGAAAATAGAAATATATAAAATAACAGCCACATTAATGAACTATCGAATAAACTGAAATTTTCCATTATTGTTTCCGTCGTTGTAATGTCATTCGAATACTTATAATGAAATAAGACAGTTCCTTACTTACTCTTGCATTTCCTTAATTAATTTCTCCGCTCGAGTTGTGGCATCCCGCGGTATGTTTGATGTAAAAGGAAAGATCAGTATTGTAGTAATTCTGGTCAAGAAATAAAGTTACCCGTTATGGTGCATAGATCCGTTACGTTTTTGTCTGTTTTAGGGGAAAAAATGGTTTGATATTACTACTTATTATCTGTTAACCAGATTCGTTATCCGCCCAAGTGTTGTTCTCAACTTGTCTCGATCTCTACATGTTTTGTAAATAAATATTTTTAAAAAATATTTTAATTTTTTTTTAAGAAAATTTTAAGATGTTAAAAAAATTACGTAAAAAAATTACAATATTATTTAAAAACCATATAAAAGAATAAAATAAAATAAAATAAAAATCGAGATCTTATTAGAGATCCAAGTGAGGACAAATAACATTTTCCTAGTAATTTACATTCGGCCAATTGGGCGTTTGTCAAGAGGGGCTCGCGAGCTCTAGCAGTGTTTACCCAATAATGAAGAGAGATGCTGAGATAGGATTATCCTAAAGTATATGCAAAGTCGAGGTCATAATATTTAGTTTAAATTATAGAAGGAGCAAATCTTTAATTTATTATTTACTTTTGGAAAGAGTTTCTCTCCAGAACTATTGTATGTCAATCAAGCTTTGGACAAAGATTAGGCAAAGTCGAGGTCATTATGATTTCTTTAATTTATTATTTCTTTTGGAAACAATCTTTAATTTAATATTTCCTCATAAACTCTATATAAAATTGATAAAAAAAGAAGATAGTTGGGTAGAAAATTTGGATAGAAGAAATTTTAAAAAAGAAATATAGTTTCATATAAAATATAGAAATTTGATTTGTAATTAAAGGCTAAAGCATTTATATAGAATTTTAGATTAATTTAGTTAGACATTTGTGGGCCTGTGGCTATTAGTATTAAATAGCTATTGAAAATATAACTGTTAACCAATAATTTAATTAGAATGTGATTATTAATTCACATATAATTAATAGAAATGTAAATTATGATTCATATAAGGAAAATAATAGAATTTTTCCCATCTGGAACCCTAGGGGGGCTTCCGTTGGGATTTTTATTTTATTTTATTTTTCTTAGAGATTAAGAAAATATTTCTTTAATAAAAAATTTATGAGTTTTTTTTTTTAAATATTTAAAATTGTTAAAAAATACATGTAAAAAAGTCTACAAAATACACTAGCTGCGTGCTTTAGTTCACCCTAAATATAAATAAATAAATAATTATTTAAAAGAATTAAATTGATAATATTTTATTATATATAAAGAATAAATGAATAATACAATAAGAAATAGCTATCAATAGAATAAACAAACATAAATTCACATTATATTAGCGAAAATTTTAATTTAACTTTAATTATTCCAATAAGAAAGCGCTAGGTTTGGCTATACAATTCTTCTCAAGTATTTATTTATTATTTTATTATTTTTTTAATTATTTTTTATTATTTTTATTATTCATTACTATTTATTATTTTATTATTATTCACAATCTCGCAATTTAATCGCTCTTCCCTCAAGCCATTATTTATCTCTCTCTCATGAAGCCATCACTTTCTAAATGGGATTTGCACTTGCAATTATTAGAATTCTTTGATCTTCAACAACTTGTCCATAGAATCGATCGGGTCCATTGCCAAGAAGCCGGCGGCAACTTGCTCTCTTGCAGGTGGACTCTGCATCATTTATATCGAAAAACAATATTATCCAGCACATGACCTGGGGTTTATCTTTAGTATGGCACTATGTGTTGTGAGAAAACAAACAAAAGCAAATACAAACTAAATTACTTATATGATACAAAACTAATATAGTTTGACAATATACTTATGTCTATAGAAATGTAAAAGATTTTATTATATTGGAAAATCACAAAATATGCTTTGAAGAGAAATTTTACTATTTAGAATCCTCAAAATTTTTAGGTTATTCATTAACTACATATTTATAATGTTACATAATAAAAATCACAATTTATACTTCTATGTATTATTCATTCAAACAGAAAGTCCATGTACCTTAAGTAAATTCTTAGCGTGACATTCGCTCGAGTGATCTATGAGCAAACTCTTCGTTTAAGTTTCGCTTGAACTATCTATCGTGCGAATACCAAAACAAACTTTTTGCCTAATGCTTTCTCTAATTGCAAACAATGTCGAAAAATTAGGCATCGACCCAAGCCTACGCTCTAGGAGCCAAGCCTCATTGAAAATCTATCAAAAAATTATAATGTATAATTATTAAATTAGATCATCAAATCAGGCCGATACACTACCAAATCAGGCACCACAAATTCAACTTATTTATGTCTACATTAATGCTTGTCTATGTGCATGTGTATTGACTAAGAAGTAATCCAAGGTTAATATAGATTAGAAACAAGATTATTGTCTCATTTTCCTTTGTTGAATTTTGTAGTTCATATCAAGTGAGAAATGTGTACAGAAATATATATATATATATATATTATTGAATTACGTTAAATCTCTATATAATTTTGTTTTTCATTTTTTCATTTTATTATTTCACATTATTCATCATAATTATCACAAGTGTTCAACATCCCTCTTGAATCTTCAAAGGAATAATCTTCTTTATTTTTCTTAGATTGTTTTTTTGTGCTTTTATATTTTTTAGGCAACACAAAAAGATATCCTAAAATTTGTGGGAATTATGAGTTGAGCCGAGCCTCTATTTTAGAAGGGTCAATATGGATAATTGCCCTGCACAACCATAGAGTCGACCTCATCTGTGCCACGACCATTCTTTCACTAATCTGCAGCTGCTTAATAATTTAGGGTCCATTTAAATGGGGGTTAGAAACATCATTTATCCAAAAGCTTATGTTAATGAATTGAATTAGATTTTATTATTCATTTCATTTTTTTATATTTTCTCTCCTTTGTAAGTTATGTTAGACTTATTCTAACTTATTTTCAATTACTGAAGATTTTATTTTAATATCAAGTAAAAACATCATTTAATATTTTATCTTATTTTATCGTTTAATATTTTCAAGCTTTTACACGAAACAATAAACAATTTAGATTTTTTTAATATTAAAATAATAATAATATAAAATAATATTTTATTAAATTTTTAATTTTTTCATCTGTCGAAAACTCGAAACCGCGACACATTGCCACCCAGCAGAAAACAACGGAGCACGAGAGCTAAAAAGTCAACTTGTCGTAGTGATTCAAGAAAGGAAAACTCTTCCTTCAAGCATTTTTCGTTTTGAGCGAGAAGGGAGTTTAATTGGAACAAGGATCTGAGGGAAAAAACGGACCGTTTAGTCCTGTTCTCCTCCATTAGCGTTCCTTCTCTCTCCATTCTCAGCTCGATTCTCCTGCAAATCCCGCTGCAAAGTGAAGGCTCTTCAACGTACAGGAATCTCTCTGCTTCTGTGTCTTTACCTTTCCTATTTTTTGCTTGATCTCTTTCTTGAAATAGAAATCTGGAGATTAAAAAAAAAAAAAAAACCATGCCAAGCTCTAAATCTGTTTTTCCACGATTTCCTTCAATTGTTCGAAACTGAGCCAACAAGGCTGTTCAATTTCGACGTCGAGGGCGAAGTATGAAGACGTTTTTGCGTCGGTTTCGGCGTCGTCGCCCAAGGGAGGGTGATGGGCTTGATGATCTTCTGGCGGGATTTGGGAAGATCGGGGAGTGAGTCAATGGGGGCGTAAGGGGATCGGAGAGAGAGGTGAAGGGGTTCATGGGCACGTGGTGAAAAGGAGTTCGGGCGTAAGAAATGGTGATGAATTCCATGTACCCAGGTGAAGATACCTACTCTTTTGTTCTGAGTTCATGTTTTTTTCTATTTAGTATTTACGAGCAATATTGCGCACCTATCAGATATGGTATCCACAAACACGCATTTTTCAAGATTTTCCAAATTTCAAAATTTTTAGTATAGTTGCAGATTTAATTTTTCGGACTTAATTAATTTGGTGGACATTTAATTCTTGCCTTGGAAGCAAGATGAAGATCACTAGAAAATAGATCAAATGGGAGACTGGAATTAGTGCAATGCATGGCGGCCTTAATTTGTTTGAAAAAACAAATTGATAATTTTTCTCTATTTGACTGTGCCATTCATACCCAAGTACCCAACCCTTAATTACTTGGGAAATAAGATAATCATGACTGCAGCAGTTCGAAACTTCCTCCTGGTGATATAGGATTGAAATCAAAGTACTTAACGAGCTGTCTCGATCAAATATGTAATGTTTAAAGAAAACGATACATATACAAAATTTTGACCTGTTTTAAACGAGAGACGTTTATGTAAGATAATATTTAAGACCATATTATATATATATAATTTTTTTTTAATAATTTGAGGGGTAATTTAATATTATATATATATGTAAATATATATACTTATATATAGTAGATAATTTTTTGGAGAAAATAATATATAAATGCAAGTAGTTTTACAATATTTACATAACTCTTCAACAAAAAACTATTATTTTCCGAATTCAAATTCATTAAACTCAAATAACATTCAAATTAGTCAAAAAATTAATAATATCTTATTAAAGAGTTGCATAAATATCATAAAATAATTACAACTCATGAGTACTACATAATAAGAGGCTGCAAAATCCAATATATATATGTTATATGTATGTATGTATGTATTTATTTATATATTATTATAGGTATGTGAATTATATATTGGATTGTTATTCCATCGCATGTCCCGTCCCCATTCAACCTGAGAAGTTGTTTTAGGACAGAAACTTCTCTATCATACTAAGCTGGCACCATTGGAATATATGTTTGTTTCAGATTTAATTTCCGACTTAATTTGGTGGACATTGAATTCTTGCCTTCAAAATTTTTTAAAGTTCATCTCATCTTCATTATCTTCTTCTTCTTCTTCTTCTTCTTCTTCTTCTTCTTCTTTTTTTAATTTTTTTTTTTAATTTTAACTTCACAATCCACGGGACTCACTCAACTCTAGGAAAGGAAGATCGCATTTAATGAGAAAATTCTAGAATTAAAATGAAAGCCAAAATTAGTTGGTTTTCTTCCTCCAAAATGAATTCGAAACATGAAAACGTGAGGTTGGTCTCCAAGACCAAAAAATGGAAGAAGATACTTTTCGGACACAAAGAGTGCTGTAGAATCGAATAAACAGTATTGAGATGCGGAAATACTCGACTCAGTGTAATCGCCACATGCCAAATGTAGAGGTTTTTCGAAACAAAAATTAGTTGAGGTTATCGGAAGGCAACACCTGAACTAGTAAACAAAGATAACTGTCAAGGTGGAAGACCAGATGGCTTCTGCGGGAGGGAAGGACTGTAGAGAATGAGAGAGGACGATCATGACCATTACGATGGAAAAGCTGCCAGAAAAGCTCAATTCAAATCATGATCATTATTAGTTTGTTTAGATTTAGAAATGGGAAGAGATGAATTGAATAATAAAATAAATAATTAAAATAAATTAAAATTTAAAATAAATATTTAAGATGAGTTAAAAGTATAAAATAAATTATAAATAATTAAATTAAATTTTGAATATAAATAAATTATAAGGCCCCATTTATTTTGTAAAGTGGGTTTAATTCATCTCATCTCATTTCATACTTTCAACTCATTTTAATTATTTATTTTAAATTTTAATTTATCTCAAGTATTTATTATATTACTATTTATAATTGATCTCATCTATTCAAGCAGATTCTAAATTATCCTACCTACGCTTCGGCTTAGAAATTGCTAAATTCGAGGAGAGGAAAGAGTATCAAATTATGTTCTTCTTTTCAAGGTTTTTAATTTTTTTTAATAATAAATGCTGACATCAACGAGGTGTCTGTGTCCCCCAAAATGACTGTACGCAGTGGAATTGCTTTGTCTATTGTATTTTTTTTTTTATGCAACATCTGACAAATTTGGTATTAAAATAAAAAAAAAAAAGAATATTGAGAACATTCAACATTTATATAATACACATTTATATAAATAATATGTATAAGTATTGTTTATGTGAACGTGTATAGGAATATTGGACGATTCTAACATTACTCTTAAAATAATGTACGACGTAGCACGACTTGTCTGGGAAGTGGGAAGAGAGTTAGATTGTGAGTTATCCATAGGGTGTTGCCACTTCCCAGACTCCACCCTCTACCCACTTCCCAGACTCCACCCTTTACCCACTTCCCAGACTCCATTCTCTCTTTTCGTTCCATTCTCTCGAAGTGTTACCCTGTCCTTCCCTGTTTCCCTCTCTCTCTAAATCGAGACGATTGTACGTTATTGAAAGGGCGAGTCCTCCAACTCACTTTCATGGTTACACATGGTCCTTGATCCATTTTCTACTTCCAATTCTCTTGTGCTTTCGCTAGTCCAAAAGAACACTTTTTATTCCGTCTCCCAAAACAAACGTTAATCTGCAACTTGGATGAGGATTCATTTTCGTTGATTTCAACAAGTAGCATTGATCCAGCGAGGACATCAAATTTTCTTTCTTTAGGTGTATGTCATATCAGGTTTCTTGACGTATTTTGATTAATTCAGTCAACTTGTTAAAGGAATCAAATTCTTATAATTGATTTCAGAACCAAAGGGCCACAAGTTTTTTATCAGATCAACAATATCCAATAAATCCTTCAAGTTTCGGGTATAAAGCACCTATAATATGGCACACACATATAGTGAGTATAACTGAAAATGTGTAACCAACATGCTCAAATTCTATCTGGGACAAATAAAGCAATGACCTTTTTCTTTCTAATGGAACATGTTATGGATAATGTCTTCACATTTAGGATTATTAACATTCCTTTGTAATCTTTGCTGTCTCTGTACATTTGTTTCTTCTCATAAAGATGCATATATTTCCAGCCTAGGATCTACCCACAGTTGCAGCAATAGATTTCAGCAATACTGTATGCACCATTTAGGAGCTTCCTGTCCTCTCTTTGCCCAACAATGATGTTCACTGCATGAGCAAACATATATGCTGGCCCAGATTTTGCCTAAACAATATAATGGATAAAGAGATTGGGGACATGCCAATTAGAACATATAGATATAGACAAACATATATGGATACCCAAAAAACCACAGCTTGAATATAATAAATCAAATTTTAGAATAGCATGATATCTCTTAGCCAATTTATGTACAAAATCATATCTACAAAAGATCATGTTTTCGACAAAAAGTAGCAGTCCAAATAAATTTAGCTACAAAAATAATTGATTGAGTAGAAGCTATGTAATACTAAAGATTATAAAGGGTTGCCATAAATGATCGCTGAAAGCTTTATTGGACAAAGCTGAACTTTTAGGCTATCAACTACTTGTTACTTTCTAAGTATTTCTTATGAAATTAAAGAACAATAAACGTTACTTCATTTCAATTACACACAAATATACTTATACAGAGTTTTAAGTTTCTCTTCACCCAAAATCTTTTGATAGCAGGTCTCGCTACAGGGCAAGAGGATTGCGGCAATTTTTACAGATATATAAAGGATGATCCCTGAACTCTGCCATTGAACTCAAAACTTCCCGTTGTTGATTGATTAGCTGAATGCATAGTCATAAAAGCAAAGTCATCCTATGCAATAAAATTTATTCAAAATACAATTGGCAGTTTAAGTTGAACATACCAAGCAATTATATTTTTTGTTCAGATTGTTAAGTAGAAAATAAACTAATGATATAAAAACAGATAATAGCACAACATGATAAAAGTAAAATAAAAAATTATTGCAAATAACATAATGTATTGGAGTTAAAATGGAGATTCTTTTAGCCATCAATGCCTTTCTTCATCACAAGCAAAAGCTGCATTTTCTACACTACAACAGTATTTATTATTTTTATTTTTTTTCCTTTTCTTATTGACAGGAGTTAAATTGGAGATTACGTAGTGAAACTTACCCAAAAAATTAAAATTGAGAATATGTGTTGAAACTTAAATCAATTCATCCTGCATCTGGTTCTATAAGTTATCAACTCACTTCATTGCTTCCTTTTGAAACTAAACTCAATTGAAACCACATCCGATCATAGAAATTACAAACTCACAATATTGCTTATTTTTTTATCTACATTTCCTTTATTTTCTTAATTGCTTCTTTTACATCATGATGCACTCATTTTTCAGTTTCTTTTTCATTTTTTCTTTGTTTTAACAACGATTAATATGCAAAATAAGATTTGAAACTTACCAAAGAAGAAACAGGAGTGTATATATTGTAACTGAACAAATTCATACCACATCTGGTTCTTAAGTCACCAACTTACCAGATTGCTTCTTTTAGCTGACGTCTCCCTTTCATATTGTGTCAAGGAAAGGTCTTGAGAGTGGAATTTATCAAAAGCATCGAACGAGTCTGGATGCTCAAACTTGCAGCAATTATACTGCATTGGAACCAAAGCCAAAATAGAGATAATATTAAATATAATTCAAATCAAAGTGTATAAAAATTATATTTGTCTTGTTATATAATTCGAACTTAGATAATTGGGCATTAACAGATAATGGACTTTTTACTTTAATACTTGAAAAAATTGTTAGGACCAGATCGACAAGTGAAACAGATTATGTTGCACGTAAAACTGAAGGAAATTTGAGTGCCAGTTTCAAGAAAGGATCTAAATTGAAATTTAATCATGGCGCAATTTTTTGCTAGAGAAAGGGGATAACCATACCCCTAAATGCAGCACTGGCACCTTAAAAGATAGGGAAAATTTTGATATGAAAGCCCTTACGCCACAAAATCACTTGATCGACAAGTGAAACAGATTATGTTGCGCATAAAACTGAAGGAAATTTGAGTGCCAATTTCAAGAAATGATCTAAATTGAAATTTAATTATGGCGCAATTTTTTGCTAGAGAAAGGGGATAACCATACCTCTAAATGCAGCACTGGCACCTTAAAAGATAGGGGAAATTTTGATATGAAAGTCATTACGCCATGAAATCACTCGTCCTTCCGTCTTCCCCAAGCGATGAAAAAAGGAAAACATACGAAGAATCAAAAGACATAGAAATCTTCATCTTCAAGTCCTCACTCTTGAAATCCAGAGACGTAGAACTCTTCGTCTCTATTGATGGAGTATTACCATTTCTCGACAGAAACGACGTGAATGATAAAAGCAGCAGACGTTAAAGAACATGTGAACAAAAACATACAAACATTAAAACAAGATTTTCCCTTCTTATCCAAAATCTTTCAAGATGATTCTCATCCTATCTCACATCGTTGCTCTTATCCGACGATTTATCTCTCGCAGACTCTCCCTCACGTCGTTGCACTTATTCGAAAAGCGACGATTACCTAATGCCTCTTCGAAAGAATTTGGATTCCAAGTTTCCAACACCACTTTTCGCTTTAATTTATTGAATGATCTTAACTCGAGAGGAAGACGAAGTGATTTAGGAATTTTGAAAAGGAAAGTTGCAAGACGCAGACAGATGAATTTAACGGATGTTTTAATCTACGAATTATTAATAAAAATCGTTAAAACAAGAAATTTCGTTTTATAGCCGCATTATATATATAGAAGATATTTATAAGTATTATTTATGTGAACGTGTATTACGAATGTTGTTGGACGATCCTAGCATTGCTCTTAAAATAATGTACAACGTAGCACGACTCGTCTGGGAAGTGGGAAGAGTCAGATTGTGCGTTATTGACAGGGTGTTGCCACTTCCGGGACTCCACCCTCTTCCCACTTCCCAGACTCCACTCTCTCTTTTCGTTCTGTTAAGGACGTATTTTGCTGTCTGGTTTACCGAATCCCATGGGGTAGTAACCTGCAAGACAAGAACAAGGGAGATCGGGGTCCGGGACCGCTCCGACGATCAAGTTAGTGTAGGGGAGAAAATATGTGATAGAGGGAGTAAGAGAATTTGAGAGTGTACCATCTTTTCGTCATTGGTTTGGTGTTATTTATAGGTGTCCCCATGGGAGGAGGGTCTGTGTGACGAAAGTGATGGAAATTGGGACATCACTCAACCGTCATCCTCGATAAGGAAACCTGGTCTGATTCGGTCGGTCTCATCGCATTAATTGAGTATCCCTCCAATTAATGCTCAATTAGACCCTTTTGGAAAGGGGCATTAAATGCCGCTGTATCTTTTGTCAATTTAGCAATTAATGGTGTATGTTTGTAGCGTCTCCGCATTAAAGGGGGGAGATCTGTAGACCGGCGGTTGTCTGTCGTTCATAAATGCGGGAGTGATCTTGATGTGAGACGGGTCCAGGAGATATATCAGTACGTGAGCCGTCGTTCTGTCCTTAGCGTGTTCTCGAAGCCGATTTAACCACCTCCTGCCCAAGTCGGGATAACCAGGGACTTGGCTCGTCCTTGGTTTCGGTCTCCCTAGTTGAATTCGAACGCCTCTGGGTGCGAATCACGGGCCTTGGGCCTGATAACCTTTTTGGCCCCGGGCCAGGATGAGCTGGACACCCTTCCAGTACCCCGCAAGTTTTTATCGAAGGTACTTCGATGGAAATTCCAAACGTTTTAGAGTTAGGGTCTTCACTTACTGACCGGACTTCAGGGGGAACGATTTGAATTCTGATCAATCACTGCCGAATCGTGATCTGTCATCTTCTGTGTCAGGCATTTAATGTAGTTTGAAATTTAATTGTGTCGTCGTTCCGATTCCCGAACCGTCAGTGGTCCGTGATTAATTAATGACACGCACACGCGTGACCATCATTAACTGACTTGTCATTTCGGCGCACGCCTCTGACCTCTGATTGGTCAGTATAAGACGTGCCTTCCGTTCCCAAGGGTCACGTCTGAGGTGACGGTTCCGGCATTGCTTCGTTTCCCGTTCATTTTAAATTCGGTTCCTGGGTATAAATTACCTAGGGTCTTCTCACTGTTTTCCCTCCTTCGTTTGCTTCCCCGTTTCTCTGCTGCCATTGTTTCTTGCTTTCGTTCTTCGTCTTTCTCCCTGTCCTCTCGTTGCTTTCCTTTCCACTTGCTCTCATGGCTTCTTCTGACCCATGCCCTTTCTTTGCCGGTAACTGTTGGACTTCCACAATGCAGTCGTCTGACGTGGACACGCTTAGGAAGAAACATCGCGTTTCCTGGCGGCATACCCTGGAGGTCCCAAGGGATGGCGTCAGGGCTTGTGAACGCGATGGGGGGGCACTGAAGGTGGTCCTCTTCTCGCTTATGTTTTCGAAGGGTTTCCGTCTTCCTTTCATCCGGCCCGTTCGCGAAGTGCTTCATTTCTTGGGTTTGGCCCCTGCCCAACTTATGCCGAACGGGTGGCGCATTCTGCTGGCCACTTGCGTGGCGTTTCGGATCGTTCTCTCTGGGAAGAACGATCCCTACCCTGACTTCACCGCTCGGGAGTTCTTTTCGATGTACCGGCTCCTCCGTCGGGACGGGAACATTGCTGGCTTCCAGATAAAGCCGAAGTGTAGACTGATTCGAATGGAAGAGACATTCGAGCGCCCGAGACTATCACAAAAGGTTTTTCTTCGTCTCGGACAGGGAGTGGGAGTTCTCGGAGGGAGAGGGGAACGACTTCCCCGTTCAGAAAAACTGGAGTTTCCTCCCTTCTCAGACGCACATGGAGATCGCTCTCACGGCCCAAGAGACCGAGAGGGTGAAGGCCGTCCTCTCTTAGGGGGCAGAGGACCCCGACCGGCTATGGTCCGACAATCTCCTCACCGAGGAGAACATTGAGGAGTTTCTGACCCGACCAGACCGGTCTTACGCCGAGGGTCAAAGCTTCTTCAACATCCCGGAAGAGCCTCCAGCCTCCTCTCGCAAGCGGGCCTCTAATCGAGAGGTAGAAAAAGAGAGGCGCACTAAGAGTCGAGCTGGCAAAGCCACTTTGAGCCGTGGTGCCCGTCCCAAGAAACAGAAGAAGGGGAAGGGCCCACGTATCGAGGATCCGGACAGCCGGGTTGCCCCCGCGGACACACCCGTTCACTGTCCCGAGGAGGCTTTTTCAACGTTGTCCTCGGATGGGCTTCGGTTTCTATAGACTGAAGGGGTAAGGGCTGAGGCCGGGAGGCTGGTCATGGAAGCCCAGATCGAAGCGGCTGATCTAGCAGGGGTCGTCTCCTCAGATGGAGAGGAGATAGACCGAGCCTTTCAGGAGGCTTTGGATCGTGCCGCTGACTTGACGCCGGGGGCCATGCCCTTCGCACAGATCTTCCGACAGGAGTCAGAGGAGCAAGTCGCCAGGGCGAATCAATTGCCCACCCCCTCCGCCTTCATCTTCCGAGCGTCACTCGGATGCCTCCGAGGGGGGAGATGAAGTTTTCGGTGAGGCTGACTTTGAGGGCGTTCGCGAGGGATTCGGTCGGCAAGGGGCCTCGGACTAAGGACACCGGGATGAGGCCATCCCCGAGAGGTCCAGCGGGTCTAGCACTCCCGTGGAAGGGAGCGATGCGGAGGCCTCAGACGAGGGCGGTCAACCCGCCGTCGAGCCCGATGCATCTCCTGAACGCCCATCCCCGACTTTCGAGAGGGGGTCAACTTCGGGGGTCGATTTCGAGGATGTGCGTCCATCCCCGGAGTTGGACGTTCCACCCCGACCCCCGTCTCCTTTTCGATTCCGAAGTGGGGTCGCGGTGCTTGGTCGGCTTTTCGAGTCGGATCCGGAAGGGGGACATCCAGCGGGTAAAGCTGGTTCAGAGCGGCCTTCTCGTTTCGAACAGGCCAAGGCAGATGCTTCCGACCGAGTGGCCTCGATGCTGGAGCCTCTACTGACTCAGGTTTGGCCGGTAGACTTTGTCGAATTTTGCATGCTGCCCTTTTTTTTTTTTTTGAGTCGCTAAATTCTTTCCTTGTCGCTCAGGTCACCAAGGAGATATCTCGGGCTGTGGGTTCCGAGTTGGCCGAGCTTGTCGAATTTAATAGTGAGCTCGAAACTATCTGCAAGTTCGGGCTTTACAAGTTGCAGCAGGCGCGGGACCAGCTTGAGCGGTCGCAAGAAACCTGCGGGGGGCTGATCAAGACAGTCGAGGAGTTAGGGGCAGACAAAAGCAAGCTGGAGAAAGCCAACTCTTCTCTTCGGGCCAAATTGGAGGCGGCCCGAGAATCGCTGGCGATAGCCCATCGGAGGAATGCCCGCCTCGTAGATGCGAGATCGGCCACTGAGCAGGACAAGATCCTCCTTCAGTCCGAGCTAACCGCTCGGACAGCAGAACTAGCTGCTTCTTCCCTGATTCTATCACTGAGGGAAGAAGAGTTAGCCATTTTCGAGCAGGCTCGGATTGCTCGGGAGGAGGATTTGGCCAGTTCGAGGCGCGCCAGAGAGGCTCTGGAAGCGGAGCTGGTGCGGTCTGAGGAAATCCGGGCTGCTCTGGAGTCCGAGCTCGTGGGGGCTCGGAGTGCTCTAGAAGAGGCTCATTCGAGGATCGCTGGTTTCGAGCAGCAGATATCTCGAGTAGTGGCAATTCGCAATTCCGCTTGGGGGCACGGTTATGCCGAGGGCCTCCGCCGAATTGGAGCCCAGTTTCTGGTGGACCCTCAGCTCAATCCTCGGAATATAAGTCCGAAGTCTCTTCGTCCAGACCGGGCTGCGAAGAGATTCATCAAGAAGATCGGGAAGCGTGGCTACCCTCCTTTTGACGACTTGAATCCTCCTCCTCCCCCTCCTAAGGCTTGATCTGTATAAGTTTTTTTTTTTTTTTTTGTAATTGAACATGACGTTCGAGTTTAATTCGAGCGAGTTTGTATGACTGAATATATATAACATTCGAATTTAATCTTTCTTTAGACGCTTTGGTCGATCTGTCTTTACCCTGCGAAATTTTTGGTTAAGTGTAAACTTAAGAAAAAATTTTACCGAGCGTACTAACCTCAGGAGACTTCCGAGTGCGCTTACTTCGCGCGGATGGGTAGACCGACCCTGCGGGATTTCGAGAGCGTTTATTTCGCGTGGGTGGATTGACCGACCCCACGGGATTCCGAGGCGGATACATCGCGTGGGTGGATTGGCCAACCCCGCGGGATTCCGAGGTGGATACATCGCGTGGGTGGATTGGCCGACCCCGCGGGATTCCGACGCGGATACGTCGCGTGGGTGGATTGGCCGACCCCGCGGGATTCCGACCGGATACATCGCGTGGGTGGATTGGCCAACCCCGCGGGATTCCGAGGCGGATACATCGCGTGGGTGGATTGGTCGACCCCGCGGGATTCCAACGCGGATACGTCGCGTGGGTGGATTGGCCGACCCCGCAGGATTCCGAGGCGGATACCTCGCGTGGGTGGATTGGCCGACCCCGCAGGATTCCGACGCGGATACATCGCGTGGGTGGATTAACCGACCCCGCGGGATTCCGAGGAGGCGCGGGATTGCGAGTGTTTGTTGAGGACTTTATAACGCATTGGATATGAATAACGTCGGGCTCTTTATAATTTCAAGAAGCAAATTACATCAGCAGAAGTAAATTACATTAGTAAATGTTACACATAGTACCTCTTAAGCCTCTCACTGTTCCAAGGGTGGGGTAGGTCGGCTCCAGAGCTGTCTTTGAGTCGGTAAGACCCGGGCCTGTTTGTTGCCGTTACTATGTAAGGCCCTTCCCATTTTGGTCCCAGTTTTCCTTGTGCAGGAGTCGTAATGCCCGTTTGTGTTAGCACTAAGTCCCCGACTTTGAAGCTGCGCGGCTTTACTCTTTTGTTGAAATATTGTTCTGTCTTGCGTTTGTTGTTGGCAAGTCGGATACCGGCCTTTTCCCTGTGTTCTTCTAAGGAGTCTAGGCGTTCCATCATTTTGGCGTCATTGGTAGCAACGTCATAGTGCTGGATTCGCAGCGTAGGCATCCCGACTTCGACTGGAATTACCGCTTCACAGCCATATGTTAAAGCAAACGGTGTTTCGCCCGTGGGGGTTTGGACTGTTGTGCGATATGCCCATAGGACTCCTGGAAGCTCATCGGCCAAAGCCCCTTTGTGCATTCCGAGTCTTTTCTTTAGCGCATTGAGGATGGTCTTGTTGGTTGCCTCGGCTTGCCCGTTAGCCTGTGGGTGGCCAGGAGAAGAGTACTTCACCTTGATCTTCAACTCGAAGCACCATTCTCGGTAATGACTGCAATCGAACTGCTTTCCGTTGTCTGATATGAAGCTCTGAGGTATCCCGAACCGGCAAACGATTGATTTCCATAAGAACTTTGTGATGGCTTGAGAAGTGATGCTGACAAGGGCTTCGGCCTCTACCTACTTCGTAAAATAATCCACTGCTACTATAATGAATTTAGTTCCACCCCTTCCTACTGGGAATGGTCCTATGAGATCTAGTCCCTAT
Organism: Platycarya strobilacea; assembly: GCA_036898215.1. NCBI lineage: Eukaryota > Viridiplantae > Streptophyta > Magnoliopsida > Fagales > Juglandaceae > Platycarya > Platycarya strobilacea. Next base: position 6,476,372 of record CM072554.1, on the reverse strand, counting down.
TGATCGAAGGGCCAGGGGGATGTTATTGAAGTGAGTTCCTCCGACGGGAAATGCAACGCTGGGCTATACTCTTGACACTTCGGGCATCTCTTAACGAACTCTTTTGCGTCCTGGAATAAACACGGCCAGTAATACCCCGCGCGGGTGGCGCGGGCGGCTAATGTTTTAGACCCCGTGTGAGCCCCGCAGATTCCTTCATGGATTTCCACCAGTATATATTGCCCTTCTTTTTTCGTCACACACCTGAGTAGTGGTTCGGAGAAACCCTTTCTGTACAGCGATCCGTCAACTAGTGTCAATCTGGCCGACCTATTCTTTATCTTGCTGGCCTGGCCCAGGTCAGGAGGCAACGTGCCTGTGCGGAGGTATTCCGTGATATTGGTTGCCCAGTCGGGATCTGTACGGGCCACTACTCTGACTTCGATGCCGGTGGAGGGGGTATCTACTGTTCTGATCTCTGTGTTTTCTGGGGGCGGGTGCTCATCTTTTCCCAATGCTATTTTTGCCAGTCAATGTGCTATATGATTTTCTTCCCTTGGGATCCGCAGTAAACGGAAGTATCTAAATCGATCTCTCTCGATGCATACCAGCTCCAGATATTTTTTCAATTTTTCGATCTTGGTGATGTATTGTCTGAGTACTTGATGAAAAACTATTTGAGAATCAGTTCGGGCCTCCAGCTCAGTCGCCCCGAGGACCCTAGCAATTGTCATTCCGGCTATGAGGGCCTCGTATTCCGCCTCATTGTTGGTTACCTTGAAAGTTAGGCCTATACCGTACTTGTGTTGGACGCCCTGGTCGGTGACGATGTGTACACCTGCTCCACCCCCGACTCGGCATGAGAACCCGTCAACGTACAGCTGCCATGCCTGCCCCCGAGGTTCACTGGGGATCTCTTCTGGAAACCCAATGTACTCTGCAACAAAATCCGCCAGTATTTGTACTTTCATCGCTGTTCTGGGCTAGAACGTTAGATCAAATTCGCTCAGCTCGATTGCCCATTTGGCTAATCGATTGGATGTATCGGGCTTCTGGAGAATGGTTCCGAGGGGCTGATCAGTCATTAATCTTATGGTGTGGGCTTGGAAGTATGGATGTAGCCGACGCGCAGCTGTTAGTAAGGCGAATACCATCATCTCTGTACGGGGGTACCTGGCCTCTTCTCCTTGAAGTGCCTTGCTGACATAGTACACAGGTTTCTGACCCTGATCGGTTTCTCTTACTAGAACTGCAGATGTTGCATGAAGCGAGACTGCCAAATAAGCCACAAAGGTCTCTCCGAGAGCCGTCTGGCTAAGTAACGGGGGACACGTCAGATAATCTTTGAGTTGTTCGAATGCCTGCTCGCACGATGTGTCCCACTCGTGTGCTTTTCGGAGGACTTGGAAAAAGGGAAGGCATCGATCGGTCGACCTTGCTATGAACCGGCTGAGAGCAGCAATTCGACCAGCTAATCGCTGGACTTCATTCAGGTTCCTCGGGGATGCCATTCCGAGGATAGCCTAGTATCTTCTCGGGGTTGGCCTCGATTCCTCGTTCAGAGACCATGTACCCTAAGAACTTCTCGGACTCGACCCCAAAAGTTTGAACTTCATCTGATAATGTCGCAGGATAGAGAAGGCCTCTCTCAGGTCCGTCACATGATCGTTAGGGGAGTGGCTCTTGACCAGGAGGTCATCGATGTAAACTTCCATGTTTCTCCCGATTTGCCTTTTAAACATACGGTTATCCAACCGTTGATAAGTAGCCCCCGCGTTCTTGAGCCCAAAAGGCATGGCAGTGTAGCAATAGAGTCCGCGATCTGTAATGAACGCCGTTTTTTCCTCATCGTCCGTGCTCATTTTGATCTGATTGTAACCCGAATAGGCGTCCATGAAGCTGAGGAGAGAGTGCCCAGCTGTTGAATTTACAATGAGGTCGATGCGCGGCAGAGGGAAGCTATCTTTAGGGTAGGCTTTGTTCAAATCGGTGAAGTCCACACACATACGCCATTTCCCGCTGGTCTTCTTTACCAACACTACGTTAGACAGCCATTCTGGGTAGTGAACCTCTCGGATGAACCCAGTGGTCAGGAGTCTGTCCACTTCTTCTGCAATGGCGGCATATTTCTCAGCACAGAAGCTTCTTCTTTTTTGCCTAACTGTCCGGGCTGTTGGGCTGACACATAGCCGGTGTTCCATTACAGACCTATCGATTCCGGGCATGTCGGCATGTGTCCAGGAGAATACGTCTTTGTGCTCGATGAGGAGAGCCTTGAGCTTTGCATGTATTCCTGGATCCATTCTGGTTCCGGCTCGCACTGTCCGACTTGGGTTGTCGCCATCGACCGGAATTAATTCCAGAGGCTCGTTGGGTTCCGCTTGACGCAGTGTCGCTTCGTCCCTGATCTCGTCGTCCCAAACTGCTCAGGGAGGTGCAGGCGGATACTCAGTATACTCGTCCTCCAGGGAGATCGTAGCCACGGAATTAACCTTGTGTTTCAATTCCCGGGCGTAGCATTCCCTGGAGGTGACTTGCTCTCCTCTGACTTCACCTACTCCTCTGTCGGTCGGAAACTTCATCTTGAGGTAGTAGGTGGAAGTGACTGCCCTCAAGTTATTTAGGATCGGCCTCCCTAGGATGGCGTTGTAGGAGGAGGGAGCTTTTACAACCAGGAATTCGGTCATGATGGACACGATCCTGGGCGCGGAACCCATCAAGACCGGGAGAGTTATCAGGCATTCGGGGTGTATTGCTTCACCCGTGAATCCTTTAAGGGGGGCTTGGATGGGCTGAAGTTGGTGGGGGTCGATCCCCATCTGCATGAAGGCCTCCCAGAACAAGATATCGGCTGAACTCTCGTTGTCAACCAGTATCCGTTTAACCGTGAAGTTGGCCACCAACGCTGATATCACCAAAGCGTCATCGTGCGGAAAGGCGATCCCCTTTCCGTCCTGCTCATTGAAGACTATTGATTCTCCTTTGGGACCCGGGTTGGCTTGTCTCGGTGCTCGCCCCAGTGATTAAACTTCCCCATATCTGGCTCTTCGCGCATGTGCCCTTTGAGAGGAGGACGTAGTCCCTCCTCGGGATGGTCCCCCGACAATGGTTCTGATCTCTCCTGCTGGGTGGCTAGGTGCAGGTTCGCCTCGGTGCCTGCTTGACTCTTGTTCCCAACGGGGGGTCCTCGAGCTGGTTCTACCTCTTTGGTCGTTCATCTGTTCATCCCTTTGTCTATTCTTCAAAGCCTGGCAGTCTTCGGTATTGTGGCCCTTAGACTTGTGATATTCGCAATACATATCCCCCCTCCTTCTCCTAACAGACTCTCGCCTTGATTCAGCTCGGCTTTGATCCTCTACCGCCAAGCTAAGCTGGATTGGGGAGTCTATTCTCCTTGACTCATCTGGGAACTTCCTACTCCCCCGGTGCCTGTTGGAACTTTCCCCGGCATTGGTCGTTTTCTGATCATGCTGTCGGAGCTCCCCTCGTCGCGGGGCTATTAGGGCTTCAAGCATGTCTTCGGCGTTGATGAATCCGTCAGCCTGATCCATGAACCCGTTCAGAGTGGTGGGCGTTTTGCAGGCTATGTCCGCCATGAAGGGGCTCTTGGGCCATATGCCGCCCAGGAGGGCCGCTAGGGTGATCTTTTCGTCCTGGTTGTCGGTGGTCATTCTTTCCTTGTTAAACCTGGTCAGGTACCCTTTCAGGCTTTCCTTCTCTCCTTTCTTGATGGTCAATAGGTACGCCGCGGGGCGCCTTCGTTTCCTACTGGCCATGAACTGGGTGATGAAGAGTAGGGCTAACGCCTCGAAGCTATTGACGGATCCCGGAGGAATGGTTCCGAACCATGTCCTAGCCATCCCCTTCAGTGTGAGAGGGAATGCTCGGCACGCTACTTCGCCGGGATAGCCATGTAGGCTGATATGAGCTTTGAAGGCTTCTATGTGCTCCACAGGATCCTGAGACCCATCATACAGCTCTACTTGTGGGACCTTGAATTTAGGCGGGAGAGGGACGACCAGGACGTCCGCGCTGTAGGGCGTCCCTATGCTTCCCTGCGAGGAGAGTTGCCCTGCTGCCGGGTTGATCAGTTTTGCCATTGTCCCCCAACTCTTTTAGCTCGGTGTGCATCCGGCGTCGCTCTCCTTCAGAGGCCTCAATCTCCTCAGGAAGTCGGGAGCTCACATTCTCTCCCATATTGGTTTCGCCACGGGCCGATGCCTCTTCGCGTGGTTGTCGGAGGGCGGCATTCTCCTCCTTCAGCTTCCTCACCATTTCTTCCAATGCTTCTAGTCTTTCTTCCATCGACGGATCTGGTCGTTTGGGACAATGGTAGAGTAGACATGCAAAAAGTACGTTGATCAGAAACAAACTAATCCCACAGACGGCGCCACTGTTAAGGACGTATTCTGCTGTCTGGTTTACCGAATCCCGTGGGGTAGTAACCTGCAAAATAAGAACAAGAGAGATCGGGGTCCGGGACCACTCCGACGATCAAGTTAGTGTAGGGGAGAAAATATGTGATAGAGGGAGTAAGAGAATTTGAGAGTGTACCGTCTTTTCGTCATTGGTTTGGTGTTATTTATAGGTGTCCCCTTGGGAGGAGGGTCTGTGTGACGAAAGTGCCGGAAATCGGGACATCACTCGACCGTCATCCTCGATAAGGAAACCTGGTCTGATTCAGTCGGTCTCATCGCATTAATTGAGTATCCCTCCAATTAATGCTCAATTAGACCCTTTTGGAAAGGGGCATTAAATGCCGCTGTATCTTTTATCAATTTAGCAATTAATGGTGTATGTTTGTAGCGTCTCCGCATTAAAGGGGGGAGATATGTAGACCGGCAGTTGTCTGTCGTTCATAAATGCGGGAGTGATCTTGATGTGAGACGGGTCCAGGAGATATATCAGTACGTGAGCCGTCGTTCTGTCCTTAGCGTGTTCTCGAAGCCGATTTAACCACCTCCTGCCCAAGTCGGGATAACCAGGGACTTGGCTCGTCCCTGGTTTCGGTCTCCCTAGTTGAATTCGGACGCTGCGTTGTGGTGGGTGCGAATCACGGGCCTTGGGCCTGATAACCTTTTTGGGCCACGGGCCAAGATGAGCTGGACACCCTTCCACGTTCCATTCTCTCGAAGTGTTACCCTCTCCTTCCCTGTTTCCCCTCTCTCTCTAAATCGAGACGATTGTGCATTATTGATAGGGCTAGTCCTCCAACTCACTTTCATGGTTACACATTGTCCTTGATCCATTTTCTACTTCCAATTCTCTTGCGCTTTCGCTAGTCCAAAAGAACATTTTTTATTCCGTCTCCCAAAACAAGCGTTAATCTGCAACTTGATTTTTGCATCAAGTTCTTAAGCACCCCATAAAGGTGAGATCTCTTTATCCCCCAGATATACGTGTGTGTTTGTGTGTGCGAATATGTCTTGGGGAAGATTGTGAGAACCAATTATATGGTTTTGAAACTTTTGCTGCTTCTGACAGGAAATGTGGACTGCAAAGTTCAGTTCGATTTATTTTGGCACTGGATGCTTTGGGAAGGTTTGTACTTTTACATGTTTCTGTTTGTTCCACACCCCCGAAAAAAATTGTAGTTGAAGATAGGAAAGTTATAGTTTTGTACTTTGAATATTGAAATACAATGAAGTGGGCCCGATTCAAGCACATCGCTTACGTGAGCTAATTTTAATTTTCAGAGACGAGAACAAGAAAAGAAACTGATAATTTCTTAGCTTTTCTTTTCTCCATTTTCTTAGCTACCAAGCTGGGATATTGTAAATTTCAGTTTTTATTTTCTGGGTTTAGCCTTTTTACTTGGAAAAAACATAGCATGGAGAGATCATGGAGTTTGGAAGTTGGGACTTAAATGTTTTATGAGTTATGTGACTGAAATGCAGGACGGAGCAACTATTACAAAGGCTAATAAGCGAAAGGAAGGGAAGATATTTGTCAAATGTGCTGTGAATACCAAAACCCAGAAACCAGACAAGGCAGTTCGAATTGGTGTTCTTGGAGCTAGTGGTTACACTGGTTCTGAGGTATGGTGCTTCATGTACAATCCCTTCTAAACATAATTATGCTGGTTCTTTTTATCCTTCCCGGGTCTGTGTTGTGTCCATTTATGTGTGAGTTGGTGGATAGTAGCTATTTGAAGCTAAAACCATGAAAAATTATTCATGGGGCCAACTTGCTTTTGATTTTTTTGGCTCAGATATGTTGATAAATGAATATTAACTCTTAAGATTAATGCTATTGCATTAGAATATGGATTTCCTTTCTCTTTCCCCCCTATCTTTCTATTATTTTTCTTGAGTTATTATGGGTGGGGGTCATTGACTTTAATGGGCTAAATGTCCATGATTTTCTATTCTTGGTTGTAAATTCTAGTGAGGTACTTCTCATGTATACATCCTGTGTACATGGGCTATACCTACTTTTCTTATGAACGAAACCTCTTGATTACCTGTCAAAAAATATTATTTTTCCTGAGGTATTGTCACCATTTTAAATGAAGTAGGCATCCATTTTGTCTAGAAATAATAAGGAAAAAGGCATCGAAAGAAGACATTAGTTTCTGTCAATGTAAAATTTTAAAACATAATCGGTTGTGCATGCATAAATAGTTACCAAGAGGGCCTTATGAATTCCTTAAAAAGATGTTACTAAAGTTGGAGGTTTTTTTTTTTAATTTGATAACTTTATACATTGTTGCTTGGATGTCTACTTGTTGGCGACAGGTTAGACAATTTAATACTGCTAAGCCATTTCCAACCTATTTTCCTTTAAAATGTAAAAATGTGGGTGATCATTTCTGGCAGATTGTTCGGTTGCTGGCAAACCATCCACACTTTGGCATTAGTCTGATGACTGCTGGCAAAAAAGGCTGGTCAATCAATTGGATCAGTGTTCCCCCATCTGGTCTCACAAGTATGACTCTTTCCATGACTAAATAAAATGTGTCTGTGGTATATTTCAGTTTGTTGCACTTTTACTTCCAAGGGTGTTAGTTGAATAAGGGAGGTTCAAAATAATTTGATGATGGTGCTTCTTTTATGTCTTGGTATTCAATACTTTATTATGAAAATACAATGGTTAACTTCCTCCATGTTTTCAGGATTTGCCGGATATGGTTGCCATCAAGGATGCCGACTTTTCTGATGCTGAAGCTGTGTTTTGTTGTTTGCCACATGGGACCACTCAGGTTCTTCTTAGTCCTTTACATTGGTTGTTCCATAGGCCAGAGGCCTAACAAATGTTTCTAAAGTGGAAATTCATTTCTTAGTCTCTCTCCTTTCACTAATTATCTGTACAATTATTTGTTAATCACAGGAAATCATCAAAGGCCTTCCTAAGGGTTTGAAGATTGTAGATCTTTCTGCAGTAAGCTTTGCATTACCACTAATTCAGTCTGGCATTGTTACAGTTTTGTTTAGATGCATGATGAGTGCACAAAAATGCACTCTAAATACTCTATTTAAATACTAAAAGAAATGAGAAAACAATGGATATAACTCATGTTAATAAAATTAATGGTCATTTATCTTGAGATAGATATAAGCATGATTTAATATATTGATGATAATATAAAATGCCATATTTTTCTCTCTTAATGTTTAAAACTTTATTCTTATTTGATGCCTAAATATACTCATTATTCTTATATTTTGATTTAGGACACAAATGGAGACATTAGGAGCAAATGAAGATAATTGCGGAATTTCAGACAGTTTTGACATCTTTTCGTAAAATGGGCATAACTCTCTCATCCAATCTCCGATTGAGCTGATTCAAGATGATCTAGAACCGCAAGAGAAATATCTATAACTTTTATGTTTTGTGTTTGAAGAGATATCCACTCAATCTAAGACAAAATCGACCATCAAGTGGACGCACCTGCACTTGACGTTCCTGGATATTTTTCAGCCACTTGCATCAAATCCAAATACAAGATGAAGTGCACTCAAGTTTCTTCAAGACAAATTATTTGACCACAAGATATTAAGTCATACAAGACAACTAATAGATAGAGAAGCAAAATTGAAACACTCAACCTACAAGCAAAATCCAGCTCATGCATAGTGGGAAAACAAATGATCAAAATGACAACTCACAAATCACTTGGATTCAAGAATGGCACATGGCAAAACAAGTTGAAATTGTGATGATTTTGTCATGACAACTTGCATGAAGGATGCTTATAAATAGAAGGGAGGGGTGTGTGTTCTAAGACAATGCTTAGTGTGCTTGGATGCCTTGGAAGATACATTGTTTTTGAGAGCTTGAGAAAAGAAAAGAAAAACCAAAGAAGAGAGAAGAAAATAATGGTTGGCTCTTCCATATTATCCCTTAGAGAATTTTTGTTGCATATTTTCAATATGTGTAACTAATTTTCTAGTAGAGCTAGGGATGAATTTGTATATATGATGGTATTTGTAATTGTTTTTGATTCATATATGTGTTCTTCAAATATTAAACTCTTTTGTTTAGTCATTCGAAATTTATTATAAATGTTTTCGTCACCAAATAATCTTAGAATTTATTTCATTTATAGATTCAGTCATGCTTTTTCTATTAAATGCAATAATCCTTTGATTATGTTTGGTTCAATTGGTTATCTATTTTAATTTAATTCTCTGCTGCAATATTGCTCTACGAGTATATTGTCGACGTTGAATTTCTTTAATATCGATAACAATTCCTGTTCTTATATTGTAACGAATGATTTTTCAAAAGATTACATTTGATTTAAAACTGGTTATTAATGTTTTATTTTCCGATTGAAAATTTGGACATAGAATTTTCAATTGAGTTATTAATGAATCGAAAATAATTAAAATACCAATTATATACAAAGGATTCCCGATGCTTTACTTTTTGCACTCATCTAAATCTTTTTGTTAATTTCATTACTGTTCTTCAATTTCTCAATCCATCTCCCTGTGGAATCGACACCCCAAAGCTATACTACAAAAGACCGCGTTATTCTTTGGGCGTAATCAAATTTTGTCGCCGTTGCCGGGGAGACGGTAAAAGAATTTGTAGTTGTTTTTAGTAGTTTCTTAAAAAAAAAAAAGAGAGAGCGGTAGCTTCGTTCATTTTCTTTTTAGCTTTCTACATCTTTATTTTATTTTAGTTTTATTTTCGTAATTTTTTTTTTTTTTTTCAGTATTACGCTTTTCTTTACTTTGCATGCGCAGGTACAGAGACGCTTTTGGACGGTTTGCTAGTAGACCCGTGCTAGAATCAGATTCAGAATCTAATTTTTCTAATCGCTTGTTTGATAATTCTTCCAATTCTGACGCGATGAGTGAACACGTGGACCAACCTGTTAGAACCCTCCAAGATTATCTTCATCCCGCACGAACAGCCACACCATCCTGTATTATGTTCTCACCTAATGTTCGTCATGTAGATTTTAAAACGGGAATGATACAATTACTTCCGACTTTCCATGGTCTAGAAAATGAAAACCCCTATGTTCATATTAGGGAATTTGAGGAAGTAGTTGCAACATTTCACGGTCAAAATACCACTGACGAAACGGTAAGGCTAAAGTTCTTTCCTTTTTCTTTGAAAGATAAAGCTAAGAGTTGGTTGTACTCACTAAGACCACGGTCTATTGGAACATGGAGTGAGATGACTCAAGTATTTTTCAATAAATACTTTCCCCAACATAAGACTAATGCTTTAAAAAGACAAATCTCTACCTTTGCACAAAAGGATAGTGAGACTTTGTACCAGTCTTGGGAAAGATTTAAAGAATTACTGAGTATGTGTCCCCACCATGGATATGAGAATTGGCGCTTAGTGAGTTATTTCTATGAAGGCCTTACACCCAGGGAACGTCAATTCGTGGAAATGATGTGCAATGGAGAATTTTTACAAAAAAATCCCGATGAGGCCATAGAGTACCTCAATGAGCTTGCTGAAAAAGCTCATACTTGGACTGGACCTAGTGCTACTGATAGCACAAACAGGTCACGACCTACAGGAAACTTGAGTGGTGGTATTTACCATCTAAGGGAGGAGGATAACCTTAAGGCTAAGGTTGAAATGCTCACCAGAGAATTAGAGTTATTGAAAACTAAAAACTCAAAACCAACACACACGGCTAATCATGCAGAATCTTTTGGGTCATGTGTTGTCTGTGGTGGGATAGATCATCATTCCCAAGAGTGTCCTACACATACTAACATGAATGGTATGTATGAGGAACAAAGTAATGCTCTAGGTATGTACAAAAAGCCCTTCACACCTTACTCTGAAACCTACAACCCAGGATGGCGTAATCATCCCAACTTCAGCTGGAAGTCTGAAAACCAGCAGCCTGCACAACTCTCTAGATCATATCCTGCACCATACCATGCACCTCAATCTTCTAGAAATTCTTTAGAAGATACTTTGCATAATTTTATTGAAATACAGGGTAAGACTAATCAAAAATTTGAATCTTTGATTATGCAGGTTGTTGAAGAAAATAAGGAAATCAAGAGCCAGGTGTCTAAAATAATGAGTTCATTGACTATGAATGAGAAAGGTAAGTTTCCTTCCCAAACTCAATCTGTACCTCATGGTCAACATATGGCACAAGGAGATCTGAAGGACATAAACGCCATTGTGACACGAAGTGGTAAGTCTCTACGTGATCCAATAATAGAAAAAAAAAAGGATGTAGAGAAAGATCAAGATAGCAGCAGTCCTGAGCTTCCCAAAGAACTTGAGGTAACAAAACCTGAGGAACCTGCGGTAACAAAAAATCCTGGTAAGGTACCTTTTCCTCAAGCATTAAAGTCAAGCAAACAAACTCTAGATCATAACAATGATATTTTGGAAAATCTTAGACAGGTAAAAATTAATCTTCCTCTTTTGCATGTAATTAAACAAGTTCCTACTTACGCAAAAATTCTCAAAGATTTGTGTACAGTTAAGAGGAAGCATTATGTGAAGAAGACTGCATTCTTGACAGAGCAAGTTAGTGCTCTAATTGAACAGCGGATTCCCCCTAAGTACAAGGATCCTGGATGTCCAACCATCACATGCAACATTGGCAATCATGAGCTTGGACAGGCCTTGCTAGATTTAGGGGCTAGTGTAAATTTGATGCCATATTCTATTTATTTGCAATTAGGATTAGGAGAAATCAAACCAACTTCTGTGGTATTGCAATTGGCTGATCGTTCAGTCAGAGCACCACGAGGTGTGGTAGAGGATGTTTTAATTCAAGTTGACAAATTTTACTATCCTGTTGATTTCTTAATTCTAGACACTAGTTCTGCTGTAGAAATCACCTCTAAAATTCCATTAATTTTAGGTAGACCTTTTCTTGCTACTTCTAATGCTCTTATCAATTGCAGAAATGGATTGATGAAACTCTCTTTTGGCAATATGACTCTTGAGGTAAATATTTTTCATATTGCAAAACAGCCAGAAGAGGATGTCGAGTGTCATCAAACATACATGATTGACTCACTTATAGAAAGGGATGTTCTTACAACTCATGACTCAGATTCCCTTGAATACTTTATTGTTAATTCTGAATTTAATCCTATAAGTGATTCATCTGATGTATTTGACATTTGTGCTATTTTTGACAGAACTCATGATTATAGCACACAGGCATGGCAACCAAAGTTTGAGAAGTTGCCTGAAAAAAGAGAAAGACAGATTCCTTCAAGTAGGGAAGCCCCTAAAGTTGAATTAAAATCCCTACCTAAGGGTTTAAAGCATGTTTTCCTTGGTCCAGGTGATACTTTTCCTGTTATTATTTCATCTGAATTATCTGAGTCCCAAGGTGAGAAATTAATTCAGATTTTATGCAAATATAAATCAACCCTAGGATGGAGTATTGCTGATATAAAAGGCATTAGTCCCCTAATCTGTACTCATAAAATAAATTTAGAGGAAGGAACTAATCCTCGAAGAGACCCCCAGCGTAGACTTAATCCCACAATGAAAGAAGTTGTGAAAAATGAAGTATTGAAACTATTAGATGCAGGAATGATATATCCTATTGCTGATAGTAAATGGGTAAGTCCTACGCAGGTTGTTCCTAAAAAGTCAGGAGTAACTGTGATAAAAAATGACCTTGGAGAGTTAGTCCCTACAAAACTGGTGACTGGTTGGCGGATGTGCATTGATTACAGAAAATTAAATGCCGCCACACGAAAAGACCATTTTCCGCTTCCTTTTATTGATCAAATTCTTGAGCGGGTGGCTGGTCATCCTTTTTATTGCTTTCTGGATGGTTATTCTGGTTATTATCAAATTGAAATTGCATTAGAAGATCAGGATAAAACTACTTTTACTTGTCCTTTCGGTACTTATGCTTTCCGCAGAATGCCATTTGGACTGTGTAATGCTCCAGCTACTTTTCAACGTTGCATGATGAGTATTTTTAGTGATATGGTTGAAAAGTGCGTGGAAGTTTTTATGGATGACTTGACTGTTTTTGGATCTTCTTTTGATGCATGTTTAATGAGTTTAGAAAGAGTACTGACTCGTTGTGAAGAAAAAGAATTGGTTTTAAATTGGGAAAAATGTCACTTTATGGTACCTTCAGGTATTGTTTTAGGGCATATTATTTCTTCCAAAGGAATGGAGGTTGATCAATCAAAAGTTGAATTAATCTCTAAATTGCCTACACCTAGAACAATCAAGGATATAAGATCATTTCTTGGTCATGCGGGTTTTTATAGGAGATTCATACAGAATTTTTCTGCCATATCTAGACCACTATGTAACCTCCTAACTAAGGATGCCCCATTTGAATGGACACAAGCCTGTCAAGAGGCTTTCAAAACATTAATTGGCAAGCTTACTTCAGCACCCATAATGCAACCACCTGATTGGAATTTACCTTTTGAAATTATGTGTGATGCTAGTGATTTTGCTGTAGGTGCTGTTCTTGGACAACGAAAAGAAGGGAAACCTTTTGTCATTTACTATGCTAGTCGAACTCTAAATAATGCACAAATGAATTACTCCACCACTGAAAAAGAGTTGTTAGCTGTAGTATTTGCTTTGGAAAAATTCCGCGCTTATTTGATTGGTTCTCCTATCATTATCTTTACAGATCATGCAGCCCTTAAGTACCTTTTTACAAAGAAGGATGCTAAGGCACGATTAATACGATGGATTTTGCTTTTGCAGGAATTTGACATCACCATCAAAGACAAGAAAGGAGTGGAGAACGTAGTGGCAGACCATCTTTCTAGACTCACATTCGAGGACACTTCTGACCACATACCAATCAAAGATGATTTTCCCGATGAGCATTTACTTTCTATTACTTCTCTACCATGGTTTGCTCATATTGTGAACTATTTAGCTGCAGGTGAAATACCAAAGGATTTTAGCACCCAAGACAAAAGGAAATTCATGATTGAGGTACGAAAATTCTACTGGGATGACCCTTACCTTTTCAAATACTGCCCTGATCAAATTTTAAGGCGTTGCATCCCTGATGAAGAGATTGCAAGCATTTTGGAATTTTGTCATTCCCAAGCTTGTGGTGGCCACTTTTCAATGAAGAAAACCGCTGCAAAAATCCTGCAGTGTGGATTTTATTGGCCCACCTTATTTAAAGATACAAATATCTATTGTCGCTCATGCGAAAGATGTCAAAAGTTAGGAGCTATGACCCGTCGTAATATGATGCCCTTAAACCCAATTTTGGTAATTGAAATTTTTGACTGTTGGGGCATTGATTTTATGGGACCATTTCCTCCTTCTTTTGGATATTTATATATTATTGTGGCAGTAGATTATGTGTCAAAATGGGTAGAGGCAGCACCTTGCAGGACCAATGATAACAGGACGGTAATTAAGTTTCTCAAAGAAAATGTACTATCTCGATTTGGTACCCCACGTGCTATCATTAGTGACCGAGGTACGCATTTTTGTAACCGTTCTTTTGAAGCTTTAATGAAAAGATATGGGGTGATACATAAGCTTTCTACTGCATATCACCCTCAGACAAGTGGACAGGTTGAACTTGCGAATAGGGAAATTAAACAAATTTTAGAAAAAACGGTCAACCCGGATCGGAAAGATTGGTCTTTGAGACTAATCGATGCGCTTTGGGCTTACCGTACAGCTTTCAAAACTCCCTTAGGCATGTCACCTTATAGACTTGTTTTTGGAAAACCTTGTCATTTGCCGGTGGAGCTCGAGCATCGAGCATATTGGGCCATTAAACATTTCAATTTTGACTTGGAAAAAGCAGGAAAAATTAGAAAATTCCAATTGACGGAATTAGAAGAATTGAGAAATGATGCTTATGAAAACTCCAAGATCTATAAGGCTAAAATGAAAGTATTTCATGATAAAAATATTTTGAGAAGAACATTTAAGCCTAATGATCGAGTATTTTTATATGATTCAAGACTCCATAAGCATCCAGGAAAACTTCGATCTAGATGGACCGGCCCTTTTATAGTAAAAAATGTTTTCACAAATGGGGCGGTAGAAATAGAAAATCCAAAAGATGGATGTATCTTCAAAGTAAATGGTCAACGCCTCAAAATCTTAATTGATAGACAAATTCCAGAAGTGGAAGACATTCCACTTATGGACCCAGTATATCAATCTTGACCACATTACAACCCTTTGTGTTGATTTTTCCGATCCTAAGTATGCTTGTGGAAAGAATGGTGGAAATCTCATTTGTTAGTATTCCTATCATAAGATCAATGTTTACTTGTTACTTATATATAATTGGCTAAATTTTCATGAGAGTAAATGTACACCTTTGTCAACTCCATAGAGAGAACCCTTACATGAAACACTTCTATACCCGTGAGTTATGGAGTTGAACCTTTTTGCTTAAAATATTCTAATATTGCATGTGTTGAAACCTCTGATTTGATAAAAATAGTTTGGAACACATACACACTCTGTGGATTGCTATATTTGAATTACTTGTGAAAGGGTTATTGAATTTCTAAGATTGTTTTGATATGTAAATTTGAAAAATGTGTCTTGATGGCCCCTATGTGTGATTTTATTTGGTCTTTCTCATTATTTTGCATGAAAGTTGCTAGGGACTAGCAATGAGTAAGTTGGGGGGTGTGATGAGTGCACAAAAATGCACTCTAAATACTCTATTTAAATACTAAAAGAAATGAGAAAACAATGGATATAACTCATGTTAATAAAATTAATGGTCATTTATCTTGAGATAGATATAAGCATGATTTAATATATTGATGAGAATATAAAATGCCATATTTTTCTCTCTTAATGTTTAAAACTTTATTCTTATTTGATGCCTAAATATACTCATTATTCTTATATTTTGATTTAGGACACAAATGGAGACATTAGGAGCAAATGAAGATAATTGCGGAATTTCAGACAGTTTTGACATCTTTTCGTAAAATGGGCATAACTCTCTCATCCAATCTCCGATTGAGCTGATTCAAGATGATCTAGAACTGCAAGAGAAATATCTATAACTTTTATGTTTTGTGTTTGAAGAGATATCCACTCAATCTAAGACAAAATCGACCATCAAGTGGACGCACCTGCACTTGACGTTCCTGGATATTTTTCAGCCACTTGCATCAAATCCAAATACAAGATGAAGTGCACTCAAGTTTCTTCAAGACAAATTATTTGACCACAAGATATTAAGTCATACAAGACAACTAATAGATAGAGAAGCAAAATTGAAACACTCAACCTACAAGCAAAATCCAGCTCATGCATGGTGGGAAAACAAATGATCAAAATGACAACTCACAAATCACTTGGATTCAAGAATGGCACATGGCAAAACAAGTTGAAATTGTGATGATTTTGTCATGACAACTTGCATGAAGGATGCTTATAAATAGAAGGGAGGGGTGTGTGTTCTAAGACAATGCTTAGTGTGCTTGGATGCCTTGGAAGATACATTGTTTTTGAGAGCTTGAGAAAAGAAAAGAAAAACCAAAGAAGAGAGAAGAAAATAATGGTTGGCTCTTCCATATTATCCCTTAGAGAATTTTTGTTGCATATTTTCAATATGTGTAACTAATTTTCTAGTAGAGCTAGGGATGAATTTGTATATATGATGGTATTTGTAATTGTTTTTGATTCATATATGTGTTCTTCAAATATTAAACTCTTTTGTTTAGTCATTCGAAATTTATTATAAATGTTTTCGTCACCAAATAATCTTAGAATTTATTTCATTTATAGATTCAGTCATGCTTTTTCTATTAAATGCAATAATCCTTTGATTATGTTTGGTTCAATTGGTTATCTATTTTAATTTAATTCTCTGCTGCAATATTGCTCTACGAGTATATTGTCGACGTTGAATTTCTTTAATATCGATAACAATTCATGTTCTTATATTGTAACGAATGATTTTTCAAAAGATTACATTTGATTTAAAACTGGTTATTAATGTTTTATTTTCCGATTGAAAATTTGGACATAGAATTTTCAATTGAGTTATTAATGAATCGAAAATAATTAAAATACCAATTATATACAAAGGATTCCCGATGCTTTACTTTTCGCACTCATCTAAATCTTTTTGTTAATTTCATTACTGTTCTTCAATTTCTCAATCCATCTCCCTGTGGAATCGACACCCCAAAGCTATACTACAAAAGACCGCGTTATTCTTTGGGCGTAATCAATGCATCTCATATTAAATCCAAAGCTGGCCATTTTGGCTATGTCAAAGTTTGATGATTTGATTTCACAGGACTTCCGGCTGCGAGATATATCTGAATATGAAGAATGGTACGGTCAGGCACACAGAGCACCAGATCTGCAGGTGGGTTACTCCTGTGTTCTTAAAAGTGTCGATCAAACTCAAGTGTCAAGAATTTTCGTATCCCAAAATTTTTTCCCCTCCCAAAGGAAAAGAGGGGGTACTAAAACATTGAACATACCCATTCTAGGCATTATGTACTTTCTAATTATTTTCATGTAAATGAGTATTTCATCACCTGGGTGCAGAAGGAAGCTGTATACGGTTTGACAGAGATTTTAAGAGAGGGAATTAAAAGTGCACGTCTAGTTGCTAATCCTGGTTGTTATCCAACATCCATTCAGCTTCCTCTTGTTCCATTGATAAAGGTTTGTGTTCACCATTCTGTGTTGTCAAAATTAATATTGCATGTCTTGATTGGTTTACTACTCCATCTTCAAAAGCAACTTGTGAAAGTTGTGCTTGAGATTGGTTAAATAGGAATTAAGACTTGAAAATAAACGTCAATAAGTTCAATGGATGCATGTGTGTGTATATATATATATATATGCTGAATGATAACAGGGGGAGAGGAAACATATACGCTTGGAAGCTTCTCAAGAAAACAAAGGAAGAACTAAACACTTACTGTTCAAAATAGAGTTTGAATTGAATAA